>JAANIC010003045.1:82346-142365 GCA_017607545.1 Acromyrmex charruanus | reverse complement strand
CACACACACACACCACACACACACACCACACACACACACCACACACACACACCACACACACACACCACACACACACACCACACACACACACACACACACACACACACCCTCTTTCTCGTTATACACTTTTTTCTTTCTTACTGTTATTTTTGTTTACTGTAACTTTGTCTCTATAACCACTCAACTTTGCTTTTCTCTTTTTTGTAGAAATGCTTGCACGCTTTAGGGGGGATTCAGAATGTCTAATAAATAACGATCTTCTGATTCTGATCTGTTTGTTTGTCTATCTCTCTTAAACTCTAATGTTTCCTGTTATAATGCATGAATCTACGTATTCTAAAGTCACATATTTATTATACATCACGGAGTACAACATCGGAATTGCCAGCTGTAATATTTATTAGAGCGTATATTTATTACGATGTTGCACTCTCGCTCCTCTCATCACTCTGATGATACAAGGCATAGCAACCACGGAGAGCAAGAGATCCGCGAGACAGCGAGAGATCACGAAATTTCTACGAATATGCACAATACGTAACACGAAACAGAATTAATTCTAATCTTTCTGTCTCTTTGTGTTTTTCCACATATAGTTGCCACGGAATTGAGAATCGGCATGCTGCGAAGCACGAGAAGCGCCCGTCGCAGAAGCTCGAGACGTCCTGGCCGTTCTCCCTGTAAGTCCAAATTTTCAACTTTGTCTGATTGCGTATTGCCTATACCGTATCCTCCGGGAACTCTCAATGTGGTTCCGCTCCGGAAACACGTAGAAACGAATGTGCTGTTCTGCGCTACTTTCGTTTCACCAATTCGGTCGGTCCAGGACCCGTATGTGCTGAACTGGCTCGATATATTTTACTTTCTTTGTCAATTGTAAAAAATACTGCATCCAATTTTGTTTCGGTTTCCCTTAGTTTTCCATAGGCTTGCTCGAACGATTCAGTTATCTCTCCGATCGAGATAAATGAAAATGTTAGTCGCGAAATAATCAAATAATTTTTTAATGATAGAATTAACAACTATTAATTCACGCAATTGTTAAGATTCGCAAATATTTATATTTAATAACCTTTAAAAGAATAGTAACTCATTAAGAATTATAAGACATATTAACTTTATCATTTTTATAAAATTTATTGTCAAAAGTTTTAATTGACTCTGGGCGAAATTTATTAAGTTATTTGATTGTGACATTATTTTAATAAATAAAGGAATAGCTGTAAAATTCTTTATTTACTTACGTATATATCTTGGAGAAAATTTGTGTTCGTCTATATAATTTTATAATAAATAATTTATATTTCAATTTTTTAAATTGTAACTCATTGTCTCAAAATTAAGAATCCGCTAAATATTTGCTAAATACGATTTGAAAACGTTTTAATAAAATTTAAATTTTTTTAACGAAATTTTTGAAGATGGTAGTATATCCTCTCTTTCTTTCTTAAATTTAAATATGAAGATCATCGAAGTATTCAGCCGCATTGACGTCATTGTTATTACAGAAATCTCATTATTTTAATAAATAAGAGAAGCGATCGTTTAAAAATTGATCCTAGTCTTCAAAGCTACCGAAAATTATGACTTGATATCCGCCTTACACAATTTTACGTTAGCGCCATTTTTACGATCAATAATCTCCCACCTTTCGTTGCGGCTAGATGGCACATTCTGCCTGGGCATACTCTTGCTCTAAAACTTGTTACATCCACCGTGTGATAGCGCCACATCGAGCTCTGTAAACTTGGAAAAGCGCATTTAGGAACTTTTCATTTAATGCATTTTTTTCACTAATTTAATGTTACAAGTCAAAGCGGTAATTAAAACGAGCAGTTCCGTGACGGTGCGCTTTGTAACAGAATACACAATAAGATAATAGAAATACATGCAACAAAATGAAGTACATGTTTCGACCAACTATACAATAAAACAAATAAATAAATGAACGCAATAAAATATGAAAAAAACACTTGGCAACGCGATTTTCATTGGCACTAATATTGAAATAATGTTTAAAGGATATATTATGATAAAAAAAGGCTAAGAAGAATGATGTTCTACGTGCATATGTTGGAATATGACGTATTTACTTAACTGCGCAAAAACGTTGAAACATAAGCGGCAGATTGCCAGCGAAAAAATTTTGAATAAATTCTCATTTGATAATTTGCACTTCAATAACTTATACCTCACGATATTCTGTTATCGTAATAAATTATTGCACGGAATTGAGGACGCATATATATATATATGCACAAAACGATGGATATCCATTTGTACAGAACACGATATAATTGTGCGGGAGAGAAATAATACTGTGCATCTAATGGAAGAGTTTTAAAAAACAACGCATTCTTGTTTATCTCTGAAATAATCGAATTACGAAATATAAAGGAATTAATTAACTATCGTCCGAGATGTATCTGCGTTAGTTAATCGATTTCCAATTCGACAGAGTAATAGTAATTAACGTTCGAATTCGCGTACAACGTATACACACTCTTAAATATTTTTCGATATTTCGATTTCTAAATATTCATTATATTGCTCTACTATTATATTTCTATTAACTTTAGATCCGGCGTACATTACAATGTACATCAAATTTGAAAATATTTTCCGTTGAAATTATTTAATTCTATCGACATCATCGAAGATCAGATGTATATAATGTATATATAGAAAAAAATAATTCAAATTTCGAAAAAAATTAATTGTTTAGTACGAATTACTTATTAAAGTGCTCTTGTGTATTGAATTAAAAAAAAATTTTTTTTAATTTTTTTGAAATTAATTTTTTTATTTTAATGATTCCATTAAATATTTTTAACTACATTTTTTTAATTTTAATGGTAAAATCAAGTCTGAAAAAATTAATTCTCTTACATACAATTACGAAAACTGTGCTACTATGTATATTACAAAAGTCTGCTTTACGAAAAGATAAATTGGAAGTTTGCAATAATTCAAAAAAAATAATCTAAGAAAAATCGATGAATTGTAGTTTATAGAGATAGCTCTTCGCCATTGATCTCGGTAGCGAGGGCGTTTATTTTACGCGAACAATTAAATGCGCAAGTCGCAGATAATAGGTATTGCATTTTATTGCAGCAGCGACGTAATACGATGGTCACAGGAGTAAGAGAAAATAAAAAGCAGTCGAATGTCCGTTCGGTCCACACGCGGTTGCGTGGGTGGTTGCGTTACGACGATTCGCGTAATTATTTCATTTAGCACCGAGTTCGCTCGCTCGCTTGAATACTCATGCTTCTACGAAAAAAACCTGACGCTTTTGTCCGCTCCAATTCTCCGCAACCCCCTTCGGCGTCCCTTTAATTTCATGTTTTACACGTCGTTGCATATGCATGAGTAATTAACGACGAACGATCGCTACGCGCATCACGATTAAATTGTGTTTTGTTTGAACTACCTCCCCTCCCCCCTCTCTCTCTCTTTTTCTCAACCCCTACTTCTCCCGTCATCGTGTTTAATTACATGTGCTTTTGGTGCGCGATAACGTCTGTTGGTCGTGTCGGCGCGAGCAAGAAGTAAGTCAAGGATCAATCCGCGCGCCGGCCGGACGAATTTCGGTAGTCCTCGAATTATCGTGGGCGCGTCCGACCTTAACACTGATTGGTCGATACCCCGAAATAGCCACTGGGAGAATCTGATAACGTGGTTCGGCATACAGGGTGTCTTGGGATTCTCTAATCAATCCGGAAATTAATTTTCGACAGAAACGTTAAGATGCCGGCAAATTTCAAACGATTGAAAACGAAAAAGAGTAAACTTTATACTCTCTAGGTTAAACAAAACTTTCTACTTCTAATTTAAACGTAATTATACTGTTACTTTGCCTTGTCAGAATCTCAATCCGGAATTAATTAGCTGAATATCCAGGGACAATCTTGAAAAGTTAATGAGTAATAAATAATACTCAAAAAGAATGTGAAATTTAGATTGTTTTGAATTAAAATGTAAAAATTTCGAGATACATAAATTATATATTACATTAAAGGACTACTTTAAACGGAATCGAGGAGTGTATCGTCTTGGAAAAACATCGGGAACGTAGAAGAAATCATTATCTACATATATATCTATATCCATATATACCTATATATATTGATTCATGTTTATTATTCAAAGTCAAAATTTGAAACCAAATAATTATTTTGTATCAGACTCCTCGTCACTCGTCAATCACTCGAAAATCTCTTTCAAATTATACATGTTTTAACCCAGCTGTTTATTTGACCTAAAATGTAATTTATTTTCTTACTAATATTTTATTTAAAACCTGTTTTTTTTTTTTGACATTTGATGACTTGTCTGTTGATTTTTTTTCTGTGAAATTTTTTTATTTTTCAAAGCTTTTTAACTCTCAGTCTACATCGATGTTTTTCACTAACGTTGTTTGCACCGTGGGTTCTTTGTATCAATACCAAATTTCTCCTATTAAATCAGTTGTAAAAAATCGAAAAATTTTTTTATTTTAATTTCTATTTTTTGTTCTAAACGTTTTTGAACTCAAATATTATGTTATTTTTTCCTAACTAAGAAACAATCAAAATTTAATATTTTCTTTTCTTAAAAAAAAAAAATTATTAAAGAGAATCTGTCATGAAGATGAAAATCTAATTTTGGATATAAGCCAAAAAAAACTTCTAGAAATTCTCCAAGAAAATATAAATCCGATTTGTCTATTGTTTTATGCTTTACATAAAGATCCATATAACAGCTTCGACTATCTTAAAATTTCGACACAGCTAGTAAAAACCAAATGTGTCATCGGCTTCTATTATTCCAATAACAACGGTCCGATAAAAGAACTCTGGTTTATTTAAGGATTCTCCATCAGTCATTGAGAGATAAATATTTCGCGTTGTTCCTGGACTTTCGTTTCGTCGACGAAAACTGGATACTGACGTCATCGGATGTTTAGTCGACCGAGTTTACTCACAACGAACAAATTCACAATTGAAGCGAAGCATATCTGAAATATTTCATATATTCGAAACGCGCAAACACCTCAAGATATTTGGTTAAAACTTTTATCAACAAATAAAATTACGTAAATAATCAACTCGATGCTAATCTCTAAAGTGAATTCGTTAAATTTATATAAAAAGGCTTTTATAAATATATAAAATATCTTTATAATAAAGATCTTTACATCAAGAATCGTACGAGGAATATTACACCTGTAAAAATTTCTAATCCTTCAAGTACATTTTAGGAAAACTCGGCGTCAAAAGTGAAAATATGCGTTAAATATTGGCAACAGAATTGAAATGCATACAGATAAATCGGAGTTATACTCGCGTAACAAACGAAAGTTAAGCCGCTTCCACGCGAATTGATCGTCGGTAGTAGTACCAAATTGTTCAGACACTTCTTTTACACGCAAACGAATGCATCACTTGACAAACGTTTTTTTTCTCCATAAAAATTCTTGAAAAATTTTCGTCGTAATTATTAATCAGATAGTCTAACTCCAAGCATATTCGTAGAATCGTTAATAATATATCGTTAATAATATACTGACATGATAATGATAGAAAGGGATTAATATTACAAAAATAGAGATAAATAATAAATAAAGATTAGAAATATTATTACCGTATAATTATCTGATTTATAATTAATTAATATGTCTTCCTACACTGTTAGATGTCAAAGGAACAATGGTAACCCAATGCCTTGAGTTAAATAACATTATTAAATAACATTAACTTCTATGTGTGTCAAAATGTAAATTAATCCATTTCTGTGATTAGTTTTAAAGTAAACATCGGCCATATTAACGTAGGAATTTAATAAATAGTCAATTAAATTTGGGTCTTTAATATACTTTAATATACTTTCTTGAGTCAAATTGTTTAACTCCATTGTTTTAGTCAAATTAACGACATATTAAGTAGGAAAAATGGCCATCTATAGAAATGATTAAAAATAATTCAAATTGAATATATATAATTTGACATTATGAATTTAGATGTGATAAATAAATGATATTTCCAGCAATAATTTCATAGAAAAATTTCAAGCGAGATCAAGATAATATTTAACTATGTGATCTCTGTTTAGCATTTAACTATTTGCATTTCGCGTGAACCGACTTTAAGTGCATGCTGCACGCGAGATACGGATTGCAGTAAGAGCGGTTTCACACGCATGAAACGATATACGAAATATTGCGCGATAGATGGTTGATAGAAAAAAATATATAGAAGAAATAAAAGCTTTCACACGCAATGAAAGATTAATTGATCACAAGCGGAAGAAACGTCCGACCGCAATAAAAATATTTATAACTATAAAAATATTTATAACTAGGTAATTAAATTAATCCTGAAATCTGTTGTAATGGAAATTAGTTTTGCTCTTAACGCAAATTTTATTTTACTCTGTGACACAAATAATTATGTTTTAGTTTATAACGCATTTTGAAAAATAGAAATAATATTCAAATCTTATAATGCTGTGCATTATAATATAATAAATAGATATTTTCGTTATAAGATTTTTTTAAAACAATAAAAATTAAGGCATAATTTTCAGTTCATTATCCGCATTATTAATTCTTCCTTAGTTTTTGCATGTAAATTTTTGCACGTAAAATTTTTTTATATACAATATGTAGGATGATTATATATTTTGTTATCGAAAAAGTTATATTATTTAAACAATACCTTCATTCAGTTCTACATATGTATATATATATATATATAATCGATTTCTCATTCTTTAACAAATAAATACAAAACAAGAAACTGCAGATTAAAATAATTCATCGACTATAGAGGCAGAGTTGAAATTATTATTGATATAACGGAATCATTATTGATATCAGGAAAACTATAATTCTACAATCGACGAATGTCCACCTATTAGAAAAAAAGTGAGACTAGATTTGCAATCAGGTAACAGTAGCGAGAAAACAAATGATGTAAATAAGAACAATGTTAAAAATACCGCAGGAATAAATTCACAATCTTCTTCTTCTTTTCTTCTTACATTAGGCCTCTGACCTGTTATGTCTCTCTTATATGCTTGTGCGCACGCTGATTATTCAATTGTCAAGCATATGTGATCTACAGTTTCACTGCCAATTCCGAACGAATTTTTTAAGAGGTGTTTCTGTGGGCAAGAATACTCTCGGCAAGTTGCCGGCCTTTTCCAAGAAGAGACATGAGCGTAAATATTTTGGTTCCTACTGAGATCGAATCCGGGACTTCTGACATGATAGACCAGTGCGCTGTCTGTCATGCCACGCTCGAGCTCACAATCAAATGACAATTCGCATGAAATCGACTTAATCGTGCGAAAGTGATTCTATACAACAAAAGAGATAAGAATGAAGGTGACTTCATCGATATGGATAGCAGTCTGTTTCGATCCTCCTAGTGACGATGGCCCATTCGCTGCCGTTTATTTTCGCGACAGCCATTTCTTCTCTTTTTGTGTTCCGTAAATGGAAAGGCTATATATAAAGATTGCACTAGGAACGTGAAGTTGGCTGGGTGCGCGCGATCGGGGGTTGGTAGCAAGCGGTGAGCGGCGAGGGTTGAACGGGGACGGAGTATGCGCGATGGTGTAGCCATTCGATAACGAAGGGAGGCGCGGAGGAGAGCTCTCAACGAGCGCGTGTACACCTTTGTGTATACATCAGGGAATTCGTCGTAGGTTAACGGGAGGTAAATGCGCGTTCGGTAGACACGACGTCCCTCTATCTGCGAAGAGCATCGCGGATATGTGACGATGGTCCCGTCTTCAACCTGGAGAGGGCTGTTCGGGAGTGATCAATTCGTGCAACATGAACGTTTCTCTGTGAGCCCGGCCTGAAAATCGGTGAACACGGTGAGCCTGCGAGAGAAACTTAAGAATATGGCGAGATTCGTATTGTCCGTGAAAAGGACTACACGAGAGCTTTAGTATCGTTCTCCAGAGGATTGCGAGGGTCCCGAGCTTTTATCGTCTATTGAGATAGGATCGCGAGAGTTTCAAGAACATAAGGCTTACACTTATATAAGACCGCATCGCCTAAAAGAAATTTCTGAAGAAAAACGAAGTTCTTAAAGTCGAATACGGCATCAATCAATGGTGACAAAAAATCATTCACGTTCTATCGAGGAATTTATGTTAGGAATTTATCAAAAACGAAGCCCGAGATCAAACAATGATACAAGGTATGATGATAGATTGTAGATGTTAAAAACTATACCACGAGATAAACTAGTATCATTCATAAACCGAGTTTAATGATCTTGTGAACCTATATACATTGGACGTCATATTTAAATAGGATTCACAAAGGGAATGAAGAACATGTATAACGCGGACAAGGTAATGCGGATGAACGACAGTGTCCTCTACTGATCCTGCGTGGTATCTTCTGTAACATGAGATGGAGGACTCGTGAAAGGTGCGGCGAGATCGGATTTCGTTATTCGATCACGCAGCCATACGCGATTCGGTCAAGGAGAATCTCGACTTCGAGAATGTCAGCGTTTCCGAGGTCGGATGTGCCGGATCGATCCGGAAGAGAAGGTTGACCGATCGTCGGTACCGACAGACTGGCGGTTCCCTGGAACACCAGGCATAAGGTGTCCAATCGATTCGGAGGAAGCACGACCTCCGAGTCACGTGCACTACCGACCGACCGACCGAAAGTTGATGATATTAGCGGCTGCCGCGTACGTGAGGGATTCGAGGATCAGGGAAAAATCTAAGAAAGAAGGAAGCCGAAGACTCGTCGTCCTTGATCCTCGCGCAGTGCCCGGAAGATATATTTATTTCCGGCCGTCCAAGAATAATCCCGTCTTACTCGACCTATTCCGGCACGGGTCGTGGTACCACCCTGTAGAACGCGGTCGCTCAACGGGGGATCCAAAATCACAAAAGGTCTAACTATCTATATGCCGTTAGTGACTGGTACTACCGAGTGCACAACACTTGGAGAACTGTTCTGCGGTGGTGACGGCGGCAGCGGCAATGGCGGTTCGATACCGGCAGTCAATGACGCTAGCGTTCTAATTTTATCGCGATGTAACATTGCGCGCCGATGGCGATCGCACGGAAGAGGACTCGCATTTTCCGCTCGATTCGTCGTGGGTCGTGGATGGTGAGCCGACCAATCGATACATTGCCCGACGTAGAAAATTCCGCCTTCCGAAACGCGCCGCGACGGCGGCGGCGACGACTCCTCGACGTAATAAGGACAGTTTACGCCCGTATGAGGCGCACATCATTGCACCATATGGCACCGAGTACATTGCATATAGACAACGTGAATGCTACTCGCAAACGGGATCCTTCGCTCACGTTCTAGATCGGGCTTCTCGATTTTATGCTAATCAGGCCGGATGGATTGCGCGCGAGCAATAAAGAGAATTTCGATCGATTCGCGGACTTTTCTACGAAGGGAATTTTGTATTCAGAACAAAACCGTCGATAGAGTTAAAGAGACGTGACATGCGCGAGACTTTAACGCACGCAATTATAAAACATTAGCATCGATTGCTATCGCGGGAGCTGCTAAAGGCCGCAATAAGATTATTACGTGTTTGTCATTTATATTATCTCGTTCGCTTTTTCTTCGTTATTAGAACGCAACAAAGATAGTCTCGGCTACCGGGATCATCTAAAGCGACGAAAATTGAAAAATCTGACAGCGAGCGACTGTTAAGAGCAATCAATAGTTCATTTTTAAAACTATAATAAAGATTAATAAAGGGTTGCGAGGGTCGTACACATCTTATCCTCCAAATACGAGCATCTAGCGGAAGGAATCAAGGAAACGATATGATCAACTGAAAATATCGAGGAACTCGATACAGTATCGGTAATCGTTTATTTTATAGATCTATGTGAAGAAAATAAAAGGATACGGATTTAAACATAATAAAAAACCGATAGGCGAGATAATACAACGAAATACATGTCCGAGTGGCGAAGCGATTCTAACAGACAGCGAGAGTTCTTCGAAATATCCTGCGTGAAAGCATAGATGACTTCAAGATTATCCACATAGTGTTCGCCGAATCTTTCATAAACCCGATGAGAGAGAGTACGAGGTACGAATACGGTTCTCGCATTCGATGCGCATGTCCAGTGCCTTGACTACCGGGACGCCTATACCTTCATCGGCGTCGCGAAGCACTCGGGAAAGCGACACACATATCAAAGTTTTGCCGCGTATTCGCGATAAAGTCGCGTTTCGTCCATCAGCGTGATATCGCTGCGCGAGATTGGCGAGTCGCCATCGAGTGTACGCCAAGTACGAAAGTAAGAGAGAACAAGTACTGAGTGCGCAAGGAGAGGAAAAGAGGATCTCCTACCGCGCAAGGACGAGGAAGGATTTAATTCGCGCGCGAATTACGGATCATCGGAAGCAGAGGAGTAAACTGTAGATACTCAGAAAGCAAACAGAGGGAGAAAAAAAAGAGAGAGATTGCTTCTTTTTATTATTATATAATCGAAAAATCGGCTGTGCTGCTATTTAATCAGAGCTTAATGCACGCGTGACATGCGCGCGCGCGCGCGCGCTTCGAGTTTTTTATTAACGCTCGGAATCGGCTGTGCTGTTAATTAATCAGAGCTTAATATACTTAGCGTGTTACCGCGTAGTGTTCGTTCGTAAGCGTCGTCCGTTCGAGGACTCCAGTTGAGGGGGAGGGAAAGAAAAGATAGAAGACGGCGACTTGTTTGACTATATTTTTGCTATACGTCTTTTCTGATCGCTTGTTTACGACGACCGCTCGTCGCGAGATCGCGGAGTCATTTTCGACTCTGCGAGAATCAGGCTGCAATTAGCGATTCCTCTCCCATCCCCCTCCCGTCCGATTTCAGCGACTGCCGCCGTGGTGCCGGGTCGGCCGAAGGTCCGATGACGGCTTTTGGAAATTTATGCGCTCGCTCTGCGCAACTTTGCCCAATGTAACTCATCGAGCAACGAAATTCACGTCCCTGTCACACCGACAATCGATCGCCGACACATCGGAGACGGACAATTTCTCGTCTGCTTGATCGACCGTCTGTTTGTTTCCGGACTTCGTAGCGGAGAGTGTGCTGGAGAAAAAACAATCCTAAATCTTGCCCCGAGATCGGTGGGAGGGAAGTCCTGACACAAAGTCGAGACACGGTCAGCACGGTACTCCGTTTTTCGCCGCTTGTATATATGTGCGCGCTTGTCCTCAATACATAATTTTGAACATATCTATCTACGGCGGCAACAGCAGCAGCAGCTCAGAGAAAAACAATAGTACGATAGTAATAAAGAAGGCTCAATGTTCCTCGGCGATCGAAGTCCCATAATCAATCGTCGCGATTCGTTATTCTCGCTCAACGTTAGTTTCAATATCGCTAGCATACGCACCGCTCACAGAGACGATTCGATCATGTCATTTCGTAATATCCTGCGAAAGTGCATCGAGAAGACGCGCCGCATGATCGTTCACGCACTCAAGAGATGAACCGTCGCCGTGTAGACCAAAATCGCGAGTTATCGCAAACGTGGATTATCGACGCGCCTGTCGAAGGGATGTCGAAGCTGATTTGTCACTTCCGTACTTCGGGCACGGATTGATCGAAAAAGGGGAATTCGGAGAAACTGGAGCCGAAGGCAATCGAGGGCGGATTTCT
The DNA here is from genome assembly GCA_017607545.1 of Acromyrmex charruanus. NCBI lineage: Eukaryota > Metazoa > Arthropoda > Insecta > Hymenoptera > Formicidae > Acromyrmex > Acromyrmex charruanus. The sequence goes on along the minus strand of JAANIC010003045.1, from coordinate 130,716 downwards.
GCGCGGCCATGACCAAGTACGGCTTCGCCAGACTGGCTTTATGGCGGCCGAGACGCTCCATGACCTCGCAACCATCGAACAACCAGGAAAACAACCCTCTAATGTATGCTATCATTGTACTTTGCACTCCAATATGTATAAAGGGTGTACCGAAAGTCACACGCTTTCGCTTTGGCAACAAGAAAATTGCACTGAGAGAAAGCAGTAGTAGCAACTACGAAGGACTATAAGTTTTATATGTAAAATTAACATACATAATTCAATAAACTAATGTACATATAAAACTTGTACTTACTTTTAAGTTGCCATTACTATGTCTTCTTTTCTGAGAGTGGAATTGACTCTTAAAATTTCAACAAAAGATTATATTGACATAAAAAGAGTATTACTGCATTGAATAAAAGTTTAAATAAATAATCAATTTTATTTTTCAAATAATTCAATTAAATAATCTTTAATTTAATGTAACTATAATTAAAGGCTCGATTTTCAATCAAAATATATAAAAATCTTAAAGAGCTAAAGGAACTTTACAAAAATCTCTACAGCTGTAAGAAAACGCGCGACTTTTGGTGTATTCTATATATGTATTCTTATATGTATGCAAATAAATAATGTTATTGCTGACACGCTGTGCTTTGGATGTTGCCATCGGTGGACTCGCTCGAAGACGATCGATTTTAGTCTCGGACGACGAAGCTAAACGTCCACGAGGACACGCGCTCTGCGTTCATATCCAAGAGCTCTTCACGATCCTTGTATTAGTTGTACTTAATAAACGTATCGATGTACACACCCACCACGTATGAACCTCCCTCTCTTACGCTTCATGTGGCTTGCTCACAGGTTGATCCGCGCCACCGTCATCACCTTTTTTGTTTTCGCCGTGCGCCTTTCTTTAGCACATTTTTATCCGTCCCGCCAATCAGCGCTTCGTGTTCCTGGCTTTGTATGTGCTCGACGTTGGAAAAGAGGCGAGCTTGAAGCTCATGTGACAGCGGCACGACGAAAGTACACGTTACAAAGTATATATTAAGTACGTTTATCGTAATATTCTAGGATCTTTCTTCTTAAAAAAAAAAAAAAACGAGCCACCAATAATTTATCTAAAGAAATCTGTTTCTCTTCGCAAAAAAAAAAGAAAATAAAAACCAATCATATAAACCATACAATGAAATTATTATTAGCCTTAATTTCGTTTTCCTTTGCGTCGTTCATGGCCAGTTTCACCAGTACCGGTTAACTTCCGTGATTTAATAATCGTAATTTAACTTACTGTGTTTGTCTTCTTCTATACCTACTTCGACTTTTAGAAAGAGACAAAGAATCAATGAAACTGAGCTCGGATTTAAAATTGTCATCGATAAATGTAACTTTTATCTAATAATGTCTTTAAACTTTTGCTATTCCGATTTCCATAAAATTAAGTAAATTAAATTACATACGATGTATTATCCAAAATTATTATCTGCACGTAGTTATTTATAATACATAGGATTTTCTTTTCATAGAAAATTATTTACGCAAATAATGGGCAAATATATTCGTATGACTATATTTATATTTGGAACTAATTAATAAAACGTAAATTAGTTTGCTTCATATTTTATATATCGTGGCCTCTCGCGCCTTTCCTGCAGCAACAATAAACATGATAAAACGATGTGATAAATCGTGAAAGAATTAATGGCGGTTTACACAGAATTTAACGGCTTTATTTATAGCTTTGACGAACGAACGAAAAATACATGCGATTCGATTGCCAGAAAGTCACATCGATTACGTGGCTCGCGGATATTCGTTCCACATCAGGATAAATATTGCTCGTTGTTACGATACTTGATTAGTAATTCGTAGCGACAGTTGTACTCGTACGATCAATCGTTCGCTATTCTTGTAACACGACTCAACAGAGGACGCAAAGTTAAGCATGACGAACATGCAATATCGAAAATAATTGGTCATAAATTGAATTAATAATTTTTACAGAGAAATGGTAAAACCTATGTTATATAATTAGCAAACGTTAATTTAATAAATATATTATTTATATTCTAACTTTTTCACGCTAAAATCATAAATTATATTAAATCTATTAAATATCTATATGCTGAATATTTCAATTTAAAATGAAAAGAAAAACGTTCACTATAATATAATTATAGACATGTATAAATTTCGAATAATTTCGACCTGAGATCGAAATAGAAGTCCAAAAATTCACTTATATCAAACGAAAACATTATGGATTCAATACACGATCTCATCAATTGTTCTCTAATGTATGTGCCGCAGCGGGTTCGATTGGTGTAAAAATAAAAGATCGATCAAAAGAAAATTACATCATCGAAAGAGAGCTCGGTGTAGTCGAAGAAATGAGCAGCGAACAAGATAGCAGTCTCTGATGTAAATCAATAAATATTTATGTATTACGCTATAATGGAGAGATGGAAAACTGCAAACGCTGTGGAACGGCATTCATGGAGTTACCCGAGAAAGCATGATTAATAGATGGACGATTAATACGAGTAGGTGGACTTACAGCTGTGTTGGTACAGCTGTGAGTATTCAATACGGGTATTCTGGGAACATGAGAGGATTTTACCGAAGCTAATTAGACTGCGATAAGAAGCGTGGGTGCGATTGTGTCAAGCATTTAACTCAATTTCAACGATTGCCTCATCCCCAGAGCCACTCCCGATACACGTTTCCTATTCGATGAATTTAGAGCAGATAAAGGTCGCGAAATTATCGTTCTCCCTTGTGTAAAATGCAGCTGTAACAATGCGCGAAGTTCACCGCGAAGCGTGGCCGAAGTAATGAGCAGCCGATCGATCACCAAGTCTCCGCGCTTAATGAACTGACTTCCTTATTCTAAATTACTACATGAGAGATGTTTCGATAGAGCTGACGTAATCACCAAGATTGAAGACGCATCGAAGCGCTGCCAACACAATGACGTACATTATGCACGGGGAGACGCGTCCGGAGCTAGATATCGACTTACAAAGTTACAATGCATTGCATGAATTACGAGTTTCCGCTGAACTTGAATTACCTCTAGCGACTCAACTTCTTTATTCTGAATTACTACGTAAAGTTTCGATTCGCGTGACGTAAGGTAGTCGAGGTCAAAGTTTCGATTTGCTCGCACACATACATAAAGCCTGATGTACCCCCTATGAGCTTTATTTAGATAAGATAGTTACGCAGTTTGATTACACGGAAGAGATTCTGATCAAGAAAATTCGCCGCTAGACTGTTAGAGAATTACGTCAAATAAAATAATCTCTTTGAACTGCAATATAAAATCGAATATTTTATTGGAGCCTTGTAATTAACGCGAATAATTATTTTTGCTTTAATATAATATTTATTTTATTCTCTCTATGTTGTTAGTTTGCTCTCTGTTCTCGCAACCTTTTCTAAAGTTTTATTTTCCGAAATTATTCATTTATATTATACTAATTATATATTTATTATATTATTTCGTAATATTATTCGAATAACTATTAAAATGTTCTTAAATAAAGACAGCAATAAATATGAATAAAATATTTTTACTTGCACATAAAATAAATTATTATATAAAATAAAATACAATTAATTCGATTAACTATATGACTTAGAAATATTCTTATTCTATCCCAGAATTCTTGTCGTTTTTATTCACTTCCTATCATTCGAATAAAATTGTATCCAGTTTCGCACAATATTACATATAGTATTGACGTAGAATAGCTGAGGTCGAAATGTCGATTCGTTCATAGACACTAAACCGCATTTACATTGTTTAGTCATGACAGAAGAGAGTGCATTTGCGGCTCAACTTGCGTCAGAATAGTCTTACCACCCTCGCTGCCGCCATGTACTGGATGCTACATATTTATGCAGCTTACCGCAGTGCTCACGTGGTATACTTCCGGCAAGTTAAAAAAAAACCACGAGGAGCCGTTATGCTAAAAAGATCACGTGAGTCATGAAAGCGATAGTATCGGCTTTCGTTGAAGTGAATATCGATCATTGCGTTAAACGAGAAACGGATAAAAAGACGGAAAAATATGCGGCGAAAATTCATCAAAGTTAGAAGTTTCGCGAATTTTAAATATTCTACGGGACTCAATAATAACATTTAGTATCAAATAGAAATAAAGGCACAGGAATTATCTTCAAATTATGGAAAAATATTTTGAAAATGATATTCTCTCTCGTGTTTAAAATCGAAAATACGTACAAAAATATGTATTTTTTAGTAAATATTTTGCTAAACATGTGATTTTCTTTTGCAAATTTTGATTTTTAAAAATTACTTTTCAATTAATTTTAGATCGATTTTAAAAAACATATTTGGAAGTTATGAAGTAGTAATAAATTTTCTCAATTTTTTGCTGCAGAAAAATAAAAAAATCTTTGAAAAGAGTTCGTTCTTATACAATACTCTTCTTTCTTCTGAGTTAGTATTAAACATTTCTGGCACATGTATCAGGAAACACGACAGTGCCTCGGCGCTAAATATACTTCATGTCGCAAAAACGGCACAAACAAATAGTTCGCTATTCCACATCAGTAAAGTTACTTATTTTATGTAACAGTAACAAATTCCCTATGACATCTTCTCGGAGGCCGAGTATCGATCTTGCTCGAAAGAGATAGAATCAGAGATATGAAGATTGTGATTTATATCAGATTCAATGCACACAGCGACATGTAGTTACACAATATAGTTATGGTGTTCGTGTGAATTTTCTAAGGAATGTAAAGACGACGCGAGTACAAAAGCGCGAAGTAAGGTACGCAGCAGACGAATTCCACATTTTCGAGCCTTTCGAGCACATTACGGTTACGATGTGTCAGCGTAGCAGCAATCACGATGACATCTCGCCGTTCGATTCCATCCGTTCTTTTTCACGATTTTGTGTGTGCCGCGAATTCGCGACCGTGTCACCGGCTTTCGCCGGTATTGATCTGGTTTTACCCCGCATTCCACAGCTACCCTCCGTCCCCCCCACGCAACCTTCTCTCTGCTACCCCCGCATACGATGAATTGTGTGTGTGTATACAGGCGTGTCATACGCCCCCCTACTGTATAATGGCATTATGGTCGAACAATAAATGTCGGCCGAATCCCACATATGCACTACAGTTTTAGGGCACAAAACCGATGTTGGTGACATCGATACACAAACTGCTTCGGTTAACGCGTATCTCGCCTGTATTTAACGCATTACTCCTAATGCAAGATTGATAGAGACCTTTCTATGCTAGCTTTATTAATTAGAAATAGGAGAGGTATAAAAGAATTCTTATATTAGAAGTGTGTTTGCATCTGTGACAAAAATAAAATAAGATAGGCAGTCAATTTATAAAGATATATAAACTATATATTTTAAAAATAATTAAATGTTTCTTAAACTTGAATTCAGAGAAATTTGATTATCATTCTTGAGTCCATAAAATAATATTTGAGAAAAACTCAATTATTTTACTTCTTCATATTACTTCATGTAACTGATAATTTATCATATTCTATCAAAAAAAAAAAAAAAAAAAAAAAAAAATTTTAAGAAACATACTATATACTTAATACTGTGAGAATAAAAAAATTATGAAGAAAAATGATATTCGGTTATATTTTAGCTAGAGGATAAGATCGACAGCAAATCTGTGTCAAAGAATTTGCAATCGCGAGATCTGGACCACCCTGTGTAATATACGATGATCGATATCGCGTTATTTGACATCCTCGCCCGAAGGGCAATCTGACATTTTACGCGAAAACATGTGCTGTCGTGTATGTTTTATTGCAAACGACACGACCGCTTTGTCGTCATCACGAACGCGTTTATTTTCAAAATCAAAGTATTGATACACTGGAAAGTGTATATCTAAAAAAGTGTATATCTAAAAAAAGAGAAAATATTCGATGCAAAATTGGAAGCTATCTTTAGTGCATCAAATTTATGAATATTATAGAATATCAATCATTATTATATAAAAGAAAAATTTAGATCACTTAAAAACTTACCATTTTTATAAAATAAAAATTATTGCACAAAATAATGTAAAGAATGATCTAGAGTTACGTGTTTTTCTCTTTTATTTGTACCAGTGCAATCATTGGATCATATTACTACACAATATCAATATTTGTTCGAGAAAATAAGAAAGAGAGATGAAGAGAAATTCTTAAAAATTGAAAGGAAGATCGGTATTTTAACCTTTAACAAGAGTTGTATAACACAGAGCTTAAAAATAGAACAGCTGTACTAATTTCAAATGCACTTACGTATAAATAAAAGATAATATTTCGAAACTATATAGTTAGTTTATTTTTTGCTTGTTATTTCCAGGATTATCAAAAATAAATTTTTCGAAACACACTTTCGTATGGCTGATATTTATTTGACCATTAAATGCCGGTAACAAGCGGCAGATACTATCGTTACATAGTTACAATAAATAAATTCTACATGCATCATAAATGCAATATTACGGCTTGCTTAAAATTGCAAATTCATTAGATGGCAATAAATTTTTTTTTTCTCCATTTAATATCGAGGCCATTGTCGATGCTGCAGCACGATAAACAAAAGTCACATTCATTGTTATACACATGTGTATATTACTTCCGTATTGACGGATACGTTACGTTAGCGTAAGCGTGCCATTTGAGCAATCGATCGAATCGGCGAATTCATATTTTCCATTATCACGTTCAATCGATTATGCCGAATCATTGAGTATAATAAAAAAACTTGGTAAAATCGTCATGTAACCAATATCGCTCGTCGCTGTGAAAATCTATTTAAAAATCGGCTCGCTGACGTCTACGGAAGGTTTAAATCGGAAGGTTACAGCACTCTCGGATCGATTCCAAACAGATTTAGCGGTAACAGAGTTAGCAATAATTAGGCACGACGTCCGAAACTAGCACGCGATATCATTAACACGCGCCGTTACGTCATCAGAGAGCGCGATAACATTTGTCATCGTAGCGGTAACAGTTACGGATCTAAGGGGTGCGTGTACAACGGGGAGACCACCCAGCATGCCGGTCATGGCCGCAGAAGCGTGGGTACACGCTAAAGTTTGAACACGTGCAGGCGCACTTGCGTGTGTATGTAATCCGCGAAGAAGAGGGTGGCGAGTCCGAAGTGAGGAAAAGAAGCGATTCATTCGGTAATCGCAGACGTCTACGTCAGAGATTATGAGCGTGAACCCCGATTTGCCGTCGCGCCCAATAAACGACCTTACCCTTGGAGAGACGTGATTAATACCGCAGGTCACGTAAGACCTGAAGCACGAAGGGGATGAAAGTGGCGGCGCGATTCACGGGACGAACTTAAAATATATTTTCATAAACGCACACCCGGCGCCAGATGGTCTACCTGGTGGTAGCTGCCAGATAGGATAATTCTTTTTTAGGGAATACGTGGGCGGGTCGGAATGAACCTCTGAGAAATCGATGGATTTATATATAGGCAACGTGACTATTCTTACATCGTACTAATCTTGACGATCGATTAATAAGTGCATATTTTTTAGTGATATTACGTGACTTATTTTACACGCTTAAATTTAGTTAAATAATGAAATCATTAACTGCACGGAATCTAGTGGTATCAAGTAATGAGAGGCGATTAAATCATAGAGGATGTAGAAAGTTCTATCAATTAATTAGTAATTTAGCGAACAATATATATCTTGACGAAGGCTTTGTGTGCAAAAAATTATCTAAACTTTTTTCTAATTAGTTTATATCTAAATTCTAAAAAGATTTCCAATATTCTTACCATAAGATTCCTAAATTCAAGTAGTTTCAGATGTATAATATTTATTCCGAATTTTTACCAAAAATTTTTTTGCTTGCCTACATATCTCTTCCTAATTAATTTATATTTAATACCTGTTTTCCTAACAACGTAAATTAACTTACTTGGTTCAACTCTTTATCTTTTTCTAGTTCTTCGAATTATGATTATTTTATGTCTAATGCTCGTTTCTTTTCCACCAATGTAGTTTAACTTTAATCTCGGTTTTTATTCATCTTTTCTAATTCCTAGAACTAAAAAAAGATAAAGAGTAAATTAAGCCAAGATTAAAATTAATCTACATTGATAGAAACGAGCATTAGACACAAACTAATTCTAATTCTTAATACTAAAAAATGAAGAATAAGTTGAGCCAAGATTAAAGTTATTCTACATTGGTAGAAATAGACATAAAAATATCTTCAATATGTCTTACTAAATTTATTCAGGAATCTTTATATATATGTTTACTCTGAATCTGTCAAATGCTAAAGCAAAATATGTATGAGATACGTTGCTGGCAGTCTCCAAGAAAGACATCAGCATGTCAACCAGGCCGAGCCACAAAAAAATGGAAAATAGCTGTATGCGCAGTATCGTAAACCGCATATCTGTCTAATGACTAATTGAAAAAGGGAGTTACGCGAAAAAGGAACGATTGTTCGATTCGTTGACCTAAATCAAGTGGCATACCGGCACCGTTGTCGTGGCCACCGTCGTCGCCGTCGTCGTCGTTGCTGTGTGGATATTCAGGTGAATGGGCCGGGGCATATCCAGATTCGCAACAGCGAGCGGCGAGAGTAGGAGCCTAATCGATAACCTACTAGATTTTATAGGTCTGTGCACAGTGTGCATTGGACGCTATAATTTCACAGAGGGTGGCCCCGGCCGCAGACCCGATGCTCGAATGCACGCGCGTATGCGCCGGACACATTCAGTGAAACTCGTAACGTAACGTTGTGCATTAATTTCCTAAGTTCGGCACGTACGCGTTTCCGTCGCGGCAATATCAACTGCCTCTTTAAAACGCACATCGAATGCTCGATTCGGCTCGAAGGTCGAATCGGCAATATGAATTCTTTCCCGACAGAAATTACTTCCGTAAGTCGTGTCCGCGCGTTTACGTCCGAAAGAGCGGGATACTATTACCGATGAATCATAGGGTATATACTTTGCGTTATATGCATATAATTTCGTTATAATTTTATAACCCATCGTCTATACACCTAAGTATACACAAACTTTAGATAACTACAAACTACATTTATAATACCTAGCACGCCGCAATTACATTACTTTCCCTCTAAATAATGATGCGATTTAATCACAGGAAAATTTGCATCTGATTGATGATATAATAATTCTACTGAACTACAATTTCAGCTAAGTATTAATTAATTACTCTATTCGTTCAATAAAACAATTGAAATAAAAAATGAGACGGTTAAAATAGGATCAGTAAATAAAAAATTTTGAACGCAACAATCTCATGACGTCGGATTTAATTTTACATGTTAATTTAATGGGGCAGCGAATAATTTTCCAATAACTCGTGTGAAGTTTCCAATAACTACGAAGGCTTTAATCGGGTTACGAGAACGTAGGATCGATCTCGAGCCCTCTATTCAATTTAGTCTCGTGCGGATCGTTAAAGCGATGTCGATGGTATCGAAATTCGCGGTGCAAAGCATCTCGGATAACAGTTTCCTCTGCAGTCTTCGCAAGATATATCGTCAAGTGCACGCTTTTTACAGGACAAGAGTCCCCAAGGGAATCCCTGTACATTTTACAGTTGGATTTTCGGCGGAACTCCCGGAGTATTATATTATAAAAGCGAGGTATTGAATGCGCCGCGGCGTTCTGCGATGGCTTTATTTTTATTATCGTTACTCCGTGACATCACCATATTACATAAAGTTCATAGACAATCGTTAATAATTATTTTGTAGAATGTATAGTATATTAGCAAATAGACAGGCTATAGAATCAATGCTTAAAATCTATAACAGGTGACAATATATTCGTGATTCAAAATTAATTCAAATTTAATTAGCTTTTACTATTTTTAAATATTTTCACGCTTTCTAAAGCTAAAAAGTAAATCAATACTTTTAAAGCATTGAGCAAGTGTCTCTGATTCATCATCGATTGTAATACTCAATCTTTGCATTAACCTGGAACACGATTTGTTTTATGTGATGCAAAAACATCTTTGCTCCAGGTGACAATTTTGCTTATCAAGAAAAAACGAATACATGTAACTTGAAGAACAAGATTTTGCTATTATTATGAATTTGTTCCTGATGCATTCTATGTATATATATTTAACATCGATAAGACGGTAAAGCAGAGAGCCTCCTGTTATACAGCACCACCTGCTAACAGAGGTCTGAAACGATTTTGCAGCAATACCCGCCGTTGGGATTCGTTGATCAATTGTACACTGTCGAGAGAATTTATGTATTGAAGAAAAATCGATGAAACAAAAGCGTTTGCTATTTCTTTCAATGGTGATCCTCCATTAGTAACGATAATTTATGCGTCTCATATAGTCATATAAATGTTATGATCTTGTGAGATATATTCAGACAGATGATTAGCACGGTCGCGCCGAACACGTGACGCTCAAATTATTTACAAGACCGTTTGATCCTGATTAACCGGTAAATGAGAAGAATCTTTAAGCAAATTGAGTCCGCATCGAGACCATCCACTTAGATTAATCATTTTGATTGAGCGGAAAGTCATGACAATATTATAAAGAAGCAAAACTTAATGCCAAGATAGATTGTTGTCTTCTTGGAAATCAGGAATATTTAAATAAATATGCGTCACAAGTTTCGCAAAAAAAAAACATCATTGACTCAACGAATCCGATTAAGTGTCACTCTCGGAATTGACATAACGTCTGTACATTTGACTGGCATTTCTAGACAGTGGCCTAGGATCACCAAATGTTCCCACAGACTACGTGACAAAAATGAAATAAACTTTTCTTTCGCAGAGGATTTTCTTTTACTGTGCAAATTTCTTTTCCTCTAAATATTATACATTTTAGTAAACAAATTTTAAATTAAATATCTGCTAAAAATAAAATAAATTAAAATTAAAAAGCAAAATTGCAGAAATTTGAAATTGACATTTATTTTATTAAATTTTTAAAACGTTTCTTGAATGTCAAATGTTTCTATGAACGCATTATCGTAAATACAATCATAATTTCTTTTTTACTTTCGTATACACTAGAAAAAAATTTCTGGTTAAAAATAGACAAATCAAAAATTTCTTAAATCTATTATAATTATATTTGAGATAACCAAATGTCTAATTATATAATAATCTTGATTCTAATTCTGAATTCTGAATGATGAGAATCTTACTGATTCGTTAATTTTCCGAACTTTTTCTCAATATAATGTTGTTCATCGTTCAAAGAATATTTGATTTATGAAACAACCTATAAGATAATTCTATTAATTAAACGTAATTATTTGTATAAGCAGTATAGGTCCGCAAATCGTTTGTCTCGTTTATTATCATTATGATCGGAAATACGTCAAAGTGCGTTAAGGCATGATAATAATTTATTGTTTGCAAAATGTATTTGCAGCGGATAAATTAATTGCAATCTATTCCACTATTATACACATTAATCACCTATTATAATTAGAACATATCGTTAACCAGCACGGGCAGCATTACAGTCAAATCATCGTTGTAAACTTGTAAAATTGAGTATGTCACTGGGACTCGTAACGTATGATGAGCGCATCGTCTGCAAGAACAAAACGTAGCAGTATGCAAATAAGAATTTCTGACATTCCATGATGTTTCGTCCCCTCGACTTCCCTTATGCCGTACAATCACATTCGCTCGTCTGTGAAAGAACAATTGTGTAAAAATTTTTGAATGTCTTCGAGGAATATGTTTGCTATCGACTGTCAGTCGACTGTCACGGACATATTTATTCACGCGCGAGGAATGTATCTGCGCGTGAAATCCTACTTCCTTATTTTTCTTTTCCATTTTTCCGCCGTGCCACAACGAGATGGATGAAGGACGTTCACTTTTTTTCGTAACAAACAAGTTAGCAAAGGCACGCACGATTTAGCAATGAGCCGTTGAATAATAGGCATTCTTTCCTGGTGCACAGGTGCGTGAGATCGAACCAATTTAATATCGAATTAAACTGGGTAACGCACGGGACTGCAGAACAGTTAATTATATTTCGATGTTGTTTGCGAACCTCATGGCGTCAAAAAGAATCCCCCGGGAGAGTATCGATGAATTATCAAATTTATTCTGCTGTACCGCCTCCGCATACTAGTCGGATATTTGAAATTTACTTGCCCTCGATATTTTTCGCAACGTTCGTACTTAAACGTGTAGACATAATAAAACGTATAACATTATCGTGGTAGATTTAATAATCAATTATTTATACTCGAATTATCTGAAGTAGAATTTTGTGCATGACGTGTATATATACATATGCATATATATATATATACAGAAAGGCTAGTTTTGCTGAAGTAACTAAAAATTTAGCTAGATACACATTTGAAAATAATTTTATTGGACCATCAAAATAATTATGTAGAATGCTCAAACTACGCTATGAATGCAAAACTAAACTGGAATGTCAAAACATTTTGCAGTACTCATCATGTTTGAGATACTTACATAATTATTTGGATGGTTCAACAAAATTATTTTCAAATCTTATCTCTAGCTAAATTTTAAGATCCTTCAGTAAAACCTTCAGTAACATTCTTTCCGTGNTGCAAGTGATTGTTAAAAAACTCAAATATATACATGATATTGTAACTGCATAATGCACTCGAAATATATAAATTGAAACTTTGTCTAAATTGATAGAGACTCTTGAAATATCGAGTGTTCATGCAATTTATAAATCTAAACGGGGCGAAACAAGAACGAACAAATTATTCGGGTCAACAGCACGCATGAGTTGCTCGTGATAATCCTCCTTGGAAAATCCTTCGCACAGCTCCAATTTCACGTGTTATCCTTGAAAATCCGCGTTTTCATATTTGGCGAGGTACGACGCTAAATGATTTCTTCGATACCGAACTTCGTCATCACAGAACGTCATTTTCTTAAAGTGGCAATATATTATACATACAATGCCATATTCTAATGAAAAATAAAACACAAGGTTATTATAGAAAAAATCTTTATTGATAGATGCGCAATAATCAAGAATTAAACCGCGATATACAGAATATTCTCTCGATTTTATTTGCAATGTTCATGCGAACTTTACTTCCATGTATATGTGTCTTCAACATTTTTTATTTTTGTTATTTTTTTAGTATATATAAATTTTTATTTATTTTATATAAATCTTTAAGAATGTGTTACACATATTTTTTAACAAAATGAAAAAATTATGAACACGAAAAGAACAATTTTGCGCTGAAAAATTAAAAAATTTAATTGTATAAATATAGATCTGAAAATAATTTGTTGGACCATTAAAATTATTATATGGAACATTTATATTGATCATTAAAATGTCAAAACTTTTTGCAGCGTTTCTTATCATGCTTGAAATTTCTATAAAATTATTTTGATGGTTCAACAAAATTATTTTCACATCTATATTTAGCTCTTTTTCTAAATTTTTAGATTTTACCAGCAAAATTGCTCTTTCCGTGTATCTACACATATTATATTTGAAAAGTATATATAATAAAAAAAATTTAGTAATGACTTAGAATTTGGATCAAAAATTAGATATTTTAACAAAAAGTAGATATGTTTTTAAAAAATAATTAAAATAAAATGAAAAAGTTTTCATTCAAACTGTAAAATTGTATTGTTAAATATTATAAATATTGACCTTATTGAATCGTTTCATATGTATCACTAACATTCATTTTATACAAAAAATAAATATAAATTTCCAATTTCAATCACTTTTTGCAGAGAGATTATATACTTGAGAGGCTACATTCTTAAAGTGTAACTTTAATTGAACTGCATTTTATGAAACAATTGATAATATTTGATAAAATAAACAAAATCCAAACAGTCACAAAAAATGCATAGGTAAAAATGCATAGGTAAAAATGCATGCGTAAATTAAAAAATCGGAAAAAATTCTCGTTCCGTTTATTTATTAATACTTGAAAAAATAGTCATAATATTCAAGAAACCTGACTCGCAATTCCGGATTAGCACGAAAAATATTAGCTGCCAAAGAAAAACTAGTTTAAAGCTAGTTTAATAATGCACCTGTAATGATCAAGACATGTTCCGTGAGGGAAAATGCATGCTGCAAGGAAATCAAGGAGTCAGAAGAAAATTCGCCTCCTCTTTCCATCCATTCATCCCTCTTATATTTCCTGTCCCTCTCATTATGCCCTTGCGCCTTGTACCTTGTATCTTTTCTCTCGCTCTTCCTGATTCAATTCGAACATCGGTCGTTCTACGAGGCTATATGTAGAAAAGTAAGAGAAAAAGATGGAGAGAGAAAGCGAAAGAGAAAGAGAGAGAGAGAGAGAGAGAGAGAGAGAGAGAGAGAGATATGGATATGTGTGTGCATATATATATATATATATATATATATATATATAGAGAGAGAGAGAGAGAGAGAGAGTGCAAAGGTTTCAGCGCCGCAAAGAGGAGCTACTCAAGCCATGCATTTAGTCAGACCAGCCCAGTTCAGTTCATCGAATTGCAGTGGAAGTGCATAATAGTTGATGCAAGTCATAGCCGTCGGATGATCGGTCCGACCTTTAATCGGCCGTTTGCCTTTCCGTGGTCTAGCACGTGCGCGCCAAGATACCGCCTACGACACGCATGCCATACCCCGGCGCCGATTCCGGGGACGTCGCACCATCAGCGATAGTGCTTTCGTCCGGGACATCCCAACCGGCAAGAAGGCGTCACAGCCGAGCCGGAGGCTGCGGCCCGCGCGACGAGAGCCGGCAACGAGAGAGCGCGTTTAGTCGGTTCGCAGGAGTCGGGCAGGTCGGTCGATTCGCTCTCGACCCACCACCGATCAGCTGTTCGCCGCCGCTCGCTCCGGCGACAGTCCGACGATCGACCGTCGACACGTGCGCGCGTTCCCGACTCCTGACTCGGATCAGCCGGCAGCGGCAGCTGATATTATACGTGCTGCTAATGTACAAACACCGAATTTCGCGAACGGCGAACAGTTTCTGACAACAGTTCTTTCCTACCTACGGATAAATTGTGCTCGCGCGGGACCACACAAAGTGTCAATCAGGGATCATTCAATCTAGAATTAATTATCAGTCTAGAGTTAATTATCCAGTTATTTTGTCTAGAGTTAATTATCCAGTCATCCAACCTAGAATTAATTATCTAACTATCCAGCTATCGCTCGAGTGCAGTAATTTAAAACATACATGCACATTTCGCGTCGTTTGATCGCATTATCAGTCGAATCCGTTCTTTCTACTCGAACTGTCGCGAGTTCGGTGGACGTCTGTTGAAGAGAATCGCTGAAGAACGAGGATTTTCAGGGTGATAAATCGCTACCGCCGTCGTGAATATGCGACCGACGTGAAAAGTCGCGCGTAACGCTTGAATCAATCGAGCGTGGAGCAAACGAAAAATCGTTCGATTTGTGGTTCGCGACGATACTGAACGAGCCGGAAGAGGAAAAAAAACTGAGAACGCGATTTCAAATTCCTCTTGACGACGTGCGTTAGATCGATCTACGATTAGCACAGTAAGTACTGGCATTTCTCACATTCGCTCTCATGTCGTTCGCAATTTCCAATTTCGACGATAAACGCGGATATAGCCTTGAATAAATCGTCAAGTGTGAAACGGACTTCACTGAGTGAAGTCTTTATAGGAACGTGAATTTTCGAACGATACAACAAAGCGAGTGAAGACTTTTTTCCCGTAATTGATTGAAGCAACCCCTTAAAGCGAGATTTTCTTTCGGTTCTGAAGAAAGAACAGGAAGCTCCTTATAAGGGTGACTACTGCGGCTCGCTCGTCGGCATTCAGTAGGATTTTCCGATTTCCAAAGAGTTCTCTATCGGATCTAGGAGGTTTGTGCGTGGCTTTTCTGGGCTTCGACGCGAGTAAAATCAAATGCACGAGTATTTCCGCGGAGTTTTCCGACCGCTCGAAGTACATCATGGCCTTGCTTTTCAAATAGCTTTCTTGAGCTTTCCTGAATTCCTAGTAAAAATGTGAAAACGTCACTCCATTAAAGCAACAGAAATTGCTTTTTAGGAAACATTGTGAAACAATAATACCATATCTCGCGAGAACACGTTTAATTAATTAAAATCAGCGTTGATACATAAAACAGTCCGATCAAAATAAAATTAGAATCAATTTACTGACTTCATACGTTAGACGTTCATAAATAATGATCGAATTCAATTTTACTCTCGATACATGTAATAAGGATTATCTGAAATTTATAGGAAATATGTCACGAAATGACAGAGATATTTCCGGTTGTGTTCAGAAAATATTTCCAAAATCACAGGAAAATGTCGATATGACTGGTATGAGACTATCGTGTAGCTTTACAGAGAAAACTCCAATATTCTCCGTGACGACGAGCATTCGGATAAAGAAACTGAAACGACTATGGCACTCGATAATCTGCATACCGTAAATATGTTTACAGCGCTTATCGCGATTGTTTTACGGTGACAGAAAATTACCCAGCAACACTTCATGCTTCTTTTGTCTGGTTATCGTACGATCGTTTTGACACGCGTGCTCAAACCTGTGCACAGATCGTCGCCGACGGATTTCGATGTTTCTAAATAATAGGTTTTGTTATTCGGACTTTTTTCCTTGGCACGAATGCGTAACAAAATATTTGTAGTCGCCTAAACGGCGTCCGACCGACCTTCTCCTCGCTCGAATTCTCGGACGAATTTAATACAGTTAATATGGTTTGTACATCAAGCGACTGGAAGTACGCGATACCGTTCCGTTTCGCATCCGTTCACGCAATCGTTAGTAAACGAATCAATCATAAGACCGCCGGTTTATTCGTGCCAGGATCAAACGATGTAAACACGAAAAGGATCTCTGAGGGAGTATCGGTTTGAAAGATGTCCATCGTTCCTATCGATTTACTATTATACGAGGTTATTTCACGTCTTTATTGGTAAGTTTGCGTCGCAGTAAAAAAGTTCGTTTATATATTTGATATTTGAGAAAATTAATAGTAATTTTCAAATTCTAATATATTCAATAACATTTGATTGCTCAGTTTTTCGAAAAAAAAAGCTATCGAATAAATTTAAAGTTAGTTCGTAATGTAAGCAAAATTGTAGAGAACAAAAAATCGTTTTAATATGATAATATTGTTTTTTCGTAGAGCAGTGTGTGTGTGTGTGTGTGTGTGTGTGTGTGTGTGTGTGTGTGTGTGTGTGTGTGTATGTGATGTGTGTGCATCTGATGCATTTTTTCTCATTAATTATTCTGTGTCATACTCGTTAGATATGTGGCATAACAAAATGACTAACGATCATTCATTGTATAATTATTTCTCAGAAATATTCCTTATATTCGAATTTTTCCTTGTACTCTATTTTACGGAGGATTACAAATTACATTTTTTTTCATAAATATGGATATTTATTATTTTACTTTTGCAATCAATTATTATTATTATTATTGTATCAAATGACAATTAATTAACGATGAATATCACTTCAACACAATTAAAATTTTCTGAAATTAACTTTTATATATATTTTTACCTGAAATAACTATGTGTCGTATTTTTTTATTTATTCTGCAGAATTTTTTAAAAAGATATAATTTCCTATTTTCCATTATTAATTGATTTATTACTGCATTATGCTGTTTCTAGCGAAGTGTCAACGTAAAACGAGTAAAAAAATTAATGAAAATTAAATACCTCTAGGGAAACCGCTTTTAGATTCATACGATAAACATTTCCCAGACTTAATCCATATTGCAAATATTGATTCTATCATGCCGAAGTAACTGC
Source organism: Acromyrmex charruanus (assembly GCA_017607545.1). Classification (NCBI taxonomy): domain Eukaryota; kingdom Metazoa; phylum Arthropoda; class Insecta; order Hymenoptera; family Formicidae; genus Acromyrmex; species Acromyrmex charruanus. Next base: position 112,911 of record JAANIC010003045.1, on the reverse strand, counting down.
GATGCAAGCAGTAGGCTAAATCACTATTAACGATAAGATAACGTAGTTTAAGCCGATTAACGCACTACTGGTTAATCTTCCGGCTGGTGTAATCTACGATTTAAAAATTTTATTATCAGTCAATATTGTGTTTTTTCTCTTTCATGGTCACACAAAAATATTTGTTGTGATTATTCTAATGTAACATGTATAACTATTTGTTTAACCCGAAAGTTTTATTCCAAAAGACATTTCTTTCTGAAAAAAGAGAAGCGTTAAAAAAGTAGATTAGCAGCAGGAAAACGTAAATATCGACGATGAAAGCATAATGTGATAATGAAACACGGGAAAATATAATTTAGTTCGGGAACGCAGAAAATCTTGATTCTATGACAACGCTTGTACAAAAAGTAATTACCATACAAAATGCTAGTTACTATAACATCGTAAGATAAAATCAACATCTATGTATTAGATGATAAATGCTAGTGAAATTCTTATTGTTAATAAATCTATGATACGGTTAATTATGGTTGATGATAATTAAAAGAGATACGACAATCGCTTTGCAGAATTATAAATTGGTCGATTAAAAAAAGCAAGAAATATTCTGCTAAAAGCTACTTGCTGGAACGTTCACTTTTAATTAGCTCTGACATTGGGACCGACACATATTCAGACACATTCAAGTATCTTCATCATATGCGTGTACTATCCTACGAGTCCTTTCCGACCAAATCCGAGAAATAGCAGGAAGATTTATAGTATATCAACGTGGAATTAAAATAAGAGACGTAAGTTTAATGAATATCTCGGAGTTTAATCGATGAAAGTGGATTGGCGGCTGTATAAAAACTAGAGTACACTTCATTTTTCGACTGAAAGATTCGCGGAAGCTTCGCAATCCAATTTTTAACATTTCGTCGGAAATGCTTCGTACAAATTTGCTTAATTGTTTCACAACATAGTTATGTACTCCCGTTTCTTAAAAATAAATATTACTTTTACACGTTTAGATATTTCTACTATCATAAAATGAAATAATTTCTTTTTTTACGAAGAAAAAGATGTAATTTTAATTGTAATGAACACTCGAACTTTTTCATTAGGATAAAATAAAATTATTGCTGAATCAATTCAGCTCGGTATATATAGGAACAGAATAAATAAAATTTTTATATACGTATTTCAGAATAATTCCAATAAACTGTGTATGTTTGTGTGTGCAAAATTAATTATAGATTATTTATTTTCCAATACGATTAATTTTGAAAGGTATGGCTGGACTTACATTTGAGTGATTAAGTCTAAGTACAGGACTTACATGTGCTGGCACCGATGAGACTAGTATTTTCGCAAAGTATTTCCCAGAGGTATTCATGATGCCCACACAGATAATTGAAAAAGAAGGTTATTTTCGATTGGAGATTTAGCTTTGTTCTATTATCACCAATAGTAAATGAATACCCAGTAGAAATCTACTTGTAATAATGATGTTACCAGCAAGATCACATATAAGCAACTAATAATAAAAGCGATTTTTGCAGAATACACGTTTACAATGTTCTACTCGTTGCTTTTAATAAATACTAAATTTCCGATGAAGAGGATATGAAGATTAAAAATAGAAATAAAATAATATTCTATAATATTCGACTCTCCGATACATATTTAGATTGTGTACATATCTATTGACCGCGTTCAGGAGATAAAAATGTATTTCTGGACGTTCTAAAATATTATCTCACGTGAAAAATATTCTGTAACGAGTCTATAACACATAAATAATATTCTATAACAGACATTCTTTGTCATTCTTTTCTTTATAATTAAAGATTTCCGAATGTCAAATATCATTTAACATTATTAAATTTTCTGATCATTATCTAAAATAACATAAGTATAAATTGAAGTGCTCATATAGTGAAAGAGAAATATATTGACATCATATTTACATAACGTACATATGCGCAATTAATTAATGATGATATTGATGTAGACATTGTTAATCATTCATAATATATGTATGCATAATTTAATGAAGCTAAAAACTTCAATATGCTACTCGACTCATATAATAAGCTTCGTTCATTCGAAAAAAAGAAAGAATTTGACCGAAAGGATAAATTGATATTTAGACAACCTATCATTTAATGATTTAATTTGTAATATTTGTTAAAAATTTGCAATTCTATTAAAATATATAAAAAAATATCGCTTTTGCTCTCTCCACATATTTTTAACTCACTAATATAACATCTATACATATTCATATCTTTTATTTGTGATTACAAGTGTGATCGCTAATGCGCATTGTAATTGCGTTTTCTTAATATCCTGAATATTTACAATAGAATGACATAGTGTAAAACTATTATTACATAAACATGATTATATGACAAATTTTCATATGATAATCTTTTTAAATAATGCATTAGTATGACAATAATATTATCATATAAGTATTTAATGCTTATAATTATTTATGAGAAAAATTAATGTATTATTTAAAGATTTAACGCAGAAATATGTGTACATTCTAAGAAATATCTGTATGGATTCAACAAGCAGTATTGTATAGTAATTTTCATCATGCTGGTGTCAATATCAATATGCGGATTTATCACCATAAGTTTCAAATCCATACATGATGATGTTGATATCAGGTATCAAGGGTTTTAAATCAGCACCAATATTTTTTAAAGTGTATAGTATGAATATTATCGCGAAACTTCTTCGATAAATGTAAATTAGCAATCGTTTCGCATATCATTGATTAACGTACAATAGTAATAAAAGCGCTAATGCGATCCCGCATCACAATGTCGGTTAAACAGGAGGTAAAATGAAAAGAAAACTCAATTAAATGCAAAATAGAACGCGTATATGATACCCGTTTCACGGAGAATAAAGTGATGCGCGATTTGGCGGTATAATACCATTTTGGAGCTCGCGATTCACGGCGATTAATTGAGGTCGCACTTGCATCGCTGATCTGCCAGATAAAAAGCTCTGAATATAATACATCTCGCGCCGTGGAGTAAAGGCTATACGAGCCATACCACATTCGAAACTCTCATGCGACGCATTCTTATGGCGTACCGCGATATATATAGGAAATTCCACAAAATTCTAAGCCATTTGCTTGATTGTGTGGTTCGCGCGGGACACAACGCGGCTTATATTGAGACGAATAGATGCGGCAAACGAATTGTTCGTCGTGAATATCATCGAGAAGATTTGTAAAATTTCCTCAGTTAATTATTCATATATCCATGCGCATGATATTTGAATACCTACGAGAGTAATTAACGCAAATTTAGGCTCGGCATAATAATCCTAATGTACTCATTAAGTCGTTATACTATCCTATAACACTATATATGTTCATGGGCATAGCTAGGATTTTATTTAATGGGAACCTAATTAGAGTTGAGATTTTTTTAACCTGGGACAGAAAGAGAGAGAGAGAGAGAGAGAGAGAGAGAGAGAAAGTAGTCGAATATGGACTATTGGACTTGTTTAGTTTTATATTATTAGTTTTAATTAATTACTAAATGAATCAACAAAATCATACATATTTAATTTATTAATTTATTTTATTTTTCTCTTAAAATTGTAAAATGATTCCTCAAGCTGGAAAAAACTTAAATTCCGTCTTAGAGAGAAAGAGAGAGAGAGAGAGAGAGAGAGAGAGAGAGAGAGAGAGATTCTTAGAAAATCTTTCTTATAACTTTCACCTTTAATTTTTTCTTCCTTTCTAAAATTAATTTCTTGCGAATACTTATTAAGCATACTCTATAAATGTGTAATTATTTTTGTTCTTTAAGATTTAAGGGAAGGCCTCCATTACGTTACGCCCATGATTTGTGCCATGATCAGTATTGATATTATTTGTAAGAAATCGTTTACTCTAACGAAGTAAATTTGAGTAACAACAAATGTACAAGATAGGAGTAAACATCATGATTAGAAACATGTAATTAATTATTTTGCTTACTACTCTTTATCGAAATATTGAACCAAGAAAATGCTATTCATTCTATTTTATGTTATTGCGAATCTTCATCGTAAATCTTAAATATAACATCATTGCGAAATCGGCAAGATAAATTCAGTGCATCTACATTTATAGGAGCCGGAAGTATTGCGTTTTTGTGAAAAAGCATCTCATCGAGGGATCATCCGTCAAACGAAATTCGGGCAAGGTCGAAAGACGTTAAAAATCCGTTTCCATAATCAATCCCTTGTGCCCGACGTACCACGGATTAAAATAAATCGCTGCACACAAAAACGTTGTCGATTTATCACATAAAATGAACGTTCGTAATAGCGGCCAACTATGAGTATCCAATTTTAGATAGCTCTAAATATGAAATGTGCAAATGTATTGTTGATCAAACTCTGTAATAGCTGAATTTAATGTCAAACCTACGCAATGACATTTAACACCGAGTTAATGAATCGTAGTTGCGTATATATTGAAAATTCTGCGAAACACGGGGGATCGAACTTCAGTTATGTCAACCGTAGAGATTAATGAATATGTATGCTTTCAAAGATTTAATACATTAACGTATTTGCGGTAATAAATTGTTCTTATTATCAACCAAACAAAATTTTCATAAACTTTAATAATATAACACAGTTGTTTTTAATAAAGATTCAAACTTAAACTTTTGATTTTTATTTTAATATAATATATCATATATTAAAATATATAATTATACATTTTTTATACGTGATGTAGTTTATAAAACTCTCTCTCTCTCTCTCACTCTCTTCTCTATTTCAATCTAAAAAATTATTAATAATTTTGTTAGATTATATTTCTTCTCATTTCTCTTGTCCGTTTTAATTCAATCAACATTAAATCAACGTGAAAATTAATTTACTTTAATTATTACATGTTCTTTAATTATTAGCAGCACAATCGCGAACAAGCTACACATTTTCACTGCACAATGTGCCGGTGATGCAAGTAGTGCAAATGCGTTAAGACCGATAAGCCGGTATAAGAATCGGGTTATATGAGGCGTATAACTAGGTACTGCTAATCCAAACGAATCGGCCTGCGCAAGTAAATGGGTCAGTGAGCTCGCTTTTTTCCTAGCAATCGAGAGAGTAAGCCTTCAGGGATTGCACGAGGAGTAAATTGCGCGCCAGCTAGCTATAAGACAAACTTGGAGCTTAAAACGCGCGCGATACTACGAATTTATAACGAAAATCTTGCGTTATCGTTACGTTATGATCCTTTGATCTCAATTTGTATGATACGCATGATCAGCAAGTATGCAAAATGTGATGTCACGTTCATCGCCAGCGAAAAATGTGTCAGGCGTTTTCGCTGAATAAGGCAGATATAATATATTTTCAATATCGTCCAAAATCAATTTCCGTGCCAATTATGAAAATCGATCTATAAAAGTATTTCAATATCAGGCAATAGAACTATCAAATTGGTTTTCAAGTATTCTTCCTACCTGCTTGCGCATTATATCATATGGAATTTGAAAATAACAAGGCACTACATTTATAGAACCGAGCTTTTGCGAACAGATTGCGATATAATCGAGATTTAACATTATCTGTTAAATTGCATTTTGCGATAATTATCGTATTTGATTAATTAGGATGTGCGTAATTCTCCGATTATAGGTAATATTTGATGTTCTACTTCCATATGAAAATGATGCAGACGTGGCAAGTTTGAACGTTATTTGGTGTCAGTGTTACGTAGTAAGATGATGTCACTCACTCTTGTTCTTGAATTGTCCTGTTTGGTGTTTTAGTGTTGATTTCTGACATATTCTAAATTATTCCGAAGTAAGCGTCTCGCATATACGAGACCGGTATGTGAAGCAACATCTGTACCTCAACCAAACGTAATCACTCTATTGTTGTACCTTTACTGAATGTGCATGAATATGATGACAATATGTGCGCTGAATATGGCGGCAAAACGTGCTCTCTAACGTGTACAGATACACTCGAAGGCAAGTTAAAAATGAAAATTGAACAAGCAGCAGTTTAAAATGCTAACTCAGTTCTGCATATTTTTGTTATAAACACATTATAAAATATGTAACTTTTCCATGAAGAGAAGATCCGAGCTTTTCGGAGAACTTCATCCAACTTTTTAATTATTTTACTCGAAAATACGTATTGTATAAAAATTTTAAAAGTTTTTTAAAAGAGTTAATTCGGTTTTTTTCTTTATCAATCATCTTCAACATTCAACGTCATAAAAATAAATTTTTAATTATTTTGTGCAAAAAGTTCTGCCACTATCCTGTTTCTACAGAACTATTTCAAAGACGGAAGAAAGGTTGCATTATACGTAAAATATTTTTTCTCTTCAAGTAATGGCACTTGGGGTCATATTGTGTTACTTATAAGCGGCGGAGCATTTAATATGCGGAACGTTTAATGCGGTATGACGAGGAGCTTGTACGTCCCAGCGGCATAAATTCGCAGTTATAAATTGCCGGAGGAGCCGCGGCGGGCATATTTCCGTGCTATGTGAAAGGAGTTCTGTTTATTTCAACTCGTTACCTCCAGCTTTCAAGCCCGACTTGCGATGTTGCTTTACGCGAAGAAAAATCAAATCTCGTCGAGTGAGTTGCATTGCGAGTATACTTTGACCAAGATTACGAATAAATTACTACGGTATTTCATCTTGATAAGATATCTGTCTCCATTAGAGACGGATATTTAGAGAAGAAAGGAAAAGAGATTAGAATGAAAAGATACGACAGGGGAGGAAGTTAAGAAAAAGTTAAAAGTCCAATGTCCGTATTCATAGTCAGACCTCATTATATATTGAACTTCCTTACATTTATCTTTAGATGCTCAGTAGTCAATAAAATAATTCGTACAGCATCTGAAGACAAATTTAAGGAAGCTTTAAATATAAGATCTGACTATGAATATGGACATAAAGTTAATTATGAGAAGATATGTCACGTTTATAATATGTAAAACATTGTATACATGTTGCTACAATAACAACACAACAATAACAAAAAACAAAATTTTTCAGAAAATAAATTTGAATATTTTGAATTATTATATTTTGGTAATATTAATTTTAAAATGCAATTTTAAAATAATTATAGAACAATAAATGTATGTTACATAAAAGTATGTATGTCCTTGCTATGTTTTATATTTCCGCTTTTTTGCAAACAACTCAAGAATGACAATTTTTTGTGTCGTTATTACAACGATATGCATAAATTCAAACAAATTAGCTCTTTTCGTATTTTTCTTAATAACAAATAGCGTCAACAATATAGTATAAAGCATAGCGTGTAAAATTAAAAACATAAATAAAATCTTTGTTGACATTCCTCCTGCTTCCGGAATTTTATAGTTTTCAAATGGGAGGCAATTAAAAGTTATCACCGACGACGTGCCGTTTTTGCACGGTCTGTAGATATGCAATCTCGAGTGACTGTATGAATATCTACTGACCGCATCCAGGAAAAATGGTGTATTTTTGAACGTTCTAAAATACTATCTCGTGTGAATAATTTCAACTGTTATTTAGTTAAATTATGAAATTACAGAAATATGAAAATACAAATTCCCTCCGTGTTAAATTCTCTTCAGCTATTCGTGTAATGTCCATTTAATTTAAGAGAAAGTACGGGCAATTGACGGCTCTCTACGTACACCGATGTGATCGTTACGGCAGTGACAATAACGATGATAATAGTTTTTTGCTGAACCATGAAACTCTATTGTTACGCGATGCCGAGACGAACGTTCGAATTCACGTTGCCGGAGTGCCGGAATGCCGGAATTGCATTGACCCCCGCGTCGAATAAATGTACGAGTGTTGCGCACCGAAATGGCAGAAAGTCGGAGACATATAAAAAGGACAGAACATTCTGTTCGTCCGGAAACGAGAAATAGTAAAAGCTTTTTAGTATATACAATAAAAACCTTGCAAGAACACAAAAAAAGGCAAGCTTTTTGGTATGTATCTAAATAACAAAACTTCATCGTTAAATTAAAGTAAATTGTGTACGGTATGTAATGTTCTTAACTCAAAGATTAAATTCTTAATGAATATTAAAAAGTTACTGCTGCTCTTGCAACTCCACTCGAAGAGAAATCAAGGCATCAAATTCGTGAAAGTTCTTAAAATTCTTAAAATTCTCGAAGCCCATAATCAGATTTAATATCCGGTATTTAATTCTTCATGTCACACTTTCGGTGTAGCGTACACGACTTTCTTTTTCCAATGTTTCTTTCATTGCCTATAACTTCTTTATTAATAAACGTACATTTGCGTGATATCTTTATGTTCCTTAATGTCTGGCGGTTCGATTGAGATAAAATTCTTTACGACCCATATAGGATTTTACAATCAGTCAGTACCGACTATCATAGTTCAAACTATGCAGTTTCACTGCCGCAATACTGACAAACTACTGGTCCAGTCATTTTAGCCAGTCATTTGCCAGTGATAGCTCAATGCTGGCTGACAGAACATAGGCCATCATTTGTCAGCCAGTCATTTGCCAGTGATAACCCAATATTGATTGACAGAATCTTTATCAGTCGTAGCGTTGACTAAGCATTGGTTTCGTTGTAACTGCTGGCGACCGGTTGACGACCTTACATGGGAATATATGTTAACTTTTGTAATAAAATTTAAAATTATAAGTAATCAAATTGGATTAGGTATGCCATATCCAAGTGTGTTGTTCCTATAGTGCGACATCTAAAGGTTAAAGATTCTTTATGTATTATTTTTCACGATATATTTTTTTGTCACTAAGAAATTAAAGTAAATTTCACAATTCATTTTATAACGCTGTAAATGCAAGTTATAAAATGTAAGAGACGCTATTAGTAAAAGATTAAAAAGATATTCGCTATTAAAATATAGTAATTATTATGTAAAAAAACTGCAATCTTTAGAATAAAGCATGGATTACGTATACATTTTTAACACGAGCATATATTTGAAGATAAGACTAGTTTTTTTGTTAAACGCTTGTTTAATCAATAAATATAATCGTAAATAATAGAAAATCATAATCATGAGCATTACTCATAAAATTGCAATGAAAACTGTAAATCAACTACTTATAATATCTACTTCATTGCAATAAAGTATATATTCAATATACATTTTAAACAGTAATTTGCGTTGGAAAAAAAGACTTTTCTCGCTAGGTAGCATTGTTTGAATTCAATTAATCACTTAAATGCTTACATATACAATGATGAATCATAATCGAAAGCTATAATTATATATTTAATTCAAAGCAAAACGTGCTTTAGTGAATTGTATATGTAAGTGAATTAACAAATGTTCCCCTGATATAAAATTTCAGATTATACATTGAAATATTGTGCCAAATCTAATTTTATGGAACGGATTCCAATTAGTTATCAATCTCGTTATCAATATTATAAATCGAAAGTTTTGTAAATAACGTATTTTAATTTTCATTTAATTGTAATGCTTCTGTTAAAAGATCGTTTATTTCAAAAGTAAATATAATAATCACAAAATTTAGAAATACGCTGAAACAGTGAATGACGTAAAAAATACAATTATCTTATTGAAATTATATCAATATATTTTTTTGCCACATCTGATCATATTAATTATACATGTATAGCATTCTAATCACGAAAACGCTGTCATATTAATTACATTACGCATCATATTAATTATGCATGTATAGCATTCTGATCATAAAAACGCTGTCTTAATTTAACATATCTGGCTAGTATTCACCAAGCATGTAATTCACGTAACATAAAAAATTATATATTCTGTTTTAATTGTATATTAAAATTATATATTCGCGTTTTTTTTTTGGAAATTTACAATTCGCTAAATTGCAAAATTGTGTTAATGCGACAGTCTACACTGTATTGATTACCGGAGTGTTTATAACTACAGGCTACCCCTTAATTAGATATTTCACGATTAGAAGATTCTACTGCATCTATTACTTCGTCTGTGCCAGCAAGATGCGGCGTCAATATTGATTTATGTTCAATTTGATTCGCCTTTCGATAGAACATGATAAATTGAGGTCGAGAAATGAAGGCACAATCATACGTAAAGCAAATAGCATAAGACAGAAAATCTATACCATACGGTGTATATAATATGGAATATATAATTTCCTTTCTTTCTGATTATCACAAATAACAACTTTCCCGATTTCCTTTGAATGAAAAATGTTCTACCGTTGTAAGATTTACCTATAATATAATATAGCATTTTGAGACGTTAAAGAATATTCATTTTAGAAATATTTTTCGCCTAATATCATTGCAAAAAAGTTTTATGAAAAAATCAAATACATCTCTCCTTGTTAAAAATAAAACATAATTATTTAACATTGCCAATTTAATTTTGCGAGGAGGATGACAAAATGATAGAACTGAATTAAAAGTCAAATAAAGGCAATCGAAAATATCATTGAAATATTATAAGTAATATATACATTAGTAAAAATTAAAAACAGCTAGCATTGTAAAGTCCGTTACACCCTGCCTAGCCAAGACTAAAATCCGTCGATTTTTCTTTGTCAAAGAAACAGTCGGGTCAGGTCGTTCCCGCGACTCGTCGTACCATTTGCCAAATTGAGAAAGCCTTTAGTAATCGAAAACGAACCTTGACACTCTTTTTCTACCAACGGTCTTGTATTTTCGAGAGGCGCATACATCTCGACTCGAATGCTTTTTGCCGCGGTCGACCGCATTGCCCGGCGGGGAGGTTTCTTAAAATAGATTCCAGTGTTAACTAGAGGTTAGTTCGAACACATATGCACACATATACTTATCGAATAGAACATACAATGCTATCGCGGGTTTCTCTAGACAAGATTTTACATTTTACTCTATGAAAGCTAGACATATACGTACGCGCATTTGTGCCTTCAGCTACAATCCGTTGCTGTTGCACCAAAAGCTACGTCTCTCTATTGTAATTTAAATAAAGAATATTAATTAATTCAGCATTACTAAAATAATAAAGTAATATAAAATAATGAACTGATTCTGACCAAAGAGACAGGCAGAGAGAAAAGAAAAAAATCCAATATATATAATTTAATTTATAATTTAAAATTTTTATAATTTCGTAAAAAAAAAATAAAAAAGAAGATATTTTATAGAATTCAATAAAAAAATATTTTCAACCGAAATATAATATTTTTTAAATAAATGTAAAATTATATACGTTTAAAAGGTAATAAAATGTAACAAAAATGTAATTTAAATAAAATCTTTTCGCATATAAATTTTTAATCAATATAATTGTGATTTTTATCACACTGTCTTGTAAGAGAATTTAGGACTCGTGTAAGCATAATATAATTTTAAAACGAATAATAATCTAGCATCTGCAGTTTGTTGCTAGATAATTACTGCTTCCTAGATATTAGTAGAATCCTGTGCATTTCTATCTCATCCTTTCTATCTTTTTTTTTACTTTGCACACCTCCTCGCATTTCCTACTTTATCTCTGTTTCTATCTCTTCTGTTCTTCCTTCTAGCTTTTCCGTTTTATGTATCGAGAGATAAAGAATTCTTCGCCTTGGTGGTCTTCATCTATTGCTATTATCGCTTCTTTCATATCTTTTCGAAAGAAAAGCATCCACCTTACGAAGGCGAACCGCGCGCAAGAAGAGCCTGATGTACCGCATCCGCTATTTTTACGTCTCTTCCGACGTCTTTCTTGACGCCTGGTTTATTTGCCTGTCACGTTGACGCGCAATTATTACGAACGCGCTACGTGATTTAATATGCGAACGTACTTCGTCGCACTTTAGATCGACGCGATAAAATTTCCGACAATTTATTTTTCTTCCGCCAAATGCGTATAGCGCACTGATGGATGCCATTGATGTAACATAGATGTGCAGCGTGGCGGAAATTGCATTATTTCCAATTATTACTTGAAGAAATACAAAACGAGCTCTTGATAAAATTTATGCCAGAGGTATATCGCAATATTTTATAATTGTGATAAAAGTAATTTATCAATGTATCTATCAAAACTGTCAATAAGTAATAAAATTTTATCTCGATTTATTTTCAGTGCGTCATTCTGAATGGCTCTCTGTTTTGACATTTGGTTTAATTTGAACTAATTTATTTTATTAAAAAAATAAATTTTTGTGAGACTAAATATAAGCAAAATGTCTATACGAATTTCCGATTAGTACATAAATAATATATTTATAAAACGATAAGATATAATTTATTTTAACTATTATATTTCACTTTCGTGATTTTTAATTTTCATTTTTAAGATAATTTTGGAGAAGTAACATAAAGTCAAAGAAAAAATATCTAAATATGTTGTGTGTGTAAATATTCATCCAATTATGTGTGTATTTAAAAGATCTCAAATTTTACGCAAAAAAAATCAGTTTAATAAATATAGAAAGATTACAAAGCATCAATCTATTAATCATGAAATCATTTTATAACTTTTAAGATTATTTTAAGAAATAAAATTTAAAAATTGTAAATTTTTATATGTCCAATGTAAAACGTTTCAACGTTGGGTAAGTAAAGATGATCGATCCAGCAATGACTGTTTAATGATCGATTGATTTTGTATGCCTTATGGGACGTGATAGGAATTGACGAAGTTACACTGACGTAGATTGCCTGCTGTGCCCATCAGCTGTGGTTCCTAACAATTTCGATAATTCAATTTGACCCCGAGGCATACGAACAAATTTGATTTATGTCATGTGCGTAAAGCGTGAGAGTGCGATAACATTGCACTTTCGCTGCAGTCATGCCCGCGCGTTTAAATTTACGATATCGATATTCGTATCGATATTTGTTAGCATGCAACAAGAACGAGCAGCATCGGCTTGCGTACCAATAGTGAAAATCCTCCGTTGATGTACAGTGGTTTCACACACCCGTACACGAGAGAAAATATTTATTACTGTTCGCGATTTTGCACCGAAGCGCCGAGATATTTCACGGTGAACTGAATATACTACATCATGACGACGAGAAAACGCATTATCAGTATTACTGTATCAAGTGTCACGTCGAACGAGCTGTCGATACCAGCGGCGATCGGCGTCACGCGTAATTGACATTACATCTTTCTAACTTTCTCCCAAACGTCTATTTTGGAGATATATGTGTAATATTTTACAAAAAAATTTACGATATATTTAGTAGAAAAATCTCAAGTTAAAATTTTATATCAAAATAAAAAATTATTGAACTTCACCAAATATCTTATCTTTATTTAATAAATAACATTAGAAGATTTCATCATATACAGCACATTCGATAAGGAATGCAATTCGTGAATAGATTGATCTTAAGTAAAACGAGTAAATAATTAAAACTTTGAAATTACGAATATTCTTTTACTTACATTTCAAAACTTAGTTTTGCAAAATTTCATATTTTAATATATTCTTGTGAGATCTCTTGGAAAATATAAAAAGTATGCGTCACGGTATCTATTATGTTGAATCGCTGTACTACACAACGAAATGTCGCAGCGAATATTTCCATAATATGTATGCGCGAATAGTGAAAACCGCTTCACGCGGTATTACAATGTGCCGCGTTGTTGCTCCAATTCCAATTTTTCTTTGATAGCTTTCATGTATTCTTTAAAATAACATTACTTCTGCTATATATTTGTAGCCTTCTCTTTTAAAATTTACAAAAAGATATATATAATGCAATCAAATAAAAAAAGAATACTATAAAAAGAAATTATACGTTTCGCGGGTTATCTCCGTATCTAAATCCGTTCTTAAAATACCACGATTTAAACACGGATAACTCACATATGTAATTTCTGTACAGAAAGTGCTCGTGGAAGCCTCAAGAATATTAAAGAAGAATAATCCTTTGTTATAAAATATAAAATATAATATCTCCGCAAACCTCCCGAAATCTTCTAAAAATCCTGTAGAAGAGAGAACGATTTTTTTACCCTCTGTTGTACATATATTTTTGGAAAGGGTATAAAAAATGATGAATTTTGATGTGAGAGAGAGAGAGAGAGAGAGAGAGAGAGACACAAGCGGATATTTTTAAATAAATATTTATTTCTGTTAAAAAAAACCGAAAAAATCCTTTCTTTCATTTTTTATTTTATTTCAATTAACGATCGGTTTATTATGATTCATAACAATTGTTTCTTAAAAATAATTATGATTTATTGTTGAAAATCTTTTTTCATTTCTTCGCATTTACTGTGCTGTCTCAGTGACAATTTTAATGTGACCATAATAAATCGATCGTTATTTGAAATAAAATAAAAAAATGAAACAAACATTTTTTACAATTTTTTTAGCAGAAATAGATATTCATTTTAAAATTTTCGCTTGTTCAAAATTCATAATTTTTTTATGTCCTTTTCGAAGACATAAGTATACACAAAGAGTATAAAAATCGTTTCATCCTATACTGTATAATTAAAAAAAGACGAAGTAACTTCTATGAAAATTCGTAAACTCTATCCAAAGTATACAATCTAGTATAACTTGTATTTGCAAGAAGGGGGAGAGAAAAAAGAAGACTTATGTAATATACAATTTGTTACAGGGAGGGCGAAGGCGGCGGCGGCGGTGGCGGCGGCGGCGGTGGCGGTCGTTCTGTGACCAGCTCCGGTGGCGGTGGTGGAGGCGGCGGCGGTCGTCGGGCACCGAGCCTACGGCTGGTGAACGGAAGAGCGACCACGGGGGTGAGTTTGCACACCAGCAGCACCGAATCCGTGCGCTCTCCCCATCACCAGCTCGGCCAGCAGGTCGGCAACAACAACTGCCACGCCGGTAATAACCCCGCCGCGAACAATCATCCACGGCTCAACAAAGATGACAGCATCAAGATCAGCATCGAGAACACCAACACGTGCACGGACAGTCTCGTCACTGCTTTAGACGACGAGACCCTGCTCATCACCGATTTCCTGGGCGACACAGGTAAGCGTCCCTGGATCAATAACGAGAGAGATCTAGTCTTTGATCAAATACTCGTAAATACAGCAATTCTGATTGTCTCTCGAGCACATTGAAAAATGTTGAAGTAAATTTTTGTAAATACGCGTTGAGGATATTTATTTATGTTACGACTATACATTGTTAACAATTCATACATGATTGTTCGCAATTAAAATTTGCGAACTACTTCAATTGATTAAACAATTCATTTTCGTAAAATGTAAATACGACAATTTCAAAGTTAGGTAATTCAATTAATTACGGTGATATACAGATTGTGACTTTCATGTAGCGTGACAGAATGCAATAATACTGCATTTCACGAAATCCTAAGAGAATCCATTTAAATACGATATTCAATGCAAACGTATTTGTTTACATTGCTTCTGTATTTTTTGTAAAAGTCTTGATAAAAATGTCATCATTCGTTATTTATCACCAATCGACAAATATCGATGTCGTACAAGCATTATATTTAAATAAATGATCGGTTTATTTGAAATATGCAGAAATATTTCATGGAAATTTACGTAAAATGCGAGACGTAAGCACGATCGTTATAAATTCCAATTGAGCTTACGATCTTTACAAACTTCTCGGAGGAATATAAAAAATGCGAGTAAAAATTACGACTTTAATGAGATCCGCCGTAATAAAGTGATACAAATCTAACGATGAGGATGAACCGTGGGATTGCATTGCCGTTACCGTACCGTAATATCGAGCGTTACTTTTTGCTAAGATATATTTTAAAAACTTTTTATTTTATTTAATAGTTTGTGCGACTTATGTTTATTCAAATTTACCGCGATTGGCAGACTTAGGTGCCGCTAGTGTTGTAGCCATACTAAGCTTTCGTTTTAAAAACTTGTTGAAAAGGTAGTAAATGGTAGTTCCGTTAGAAACAGCGAATAAACCAGACGTAAGGTTAATAAAGATTAATTCACACACAACTCTAAAAAAATTCTCAAATATGTATAAAGTCTGCTGCAATTTAAGGGGAAAAGTTAAAATTTGACATAAGTACATGATAAACACCGGCTCTCTCGTGAAACATCTATAATGTCCACGTTATGTTAATCACTGCTCATGATACGAAAGTGACTGGACATGAAATTGTAGACTAAATTTTCAATTATTCGCGATCGTCAATATATTTATTCTTTGTATTGTGTCAATGAAGTACTAAATCGAATCAAAGCTCATAAATGTCAAATTAAATCTATTTCTCGCAGATGTACGCGAGTGCAATTGTCGCATTGTGGTGTTTGCGGTGAAATGTCATAAATCATTGATAGGATCTGTGACACGTGCTTATACACGTGTGTAACGACTGTGTTGTCCATCGAGTACAATGTGAAAATGTGAGCAATGTGATGCGTTTACTGACGAAATGTGCACGATGTAACTAATGACGATTTAAAGAAGAACGCATTGTTTTATGGAGAAATAATTGAAATAAGAAATAAGATTACTATACAAATAATATTGAAGCGAAAATTAGTGCAATATGTTAAACGTCGCGATCCTAACAAAGAGAAGAAAAGAGAAGAGAAATATTGCAGAACAATTCTTCGTAGGTGTATAATGCAACATATGTTTCATGAGAAATGATTACCATGCTCAAAGTTGTTTCGAGATAAGATTGTTTAAAATAGGAAAACATATTATTGAACAACAGACAATATTACTAGATGAAATTTTTAACAACGTTTACACGACTTTATGAATACAAATTCAACATTGTGTCATCAAAGAATATAATCCGTTATAAGTATCTCGTTTTTCAGGTTTGAATGTATCATATAATATGTACCGCGTACAAACGCAGTAGATCTTTCGTGGAAATTGGAAATATCCTATGATGATATACTGGAATATAATAAACATCTGACATTTCGCGTAAATATAGCCGCTTTTTGAATCCAAGTGCATTCAGTAAAATAGTATACCTCAATCAATTTGCAGTTTCCCCAGACGATATTTTTTTATGTAAATAACTTCATCGAAAAGTACGTAAGTAAAAAGATATGATTTTAATCTATAATTTCGAATTCCATGTTACAGTAGCATAAATTTAAGTTGTTAAATTCCAGACTCGAACTTTTACAACACAGAATACTTTACAAAATCTGTAAATCTGACTAATATACAAATCTGAATATTTTTAATAAAAACTATAATGATAAGTTATATATAAAATTTTTTCTCTAAATAATAATAATAAATAAAATGTTTCTAAAATGTAAAACATAAAAACAGAAAATTTTAATATTTTCAAAATTCTGAAAATATAAATATCACGCTAATTTAAATTTTATTTATTAAAGTAATACGTATATAGATATACATGATATAAATCAGTGCTTTTGCACATTTTGCCGATTTTCAGCTTGGTTCCTGCCCATTCAGGCTGCGCGCGGGTTAGTGAAGTAAAGGACAGGAACCAAGTCGAAATGTGCAAGCTAATAAATCCCAGCACTGATTTACACCATGTATTATCTATACACTGTTAAAAATAGCATTAAATTTAATGTATTTTTAAGTTACATAAATTAAATTCAATTTTATGACAATAAATTAAATTTAATGTATCTGCAATTGGAAAGTATATTTGGGTATATGTATATGAAATTTAGTGTATTTTTCATAAAATTTTAGTACATTTTTTATTAAATTTTATGTAGATTTGCATAAAATTCAATGTAAGTAAACGTTAAATTTAAGTTACTTATAACTTCATTTTCATAGATTAAATATTTTTAATGTACCTTCTTGAAATTTGTTCCCATTACATGTAACGGAAGCAAATTTATATTTTTTTAACAGTGTATATGTATTACTTCAATAAATAAAATTTAAATTAGCGTAATATTTACATTTCCAGAATTTTTAAAAGNATATATACATATATATATATATATGTACACACACGCGCGCGCGCGCGCGCGCGTGTGTGTGTGTGGTGTATTACTTTAATAAATTTAAATTAGCGTGGTATTTACATTTCCAGAATTTTGAAAAGAATAAAATTTTCTGTTTTATGTGACATTTTGTAAACAAATAAATGTAAAATATTCTAGAAACATATTCCCATCGATCAAACATTTAAAAAAGTTCATACGACTATGGATATAAAAATGCTTAATTCTTTAGATAGAAGGAGTTTCACTATTTAATACACTGAGAAAAAAAGTTGCTTTTTCAAAAAAATATTAGTTGATTCAACTAAATGTAGCGGACTGTCAAGCAAATATTTGTTAATTCAACCAAATATTTGTTAATTCAAACAAATATTTGTTAATTCAAACAAATAACATGTTATAATAAATTACAAGATTTTGTTAATCTAAATATATAAATATTTGAACTAAATAATCATTACAAATTAAACGCATTTAACGCATTTAGTCGAGTTAACAATTTTTTTCTCAGTGCATTATCAAACAATTAACAAAACAAATAATGAACATTTAAACATTTTTTACATTAAACATTTGAAATTTGACCATTTAAATATTTGAACATTTTTTCATTGAACAACATTTAAACATTTTTTACAAAAATTATTCAAAATAATCTTCTCCAAATGATTTTATTTATATTATTGCCAATTATAGATAGAAAAAAGATAGGAAAAGATAGATAAAAAAAGATAGGAAAAACCTTTAATTATCCTAAAACTAAGCGATTTTGTAGTGTTTAATGTTGAAAAATGTGCATTATTTATTCCATTAATTGTTTGATACTGTTAAATAGAATTCCTCTTATCTCAAAAACTAAGCGTTCTATATTATAGACATGTTTATATAAATTATTTTTTATATTTGGTTGATAGGAACATGTCTCTAGAATATTTTGATATTTATTTGTACCTTATAGGTATAGATTTTATATATATATATATATATATATATATATATATATATATATATGTAAATTAAAGTAATATAATATACATATCCTGATAAAAATACATTTCTAAAATAATATATGTAAAGCATTATAACATTTTTCGTTACAATATTTTTCTTTTTTTCTTTCTTTTTTTATTGATCATAATTAAAACCTAGCTAGGCTTTTCTGTTCGTCCGTTTCAAATATCATACGGTATATGACGAGCGCAATAAATTGCGATATTGGATCTCTTACGCCACTGCGATACGTATCGGCAGGAATTATGGTAGAGCGTTCGGAGATTAGCGTATACTAACATATGGAAAAAAAAACCGGTACATATGTACTCGTTCGTCCGGCTAAAACCGGTCAGTGGATACGCGTCTCTTCTCGTGCTTCTTCGCGTCCTTGTTCCGTTACTTAAGCGATTCTTGCGCGGTATCTGCCTTTAGACCGGGTCAACGCGATACTCTGTTTCATCTCGTTCTCGTCCGCGAACTTGCCATGACGGTGCACGTCGAAGATGGAGAAGGATCCGATTTAGTGGCGCAGGAGATGCCGCTCATGCAGCAAGACGTCGTGCCGTCGCGAAACGGTTTGAAATCGAACAATACTGGTTCCTGGTCAAGATCGTACGAGGAGTTTATCTCAACTTGGACATTATGGGATGTTCGTAAATCGCGTAAATCCGGTGAGTGTTGACAAACCGTAACGGTTACGCGATTGTCAATAGTCATCGTCTTCGTCAGTACTTATTTCAACAAAGAGAACACACAAAAACAACAAATGTATTCCTTCTATCTTGAATCGCTTCTTTTGTTTTTTAAACCAAGACTTTTATAAAAAAATAATTAAATTTTATAAATTTTACGTAAAAATGATTTAAATAATTAATAAAAACATAAATACTGATTAATCATAAATCAATATTTATATTTTTATTAATTTTTTATGAATTAGTGGATACACGAAATATCTGTAAACGTAATAAATACATGTAAAGTAATTATTTACATGTAGAAATATTTCATTTATTATCTACATGAGTGATTCACAATTACAAAATTAAAATGAGATATTCATATTAGAATTATTTAAAATTATCATACGTAAAATTTGGAAACTTATATGTACATACGATGTATGCATAAAAGTGATACTTGAGTTCAAGAAAGGCTTCTTTGTTTAAAAAAAAAAGTAATTATATCATAAAAAATATGAATAAAAGATGTAATAATAAAATAAAGATATAAAATGATATGGAATTCCTTAATGTGTATATGTATGTGTATGTGTATGTGTGTCGCGACACATTAATTTTGACAATTGTCTGATAAGTTCGAAACTTATCAAAAACAATTAACGTTTTTAAAATTTAACTTATCCTGATCACAAATTTTACAAAATTCCATGAATTTGCACACAGCAAATTTCGCGAATTAGTTCACGAGCCATAAAGATATTTCAGGTTAACATTAAGTCATACATGTCCGGCGTTATCGTGGCGTGAGTTTACAAGTTTGGTTATGCTTATGAACAGTTCGCGATTTGTGCTTTATGTGACCACTATCATGCGACTCGGCTCGAATTTATCGGACAGGCGTGAGATTTTACGGGCGTTATCGGTGACCATAAAAGTCGCAGAATAATGAATGTTTGTCATCGTCGGACTGAGCTGACATGACCATGTTACAGGCAACGAGATGAATTACAAGGGCAGCGGGAAGGTCCACTTCGGGGTGGACGACGTGTCCCTCTATGGGACGCCGAAGGAGGAACCGGGCCCGGGCCTCCCGGGCCAGGAGGTCAAGCAGAGCTTCCTGAAGAATCAGCTTCAGGCCCTGTTCCAGCCGACGGACAACAAGTTGGCTATGAAGCTCTTCGGCAGCAAGAAGGCGCTTATGAAGGAACGGATCAGACAAAAAGCCGCAGGTCACTGGGTCATCCATCCTTGCTCCAGTTTTCGGTATGTCCTTCGAATATCAACTGATTTCATTCAACAGGCCGCATCAATATTTTGCGCTATCACATTTCGTTCCGGCTGAAAAACACGTTCTGCCAAGAAATACCGGTCTCAGATCACAGCCTAATATCTAAGTCTGCTCGAATAAACTCGCGTACGATACATCGGTCTCGCGTTCTCCATAAAAAGGAACAAAATTCTGCATACACTTGTCCCTCATAAAGTTGACATAAAATTTGCGCTTAGAGATAACTAGATATATTGCCTTATTAAAAGCGTTATTTATATCTGCCGCTGATGATATCAGCGCGATGATTCGTGTTATTTTATAATTAGATACGATATAATACAAATTCATTCCTACAATATTATAATTTCATTCTTTTTCGTAAAAATAAAAGATGTAAAAATTTATTTTCTCGAACATTTCATCACTTACATCAATCATGAAATGTTCTTTACGAGACTGATTATATTCCAGACATTTTAAAAAGAAATGGTTGAAAATGAAAAATTACTTCTCTTTGGAAGACTTGCTTTTAAATTAATGTAAAAAATTATCCGATTGTGTCAGTCAAGTTTTAAATTACGATTAGTTTTAAAATACGATTTTTAATTCTGACTTAAGTCATTATCCTTAGATGTAGAATGACTTTATAAAGAATATTATTCGAATATATCACGTATATGTCGCATACTAGTGAAAGTAATAAATGACAAAAATCGCCTGAGCGAGCGTAAATCAACGACTCGTGTCGGCTTACTCGCAACCCGAAACTTTTCAGCCTGACTACGATCCTGGATACGAGAAACGTAAACTAGCGCCTTTGTGCCGCAGTAAAATATCTACCGTATCCAGATCGTTCATCGTGTAGGCTTTCCGAGCCGTCCGAATGAGGCGCACGTCTCCGATCTCGAGGACCAAAAAAGAATGCGTTTAATCTACGAGCTAACATGCGTTACTTGCGACTTCAATCGATCTGGGTCGCGCGGAATATTCAATAGCTTTACAAGAGTCACGGATTTAGTTATGTACATGCTCGTGTATGTACAGTTGAGCAGTCGACCTCGCCTAGCTACGAAATGGCATTGAGACTTTATGGCCTCAGGAAGAAGCTTCCGTCAGGCCTTTCGCTTCCTTCCGGAGTTTCGCTTTATCGATGGCGAGCCACAATCCGTTGCTGAAGTCAGCACGTATGCTATCGGCTTCTCGCGGAGAATGTTGACGCCCTCGCTGAGTCATTTACGGACAAATGCATCGATTAGAATGACAATAAGCGTTTCAAGAATGCTTGTCTATCGATAATAGATAGGCGATGTCAATTAATGATAATTCTTTGCAGAATTAACCATTAATCAATATTAGTCGAGAAAAAAAGATTATAAAAGCATAAAATGTATTTCAAGAATCCGTATTAGCAAAATCCTAAATGCACCTAAATAACATGGAATTCATAACATAACATCGAGAAAAGAAAGTATACTAAAAGTTCAAAAAAGAACTCCGCACTAATTATGTTATGAAAAATTGGTTCGCCGATAAAATGAATTAGTTTTCACATATAATGTGACTTATATAATGTGATGAACAAGAGACACAAGGTTCAATAATGGGTAATTTTTTAGCTGAGTGGTGCATCAAAGGTACAAAAGTTGTGCTCACAGAGCACTTTTAATAATTCAAAAACTATCCATTACTGAGTTTATGACAGCGGAATTTAATTTTCCATGTATTATAATTAATGTGCGGTTTTTTTTATTCTCAATCCATTAAAAATAATTTACAAGTTTTAATGCCTAAAAATTAATAGAATATAGCTTTTTCTCAGATTTGCACAATTTAGCTTTTGATAATTTACGGAAGAAATGTTATAGTTCAATTTTTTTCCTATTCAATGTTTCCATTATTTGTGCGAGTTTTTTTTTTTTATTTTCGATGCTGCTTTTTGAAAAAACTGTTTTGCATGGCGGAAGAAATCAACGGAATAAATTCGCGCGGCTGAAAACGAGCGAATGGTGCCTCGTTACAATATCAAATTGCCAATATTAACTGTGCATGGCGCAGCGTGCACAGTTCCATAACGCGCGAAACACTATACTCGGCCGCGACTCTGCAGCGGTGACGGCGGCGGCGTTTGTCGTTCCAATTGGTTGAAATTGCCCGGCGCTTCCGTTCGGAATCTTGGCTAATTACCGGCAGCATGGAGGATTCTCCGTAGCCTTCTCTACGATTCCACTAAAACGCGAGACTCTCGTGGGCATTGAAACTTTAATTCGTTCCTCCGTTAATGGTTGCGATATCTTCCGGCAGAATGAACGTAACCAACGGTCGTTCTTTACGCGACATGTTACGCTAATATCCAGCTGCTAAATTATACAAATGAGCGCTCAATGGTGCTCCATTTTCCAATTGTTATCATGTAGATCAAATATCCATATAATAAAAGTCATATAAGCTCTCGCGTCTGATATGTTTTATTTGAATAACGTGACACAGCGAGGGACGTGCCCTCGAATTAATGGATATATTATTTAAACACGTACAAGCATCATCAAATCCTTTTTCTCTTCAGGGAATAATGATAATAATTTCAATAGATTCATATTGTTATATTATTAATATTACACAGTGCATGTGCTTTTATTTATTTCACTTTATTTTATGTGTATAAGTTATTTCTTTTCCAAACAGTCTTACGAAAAAAAATATTAGTCTTTTCAATCAAAAACTTCTTAAACACTTTTTCAATGTCCAATGCTTTTTCATTGTTTGTAACTTTTTTTATTAATAAACATATGTACGTACATTTTCTTGGTACCATTATTTTTTAATATCTGGCGTTTTGATTTGAAAGACATTTACAATATGTTCATTTTTATTAAAGTTATAAACAATTGAATCGAGTGATATGATTGGGTCATACCGCAATGTGTTGTAGAGTTTGGCATTTAAAAGTTAATACTAAAAAAAAAGTAAAAAAGTAAATACCACCGAAATATTCGCAAACATTACGGAATTATAGATATATGCGGAAAATCAGAGTGGTGTCGCGGTTTTGAGAGGACACGTGCGTAAATAAATGTGTTCTTTGATCTATTGACCAAAATATAAATGATAGCCGAAATATCCGATAACACGTGTCGTATAGTTGGCTGGTAATGTCGCTCCGTCAGCAGTTCATTATCCGAACATCCCGAACATGCATGCCTCTATAGGAGATATCATGTTAATGGAGATTCATCCTGAGCAATTAACAGAGGAACCTAGACACGACATCGATGTGAGTTTCGATATGATAGTACTTAACTTTTGGTACCTAATATTTAAATCGCTTAAGCAAACTAGACTAAAGACGATGTGATGATAACAATTTGTAAGATCATTACACTCTTAAATCAAGGATCCTGAAAAGTGAAACTAAGTCAGCTAAATGATAGCAAGATGTAAATGAATGCCAAAATTACCGAATGCATTCAAATTATTCAGATAATTTCGAAAGTATATGTAGACAGCGAGACCGTGTCTTCCGGATAGTCTCACTAGATTTCAGCTGAAGCGGAACTTTATTGGAAGCTTAGTACCGGAGATACTCTGTGCGGAATATTAAAAATTTACGATGCACAATGCTGACAATATCATTTCCTTCGTTTTAATATGCGGCCACTAAATCGCTGTCCTTCGCTTACATACGTTGCATGAATTCGTAATTCGCCGAGTTCAATTCGCCTCGCACGGTACGTGGCATTCATGACGACGCCATGCATACGACAACATCTCGCGAAAACGTTGTAGAATTAAAAGAAAATATTTTTACGCGTACAGTCTGAAAAAAGGAGGAGGAAACTCTTATTTTTCTATAGGCCACAGGAAATAAAATGTGCAATTGTTTTTTCCATAAAAGTTTCTCTCATCATGTTTGCGGTCGCACATATTTGTCTGTTCTACGTCGGTTGGAATTGCCGCATTGAACATAACTTGACAGGATTCGGTCGCGAGAACACGCTCTCTTTCACCTAAAGGGAGAGAGACTTATAAATGTGAGACGTTATAAAAAAGCGAACATAAACCACGTTTCTTAACTCCGGGCAGCACATTAAATACTTTTATTTCTTTTTTCCTCGTTTCGTGTTAAATTGTATAAAAAGTTGCATCTCCGGTGAAAACGACTTTCTTCGTGCTTGATTTACCATTGATAATGTTAAGATATGTAGACTGAGCTCTCAAGCGAATGATTTATCGCGCACGGCCATCGGTATCGAATATTCGGCCGTTCCACATTTAACGGTTTCTGCTTTCGGATTCGTGAGAGAAAATTTTATACTTTATGAAATGCGATTTCCTGGCACTGTAAAAAATTTCCCCTTGTAATTTTTAGCACGCGCTCAGACCTCTTTTTACATTATGTTATGTATCAGTAAAGTATTTCGCTGTGTACATATTTATCTGAATCTAATCACATATTTCTTTAAAAATAATAAAATAAAAAAAACGCATTTAAACGATAATTGCTGCTGTTCAAAGTTGTTGGCGGATAAGTCTATCTTTGACATTACGGAGCTAAATACCAGGTTTAAACAAAGGCATGAGAAAATATAATAAAACCCGAATTATTTCTTTTGTGTTTCAAAGTGAAATGCATTTACTTATGCACTGCAACGTCCTAAAAGAAAGAAGATAACGTTTTCGATGTCTGAATAATCAAAAGTAACAGTAAAAATCCTTAGTGCAGTTCGCATTCGTAATGTGTTCTACGCAGTTTCGCTTTGACGTAAAAGAAAATAATTGCACTTGCCTAGAAGTAACGTATTTACAGTGACAACGATTATTATTATCTAAATAATTATCGTATCATTATGGTGCATATTGGCTAACGTATAATCACCTATTGCTGCGCAATGATCCATTCTAGGCCATGTTCCGACATATACATTGTCAGTGCTGAAATTCTATAGTATACGTAACATGAAGATATTTTCAGTGCAGAGTGTATACAGCAGATTGTATAC
The DNA here is from genome assembly GCA_017607545.1 of Acromyrmex charruanus. NCBI lineage: Eukaryota > Metazoa > Arthropoda > Insecta > Hymenoptera > Formicidae > Acromyrmex > Acromyrmex charruanus. The sequence continues at coordinate 87,087 of JAANIC010003045.1, read as the reverse complement.
GGAACACAGTTCTAGTCTATTGTTTCCATTAACGTGAATTATTCAAGAATAATTAAAGATTAAAACCACATCACGAATGATCAGCAGCATCACGTTTTAACGAAAAAAAGTCGCTATAAAATATAAGATGATTACGTATCTAAAATTACATTTGAATAACTAATAAGTTTTAGAAATCCGATAAAAGAAATATAAAATAATGACTAACTGAAATATGAAATAATATGAATAAATAAAAATATGACTAACTGAAACGAATTATATTTTCAATGATTTACTTACAGATTTCAATTTTATAATGCGTGTATTAAATCAGACTTGAAATTTAGTTGTAATTACGTCTGCATGTAAGCGTATGTCACGGTAACGTATTTCAAGAAGCTGTAAAATTATGTATTCGAATAAGAGTACACGGAACTATATCATAGTAAGATTATATACGTATATATGTAGCGTATATTGACATTGAGGATAATTTATACATGAAGCAAATAAGGAATCGCTGACACTACCGTCAAACTTCGACGTCGCCTTTAAACTTCGCCCTCGTCATCAGAACTCGAGTCGAGCTGCGTCATGTATTAATAAGATAAATAGAATTTTATGATAGCGCGTGATTATATAGGCACAATTATATAGTCCGTAAACAAAACGGCCAAATGGGATGATGACGTAACGGACGAAAAATCGTACTCTAAATATGAATAGGCATGTACGACCACATAATTATAATTTATATAACGTAATAAATGGGAGTTGCAACGCGCTCGTTACGTGTATAAATAATTATGTTATAATATGAACCACGAAAACGATAAACTAACAAGGAAATTCATATTTCACATTTGCCTCGGTGAATTGTTTGAGAGATCCACGAAACGGATTATTGTGTGCCAGTTGAATTAAGAAACGAAGAGGAAATTTTCGACGAAGCGCGAGATATCCACCGCGAGCTGCGGTCGCGTATTCACGGAATAGCAAATTATTCACGGTTAAAGTGATTAAGACTGGCGAAAGCGGCCCCGTGAACGTCCTAGAAATTAACGGTACAAAAACTGGGTGATGAAAGCGGTTCTCGAAGGGACAAAGAGAGAAGTCGGGGAAGCAGGGCAAATCGGTCCGGCTTGAGCCAGTTACAACCATGTTTCTACATGTATATCGCCGCTAGTCCAGCGCCAGTTGTAAGAATGATCTCAGAATAATCATCCGATTAAGCCGGAGGCTACGGTGTCATTGACGGCGCGTTGCTCGATCACGTGTGACTAGCTACATTAGAGCCTGATAATCTTTGTTCGAGAATACACTGAGAGAAAGTGTTCGGTATTTGTGACTATAATTGTATGGTAAAATAATTATGATCAGATCGTTCCATTTTTATAGTTATTACTGCTATAAAGTTAATAGTAATAAATTAATTTAGTAAAAAACTTAATGGCTTTGGGAATTAGCGCTGTAGAAAGTGCGATAAATATCAATGTTAATATTATGTCATGTATCTGATTTTTAATTAAAACCAATAATTGCAAAAAAAATTATTAATAATTAATCGTTCATAAATATGTTTTAGCTAATCTTTTAGCCATCTTCAGTACATACTACATTCGACGAAATACTAGATATATTCGATGTTTCGACATTTTATTCGTTGTGTGTTTATATCAGTAATGTTTCTCTCTGAGATGGTCAGTTCTTTTAATAGTAATAATTTTTTTACAGTTCTATGTACAAAAGAATGTATTTATATAATTAGCATCGAAAATGACTATAATTTATATTTTCGGTGCCAACTACATATTATTTTTAGTATAGAGAACTATGTATTGTATATAAACGTAATCATCATTAAATATTATTACTAATATTATAGTAGTAATAATAATTATGAAATGAAGCTCCTAAAATAATTATTTTATCATGTAATAATTATAGTCACAAAAATACTTTTCTTTCGATGTAATATATAATATTTATTATATTAAGTTCAAATTTGATTAAAATCATTTTATTAATATCATAAAGTCGTAAATAAATAAGTAAATATGATAAAAAATATATTTTTAGACTCATAACATATCAGGTGGGGAAAAAAGGTCGATATCCCTAAACTAAATATTTATTTTTATGTAAAAATTAAAATAAGAGAAACAATTTCTAATGGTCTTGATCTTGATAAATGTTATCCTGATCATAATCTTGAATAACATTCAAGAGATTTTAGCCGTTGATCCAAGATCTTGGATAATGCTGATGCCGGTGGTACTGTAACTTTCAAGCCTAATAACTCGAAAAAAATTTTTTTAAATATTTTGTTTTGGAGAATTCTCAAGATAAGTCATGAGAATATGCAATAAAAAATGGAGGTTCCCATTTTAAAAAATCGATGTGACGTTGAACCAATCTTGCCTATGCCATCCAAAGTTAAACAGATAATAACAGTAAGTAAATCTTTTTATACCCTACAACTTTTGTCTGAAACATTTTTCTATAAAACTTATATTTTTTGAGTTATTCGGACATACCAATCTTTTTTCTTCACAAGAAAAACAGAAAAGATTTTTGTAGGAAAAGATTTTCACATATTTTATACATAGATGTATATTCTTTCTTTTACTTTTTCATTTTTTGTATTTTCAAAAGAAAGTAGCATAATAAATTCATTGTTTCATCAAACTCTAAACATGTATAGGTATATCCAATTATATTATCGAGCAACCATATGGATAAACTTGTAGGCATCGAAATTCATAGCGAGGAATAATATTGTGTCGCTCTCAATTGAGCATGCATGTACGCCGACCAGTAATTCCCCCTAGACACCTCCGGTCGATCAAACAATGACAATCGATGGGTTGTCCTCAGTATTCTATCAAGTATCGTGATGCCAGGAACATACTATATATCCAATCAGTGTTTAATCAAACACAATTCAAGTAAATATTCACTCCAAATAAAATATACCCATATTTTACGTATAATAAAATTCTGCAAATTTACATTTTACTGTGATATTAAACAATATTAAAAAAAAAAATTTTCTACATGAAATGAACAGTTTTACTGAAATATTTAAATATTTAATTAGATATATAGATTTGAAAGTCATTTTGTGAATTATCAAAATAATAATGCAGGGGGGACGCTCAAACTGCTTGTTAGAATGTTAGAAAAATTTTTCTATAAAACTTATATTTTTTGAGTTATTCAGACATACCGATCTTTTTTCTCTTCCCTACAAAAAAAAACAGAAAAGATTTTTATAGGAAAAGATTTTCAAATATTTTATACATAGATATATATTCTTTCTTTTACTTTTTCATTTTTTGTATTTCCAAAAGAAAGTAGCATAATAAATAAAAAGCTTTACTCATCATGCTTGAATTTCCTACGAAATTATTTTGGTAATCCAGCAAAATTATTTTCAGATCTGTATCTATCTAAATTTTTAGAGATTTTAACAAAATTGTTTCTTTTCATATACAATTTATTATTCGTCTTTCGCAAAAACAGCAATTTGTGAAAGAGATAATAAAATTTTCCAAAACAAAAATTACAATCAGCTTCTAATAATCTTGCACAAGAATTATTTCTATATTCAAATTATGCATCGCGTACTGTCTCCATTTTCTAAAACACGTTATCTAACGAAAAACCAACAGATAATGGATTAAGAGAGCTAGATATATTTTCAAGCCATTCTAGTTACACGTGCGAATCTCACACGGATATTCGATATTTCTCCGCCAGTATAAGCTTCTTCAGCTGACAGTAAAATGTTATACGCGTACGTAATTCTTTACTTGTTAAAACGCTCATAAAAGTGAAATACAACTTTATCCGCCTGCTCCACATTTGCTGATGGCTCTTTCTGCAAAACAACCTCCCTCCTTTCCCCCGCATTCATCATCCGTTGCACTTGCAAAAATACGCGGCCGTTTGTGTGGTCGAAGCATATAAATTTATGCTACGAAAATCGGCGTTTCCAGCGATGATTGTTATAAACATTATCGGCTTTATCATGTCGCGTTATTATTACAGCTGTGGTATACGCAGAATTTCATACACTTAATGTACTACATATGGCTGTAGGAAAAAACCAATATAAAGTGGAAGAATACAACCGTTTTGTTGCTTTCAATAAAGATTCCATTTATACCGATCATGAGTTATTAGTATAATTGATCACATATCATTGTATTCTATACATATACGCTCGATTCATAATTAAACGCATAAATAAACGCTCAATTAATTATTATATTTTAATTATAAATCAAAATATTCATAAATATTCCTAGACTGTTCATCATTATCGAATTTTGATTTCACGACTCATTAAAAAATAGATTATTAATTAGTGTCTACAATTCAATTTTAAGAAATTGATTAACAGCTATTGATTATAATGCAACCAATAATGTAATTAGTAATTAGAGAAAAAGTTTGAAGAATGTATGTGTCCGAACATTATTAAAAATATAAAAATTTCATAAATTGTTTTGTTACGTATACTGTGTAAAATTTGACCATTATTCTTTTATAAAAGATTATTTAATTTTTTGATTTAATTGTTACGTAAAATCATGTTTTATAGAAAAGTAGCATAGAAAAGTAGCATTACAAATTAAATTAATACAAAATATAATATTAATTACGAATAAAATTAAATTTTATATATATATATTTTATAATATAAATTTTATATATATATATATATATATATATATATATATATACATACACT
>JAANIC010003045.1:58285-82317 GCA_017607545.1 Acromyrmex charruanus | reverse complement strand
ACACTAATAAGGCACTAAATAGGCAATAAATATTCGTGTACAAGTAATTTGGATTCACTTACTCAATAGTTTAAAAGTTATTTATCTAAAATTGTAAGAAAACATGATAATTACGCTACGTAAGCCACTAAAAAAGCTAAATAATTTGTTTTATCTTTTTTTGCAATTGTTTTTTTACCGTTTGGTTTTGGAAAACATATTTATGATAAACTTTTTTTACTAATATTACTTGACATTATAAGGGTAGAGCGAGGCTTTTTCGTTAATTTTTCGCGATAAGGTTTTATGTTTCTGAATTGAATATTTAAAGATTGTGCTCTCTCGTGCTTCCAAGGAGCAAACATAATTGTATAATGTATAGTTGTAAGTATTACAAAGAGATATTGTTTGCCGTTATAATTTTTTCATATTATTTTAAAGTTGAAATTAAGTCGAAATAGCCCCGTTTTACTCTAGTTCTTTTTAGTTGATTTTTTGGTTAATTTTTTCGCTGATATTTTTATCAAATGTTACACAGCCAAAACAACCTTAAATATATACGACAAAAAAATCTCGACGTAATATGATACAAATATAGTATAAAAGATTTATTTATTTGTACAATCCAATCTGCAGTTGCGTCTTTCCTATGTCGCGACTCTATCTTATCATTGTTATGTCTTTCTAGGTCGATGCGCGAATGCCAGCTGATGATTATTCGATTAAGCGCCTGGTAGCACAAGAGTAGAGGTCCTGCTTCAAATCTCGTTTCTGCTTGGCACACCGCAAACCGCGTTGTACATTTCGATAATTTTATTACTCGCCTTTAATTACTTCGCGTCGTTTCCAGTATCTATTCTAGTACACTCATAAATTTTGCAAACCAAGCATTTCTTCTCTTACGAAACCCGCATAAGCATAATTAACAGGAGAATTCTAACAAAGTTTTAGTCGCACCAAATCTTTCAAAAGTGATTTCATTGATTATTAAATTAACTGTAGTAAAAACTTTGTTTGCGTCGTGAAGTGTGCAATGATCGAGAGATGAGAGAGAGAGAGAGAGAGAGAGAGAGAGAGAGAGAGAGATTTTATACCGCCTACGGAAATTTTAGTAATCTCATTTTATTTGAGATAATGGAAGAAACTAATTATTACAATAATTATCCGCAATACGTAATTAGCATACATAATTAATACATATATTAGATGTTGAACTCAACCAAAATGAATTGGATCGTTTTTGTACCTTTCTGATATCGTATCTCAATACCTTAATTTATATTCAATTATTCTATGAAAACATGTCATTTCCATTATCAGAATCACCACCACCGAAGTTAATCGTTCAGGATCTATTGAAATCTCGATTCCCCCGCCCAAACCAAAACATTTACGCCAAAGTTTTCCTTATTCCTTCACTCGTGATTAGCTCACAGCACAAACGACGTTATTACTCTCATGTCGTTTCTACATCATGAAGACGAGGCAATGCATATATATGTGTATGCGCGGCTGCTGACTGCATATCGTATGTAACGCGCGTGGTTCATAACCGTACATTCCCTCAGGTCAATTAAGATCTCGTGGCTATTCTATCATCCCCGACTCTGGAGCAGCGAACGTTGAGCAATTCAACATGGACATTGACTGTCTACACGGAAAGGACAGTTTTGCTGAAGTTTGCTCTTACCATATTAAAATTTTAGCTATTATAAATATACCTAGATCTAAAAATAATTTGGTTGAACCATCAAAATAATTATGTAAGACGCTTAAACTCGTTGCTAAAATGTCAAAACATTTTGCAGCATTACTCATCACGCTTAGAGATTCTTACGTAATTATTTTGATAGTCCAACAAAATTATTTTCAGATAGCTAAATTTTTTAATTTCAATAAAATCGTTCTTCTCGAGTATTTTTATCGCTCGAGACAGCCGCGCCTTTCTCGCAAAAAAATCTCGTAATTAATTTGTCTAGTCCCGTTGCTTCATAGAGGAAAGCATCAATGAATTTCAGCGGCGAGCTGTGCGAATTTTTGCATCAACATCGACTGATCCGCGATTGAACGTTAATGAGCCATCGCGAGTTAATTCCTCGGTACGACGCGATTTTGTTCGCCCGGAAATAGATTTAATTAGAACGTCCATTTGCTTGAACGGATTCGTCGTTTGTTTGAAAACGCGAAGTGTCATTGTGACCAAGTTTTCTTCAGCCACGGTACGTATTCGATTGCAATTAAGACGCTGTCAGGAACAATCGATTATGCAGAACACGTGGGACCAAGGAACTCACACCACTTTATGAATCTACCGTATAAAATTGTCTTTGGGTCTTACAACTGTTCCCCAGGTGATTACGAAGCATCAGTTAAAATTGACTTTGATGTATTTTATGCAATCATTCTTACGGAGTTCTACCTACATTTTAATCAATTCGTAAAATTACAATTATAATGTTTTATTAGATATAATTTCCTGTATATAGGGAAACATGAAGGATCTGCAAACATCTGAAGGAAAAATTAAATAAAACCGACAATGATTTATTAATTAATAGAAATCTTTATTCAAAAGCTACTCTAGTTATTTAGCTATAAACTATAATAATTAACATTCATATATAATCAATGTAAACTACAATTTTGAACAAAAAAAAAACAAAATCCTTGCCATTCAGAATTATCCGCCGCCGCGCAATACCGAATCGAGTTTATTTTTTGTTTAAAAGTATAGTTTATATTATAATAATATATAAATTTTAATTATTGGAGCCAATATTCTCTGAATAAAGACTTTTATAATTAATAAATCGATCGCTTTATTTAATTTTATTTAACTTTCCTATAGGTATTCGCAATATTTACGTGTATAAGTGACATATTGGGTTATCACTGAATATAAGAAATGAGAGATTATTACTACTCTAATATATTGCAACATATCATTCGCATTTATTGTTAGTATTCACAATTTCTTCATTCGTTACTATATTAAATTAAATTCAATTATATGTATTTTTTATTGATTTGTAAATATTTTCCTAAATAATATCACAAATTATAAAAAATTACTAAATAAAATTTCAAAAAAGTTGAGATTCTAAAACTATTACGGAAATGAACAGCGAAATCTTTTTCATTCAACTTTAAGCGAACTGTAAGAAAATTCTAATTTAAAGTTTAAATATAAACGTATTTTGAATTTTTATAAAATTATAGAAAAAACTAATGAAAAATTAAGTTTTCTTTAAAAATTAATTGACACTAAAATATTTACAAAATCAAAAAATATAATATAATGTAATATAAGATAATATAGTGTACAATCACAATTGTATAAAAATATGTAAAAATCCTTTTTATCAAAGATAAGAAATGGAATCACTATTTTTGAATCCATATATTAATACATCTGATAAGCACATAGCTCAGGATAAAATCCCTCGCCTTTAGCGTTAAACAAAGGGAATTGCATTAAACAGAAAGAATAATCTGACTTTCCTATTAGAATTGCACTTTACCTTTTGCATTATCAATATAGAAAACCAAAAGTACGACACTGTGGATGGTTACGTCGTTGCTTCGCGTGCGCGCGCCGTGGCTACGATGTTTTATTCGTCGATTAATTATACGAGAAAGTTAAATATGCCCTTTTATTATGTAATTATCAATCTCATCGTACGGCACGTGCCTCGCTCACCCGATTAATGTGATCATTTCTATCAGGTAAAGACACAAAAATCTTTTAATAGCCCATTATTCTGTCATTGCGCTTATCTCGATAGATAATCATATTAATTGATCGTAAAAATGTTCTAAGTTCAATGCACTTTCGACACTGACATAAAAAGTCACAAGTTACGAAGTGACTTAGTATCTAAAATTAACTTCGCCGATCAAGATCTTGAAAAGGTTATTCAAATATTTGCCACGTTCGTAAAAACATTAAAATGCGTCTATATGAAATAAAAATATATTAATATAACAAGATTTAAGCGGTTCGAGGTTAATAATTACTAAATCAACAATAATATTAAATCAAATTATTTATATATTATTAAAATGAAATAATTATTAAAATAATTATTACATCATTAATAATTATTCTTGCAAATCTCTCGTTACAATCTACGTTCTTCTTATTAAAACAACGAAAAATTTATTCAATTGTTTATCTATAGGAAAATATTTTTAAACTATCATTTTGTGCGTGCAAAAATTTCAATTAAAAAATAGAAATTATTGCATAATCGTATACAAACTCTTTTAAATAAATGGAATTGCAAAATGTTCATATATCTTGTACAAGCCTGTGCATCAAAGACTACAAAAGAAGATAAAATCATTAACACTGAACAGCACAATAGTTGATGATAATATAATAATATCGTAATCGCTTTAATAAGTTAAAGATTAAAGATTATTAAACAAAGATTATTAATTTTTCATCATAGAGACTTGAATCAATTTTTTTCATTGACAATGACAATTTCTTTCGCGATGCAATACACTATCAATCGCGATTGATTATGTTTACAATTGCAATTTCTTCATTTTATTTCTCGAGGACCATCTTGCCCATCGGCTTTGCTCTGAATCAGGGTCATCACGTGATTCCCTCGACCAGTTGCATAACACTAGCCGTAACCGTGTACTCGACCACGACGGTGGTTCGCGTTAGCGGTAGTAGGAAACCATTGTTTAAATTTGCAAACTACCTAATGATGGGGCAGACCCGAACAAGGCCTCTGCAATTTCCAATTCGACCGGTCGGTCGGTCGGTTTCCGATCGTATCCGTTTAGAACCGAATGGCAAAAGAAGTGTCACTCTCACGATGTCATCGCACTTCGATTGCATAAGACAACAGTTTTTTCGCGGTAACGATGCGAACATCCGTAAAAACAAAAAATCTCACGCCTGAGCAAATGTTTGTATTTTGTTAAAACATTGTTTCACGGACATGATTTCAATTGTTCTTACTTGAGCTTTCCATCTATAAAATTTAAAACAAATTTAAAATAAATGTATAAAATAATAATCATTCATTATAGTTTTAACATATTCGATGGCAAGAATAGTTCTTCATTCTTGAGATATTGATAAAATTTTGATGCTTCGTTTATCACAAGAAAATGAAACATTTATATCAAATCAAGATCTTTGAAATTACATTCAAAAAAATAATCTGATAATAGCTATCAAATATTAAATGAAATAATTTCAATTAAATGTTTGGTTAATATAACGAAAAATAATTTAACTTTGCTAAATATTATTAAACATAATAACATAACCAATTGTTTGGTAATAATTATTAAATATTTAGAAAAGTAAAATTATTTTTTGTTATATTTTAGCTAAATATTTGAGTGAATTTGATTAAACATTTGATTTCGTTCAACATTTAATAGTTATTACCAGACTCTTTTTTCAATGTATAAAATTCTGCTATCATTAGTATTTTATAGCTTGCTAAATTATAGTGGAACTTTAATACAGTCTTCGAAAGCAGTCAAATTGCCCTTAGCACTTACAACTTGTATTAGCAAACTTGACCAACGAATGACTGATGAGCTAAGCGACACAGCAGCCAAATAAGTTGTCCAGATCGCCAGACCGATACGAATTTAATGGCCGCACGAACTTGAAATGTCTGGAGATTATATTCCCCAGTACTCGCCTGAGCGATTTATAACCTTGCTCCAGAAATCTTTGGGTGTTTCCTCGATCTTATTAAGCATTCGCAGCATATAGACAAAGAAGAAGAAAAAGAAGGGAGAGAGTGAAAAGCTGTCGACATGAGTTACCTTACTCTCAATTACGTAAAAGCTATGAAGAAATCGTTGCCAATTTAAAGCAAAACTTTCGTTCTTATTTATGCACTGATAAAAGGTGACGATAGAAAGGGAAACGACGAAGAACTCACAATCAGTATTGATAGTCCTTCGAAGTACGAGGGAAGTTTACCAAATAGCTATTCTCACGAATTCGACCTAATAAAAATTTTTATCTCCCTCAATATATTTTCGCGTTTTTTGCCTTGATTAAAATAGTATCTAAAAATCATTTAAGAAATAACCCTTTATTAAATCAATCTTTAATAATTATTGGTAACATTAAACAGTCAATAATTCCAATATAGAAAGTAATCATTATTCTTCAATAATTATCATGATCAATGTGATAATTTATCTGATAATTAGTGAGATAATTATAACACGAAGATCGATATAATACAATATTCCTAAATGATGAAAAAGTCATTTATCTAATATGCAAATAGCATTATTGAATTCTCATATAGCATTATCAGATTATAGCTTATGTATAATTATTAAACTACAAGTATTATAATTACTACTGACACTTTACTTGAAATAAATGAAATGCTCTATATGTGATTGAAAATAACAATCTAGGCTAATATCAATATTACTGTAAACATTTAAACAATTATGACATCATGAACATCTCGATTTACATGGAAATATTATACGCAATAATCGATTAGCTTTCCTCGTGTATTCGCTTATACGTTTCTCTTTAGGTTGAGCAGTCTTGAGGTGAATAATAATCGGTTTCCTCGTCTTTCGAGAAATACCGCGATAACGACTGCAAGGGGGGACTAGCAGATAAGTATGACATTAATCGACAACGTATTAACAAATTCGCGCGCGCTCGTAATCCACAACGAGCGCTTATACTTTATATAATACTGATTGCTTCGCGACAATTATATAAAGATCCTCGGGGTATGCATAATGTTGTTCACAATATTGTGTTACACTTGCACTCACGATAATTTTAGAACGCAATCGCGGGGCAAAGTTGAGCCACTTCGATTTTTTCATAAAACAATTACAATAGAATAGCCAGAAAAACAAATATGATAATAAATTTAAATTATCATTATACATATTTATTATGATCGGACCAAGGATTTTGGGAGGAGAGTCAATTCTGTTATCACATAAACAGCAATTTTTACATTAATGAATTCCTTTTTTTGGATATTTTAAAACTTTGTAAATCATAATCTTTATTTTTTTCCCGATGAAAATAGATAAAATGCAGTTATTTAAAACAAAATATTGTATATAGTTGTGAATAGAGTACTCATTAATATCTCAGTGCATATTCTGTTTTTCAAAAACCTTGCGAAAATTTTATTATATTTATGTATCGGACATTGTCAAAACTATAATGGAAATTCCAGAAATTAAAATAAAGCATTTCCAGAAATGCTTATATGATCGTAATTGGCAGAAAACGATATTTCATGACAACAAAAAATGTATTCAAAGTAAAAGAAATATTTTTTTTATTAAAATTTAAAAAAAATAAAAATTCCGGGGATGGAATTGAATTTTCTAATTCCTTCCCTCGCTACGTAATTGATTATTACAAATATTGTTCTAGTTCATACAGTATGTTTGCATTCATTACAATGAAAAGATCTCTGTATGTGTTCGTATTTTCGTATTTCGCCATCTTCTTCCGCGTTTTAATATCAGAAAATGTGGAAGAAGATGGCGAAATGCAAAATAATTATTATTATATATACATCTATCAGAAAATTCACATATAATCTACATCTAATCTCTTTTTTTTATTTATAAACGAAAAAATTTTATAAACCATTCAATAGTCCAATGACCATTTTAATGTGGTCGTTATTTCGTGGTCACCTACTCAAGAAGCTGTGTGTGGTCACTATCCGGAAATTACCTACACGCTATAAGTATCGTTCCGTATCGTAGCATACCATATAATCCGGAGACTATTAACAATACGCCCTCGTCGAGTGCTCGAAGTCTCAAGTGACTCCTATTTTACAACACTATTTAACGCGGGCTTTCAAAACACCGTGCGTCACGTGTCTTAAAATATACCATATAGGTACTTGAAACAGGAAGCGTCTAAAACGGCTAATCCATCTTGTTCCGGTAGAATTATCGGAAACGGAGCACGATCACTCTTGCAGATCCGTTTTCCTTCGAGACATCGTAGTTCGCAAATTGCTGATCGATTCGTGATTAAGACTAAAGTGTAAGTCCAAAGTCTATTAATCTTTTATCCCATGCTAAATTAAGTGATCAATGATAATCATTTATAATAATTTCCAATGTATTTTTCTACTTATTCGACGTAATAATTGATCGGAACAATAAGTTTATTTATCTTTCTATTTTGCTTTATTGCTCTCTCACAGTTAGATATCAAAGAAGACTGATATTCCAATTTTTTGAATTATATAACATTTTATTATTTTTAACCTTTATGACCCGTTTTCGCCATATTTGGTTATCTAAAAATTAAAGGTTATCAAAAATTTCATCAATGAAATTTATTCATAAATTTATTGGTAACCTTTAATCTTTAGCTAACTATATATTGTAAAAACTTATGTGTGCCAATATATAAATCAATCCATTTCTGTGGTTATTTACAGTTTTAAGGTAACAACGTCCATATTAATATATACCTTTAAAGTAAATAATAAACTAAATTTAATTGAGTCAAACTTAATATATTTTCTTGAGTTAAATTAATCTCACTGTTTTAGTTAAATTAACGACATTGAGTAGGAATGGCGATCTATAGAAAGAATTAAAAATATAACTCAAATTGGATATAATTTGACATTATAAAAACAATGTACAAATATATTTATTGTCTTAGAATTTATCAGTATTTGCTTTATTGTTCTCTCTCTCTCTCTCTCTTTCTCTCTCTCTCTCTCTCTCTCTCTCTCTCTCTATATATATATATATATATATATATATATATATATATTCTCTTTGAATTTATTAATTTTCGCGAGAATTACATGTGCTTATCCAATATTCGCGTCGCAGCTATTTCGACTGCAAGTATGTTTATCATACACAGATTACGAAAATCCGACTATAGTATACGACGAAATTGATATCGATTCGATAAATATAAGCAAACTTCTCTCCCGATATAGCATAGTCAGCTTCGTGGAATTGGCAGAGGAGACTGTCTACGCATCTGTTAAAACGATAATCGTTGAAGTTCTCGACTCGACCGGGGAATGCTTCAACAGCTGGTGGTATGATTAATCATCGTCTAATGCAAACTTCGCGGCTCGCGGATCGTAATTTATTAGTCAGATTATATATATATAGCGTGTTGACATGCATGGTTGACAAACCTGCCTGATACGATCGATTTCCGCAAGCTGGTTGATTCAAACTTGTTTCTTCGGAATCTAATGCGCATTACAGACCAGCTTGTTATACACAATTCTGCATATATAGACGCGTGATTCGAATGACATTTCCGATGCACGTTTTTTATTTAATGCGTTGAAGTAAAGACCCTCTAATCAGAGTTAAGCCGATATTCATAATCGATTTTTATATTCAAGTCTTAAGTACAGTCTTAAGATGATATGAACCAATCAATCACCTATATTAGCATTTTAAGACATTATTTAAGACGGTTTTAAAATACGAATGAGCTATGAATACCGGTCTTAGTGCTTTTAAAATACAGAGTCCGGAAAACTCATAAAACATCTTTTCATTCACGTACATAAGTCCCTTAAAATGGCAGTACCAATCAAAATGTAGTATATATTCAAAGAACATTCAAAGAAAATTAATAAATAAAATGTACATTCACACCAGACAGACCTCACACGTTTGGCTCTGACTAATGCGATATCGCATATAAATATACTTTAAGAGGCTTAGGTTGAAACGTTCAGACTGTATTCCAGACTCTAATCAGAGTCTGGTCACGAGATAAGAACTGTGATTGGTTCGTATTTTTTGCCAAATCGTGTTAGTCAGAACGAGATAGCATATATATCTTTTTCCTCTCGCATCACTACAGAGCGAGATAAAATATACCTTTTCTTACTTGCACGATTTTGAGGAAACAAATCGGACCCCTTTATCGACTAGACTCTGATTAGAAGGTCTCTATGTCGAAGCATTGAAGGATCGGCAGGTTTTTGACCGAAAAACAGTGGAGGTGAACCGCACAATAACGATCGCGTTATTATGATGCATTAGGGAAATTTCTTCGTCAATGTCACTAATTCCTCAAGAGACTTAACCCAGAGCAATCAAGTGAAAAATGCGGTCAGTGTGGATTGAAATAAACTACACATTCTCGTGAGTTAATTGAATCGACGATTCCAGTAAAAATAATTCTATAATGATGTAAGAACGATTTATGAATTGTACAAAATGACGTCAGAAATAGAAACTTTCCTGAATAAGAGGAAATGAAATAAAAATAAACGATAACTTTACTGGAGTTATTTTTTGTGAATCAAAGTCTCGTAAAAACCAATTTTTTAATATTTTTTTAAAAGGAAGACGACATAAAGTTTCATTATCCTAATATATTTGATTATTATCACATACACATAAACACGTTTAGTTGTTTAATTACTTACTTTTATAGCTCGTAAAAACTTTATTTCGAGTTGTGGGACATTTCGTACAGTAATTTATATTGCAGTATATTTATTGCATCATTCTTAATGATCTCTATCCGAAATGCAATAAAATATCATTTTCGTCTCTCTCTCTCTCTCTCTCTCTCTCTCTCTCTCTCTCATCTAAAATTTAGATTAATTTAGTAATTTAGATTTTAGATTATTTGTATGAGCTGTATTTAAAATAGTCGAGGAAGCTAATAAAAAGTCAATCACTCTCTCTCTCTCTCTCTCTCTCTCTCTCTCTCTCTCTCTCTCTCCTGTTTCTCATTTCTTGTATCGTAATGAAAAAATAGAATTCAGAAGAATCAAATGTCCTCGCTATTGAAAGAATTCTCACGCCTCGACTGCAACTTCCCGATAGCACAAGACCAACTCTCTCGTGTCGAAATTACATTTTACCTCTGATTCCCTGGCCCACTCCTTCAACTGTCGGGAATCGCCTTCGTTGCCAGCAGGTAATCTCAAGGGGTATTCGTATGCGCTTGCATATGTATCGGCTATATGTACGTACAGCCGTGTCTTGTATATGCGAATACATATAGGTGGATATATACCGGTGGCTGGGTATATAAGGAATATTGCGCGCACATGTACATACCTGTGTATCTCTAGGTTACTCTAGGCACCGTTCGAACAGATCGGTATTCGGAGGCCGAAGGTGTGCACTCGCTTCGATCTCACTAGGCCATGGCCACGACCATAAGAAATAGTGAACGACGGAAATATTTTATTAACCGAAGATTAATAGGCTGTCTCTTTCTCTCTTTCGTCTAACCGGTTAATCGGGTATAATCAAGTTGTAGATACTAGCATGATTACATCTTTTTTCGCATATTCGTAATTATTATCTGAAGTGGAGCAAACGCCGATTAAAATTAGATACTGTTTCAATGCAATGCATCTCTTAGAATTAATTATGCCAATATTAGTTAATTAAATCTGCATGGAGATGTAAAGTATCAGCGTTTCTGCCTCCTTAAAAACTTCTTTTGATTTGACAGGATGGTCCACTTAATCTGAAATATCTCGCTTATTTTTGATGATATAAAAAAACGTTTCAAATGAAAGTAGAAGGGTTTTGAGGGAGCATTTTGATCATGTTGTTTTTTTTTTAAGTGAAGACGTCAAAAAGATATGAAGGTTACCTCCACTTTTTTAAATGAAATTGCATGATTTTTTTTGTATAATATGATTCATCTCATTATTCTGTTTATAAAAGTATTAAGGTACAATTATCAAAAAGATAAAAGATAAAAGTTTACGAGATATTTAACATTTTATGTCAATATATGCCAGAATAAAGTGTAAAATATCTCGTAAACTATTGGTTTCTTAATATAACTACCTTAATACTTTTATATGCAGAATTATTAAAGGAATATTAGATTGTGTAAAAAAAATCATACAATTCCATTTTAAAAAGTGGAGATGACCTTCATATCTTTTTGATGCCTCTACCTAGAAAAAAAAACAACATGATCAAGATATATCCCTCTCGAAACCGTTTCACTTTCGTTTGAAACGCGTTTTTTGTATCATCAAAAATAAGCGAAATATTCAAGATTCGATTCAAATGGATCACCCTGTATATGTATTGTTAAACTTTTACATAATCATGAAAACTTCTCATAATTTTATAATTTTCACTGCAACTAATAAAGACTCTGTGAATACGAAAAGTCTTGTGATAATGTTGGTTTTTAAATGAACATTGTAATAAATTTTTAAACTATTTTTGAATATATTATCCTAACTTTAAAAAATCTTTCTAGATTTATTTATTAATCGTTAGATTTATTTATTAATCTTGATTGTGTTTTATCATAGATATATCAAGCATATATAATTTTTTATTGTTATATATAATTATAATTATTGCAATATAATTATAATTATAATATAAATAATTATTAAACTCCAAATTTAGCTAATTCATTCTCCACTTATATTACATGATAACTATATAATAACTATATAATATACTTTATTTAGGAAAAACAAAATTTCGTATTTATGTCCTGCTTAATTCTAACTATCCTTTAAGTAAGAAAATATCAAATGACTAAGCCGATATTTTAACGTAAGCGCATTAAATAACTGATAAATTATTTACTTGTTTAGGCGTAATTTTAATAATAAGGTAATTGTTCCGGAGAAAACTTGCATGTAATTACTGACAAGCATCGTAAAAAAGACTCTTATTAAGATATCACCAGTAGCAGTGATAAGATTTAATTGATCCGATTTGATCCAATCGAAGTTGGCAAGATTATAAACAAGGCTACTCATAGTTGGGGGAGTTGTCGCTCAATGAACGTTGACATGTACACTCAGATTTGGATTATCAGAATAGTACACACATATAAGTATTATAGGTAATGTGCTTTAGGTACATTAACCTCAGATATGTTAATAGTATTTATTTATAATTTTATAGTCTAAACTCTTTTTAATAAATACGTGTTGAAAGAAAATTAAATTTTAATAAATATTTAATTTTAATAAAATATTAAATTTTAATAAATATTTAATTTTAATAAAGTATTAAATTTTAATAAATATTTGTTTGAATAATAGTAATTAAATATTTACTAAATATAAATATATAGATATCTAATATTCAGAACAACTATACAAGAACCATTAATTTAATTCGACTATCATTTTTTTCATTTAGTAAATATTTATTTATCGTAAGTAAATATTAAGTTACTATTCAAACAAATATTCATTAAAATTTAGTACATTTCTTGTAATTAATTACTTCTAAACGAAAATTTTGTTTAATGCCCCATTCTTTTTCACAATTTCTTTTAATGAATTTTCTTATTAAATTTCTAGCTTTAAATATTTTCTTTGTCATTAAATCCCAAACATATTAAAATAATTACATAGTAAATTGAAATTTTGATAAAATACAATCTCGGAAAACTAATTAATTAAGATTAAACGAAATTGAATTTCTCTTTAAAAAAGAGAAAAGACTTCTGCACTTTTTATAGCTGGCATTCGTACACGATTAACAAAACGTGCTGTCATTTTTAAATTGTGAATTAATTGTAATTATATAGAAGAAAATTTAGAACACGATTTATTTGGATAACACAAAAAATGAAGAACCAAGTATTAATTATTACCGTTCAGTACGCTACTCCGAGCTTGATTTCTAATAAAATCGCGATGCGATACTTTGACCACAAGCATAAAAGCTAAAACTGATCTACCTCGTAAAATTGCCGCGATGCAGCAGCGTTTCAGACTCCTAAAAGCATCCTATCTGCTATTTCGAAACTCATCTCTCGCCGTTTAGATATCGCCGAACAAACACTTGTAACTCACTTTACATTTGGCGAACGACCGGTCGCTGAAACCGTTCTCCCAACTTCCGGTCTTTTCCCGCAGCGTCGAATGCCAGGAACTGCCAGGCGAACAGCCGTTTTATTAGCTACATGAAGATGCAACATGTTCGACAATTGCGAATAAGTCCGTCTAGACCGAAGCTTTTGAGCTAACTTCTTAAACTATACGCAGCTGCTTTATCATTAAACGTGCCATGTTGGTAACAAAATGTATCATCGTAAAATGCAAACCATAAACCGTAAACCAAGATTTAGTGCCAGGATATTGTATAATGCGGAGCGCCGCACGACAATATGGATCAGTTTCCCGTAAATACAGCTTCGTCAATCTTAAACATAAAGATTTGCTAAATGCGCTCAGCGTTTAAACTCAAAAGATGCAAATTCTAAATAATTACAAAATTCGAATAATTACAAAAATAATTCCTTCCGTTGATATATGAGTTAAATGGTACAGCAATGCATAATTGGACACAATATTGACAACTAAAGCAATATAGAGATACAATATCTGTAATAATTGAAGGATAAATTTTTCATAAAGGTTTTTCTCTATAATTCATATTTGAATATATAATTACGCATTATTATTTATAAATTCGTATAATATATATTCTTGATTCTATCTTTTCCTATAATTATTTATTAAATTATTTATTAATTAAACTTAAATTTATGTTACATATTTCTATTTATTCAAGAAAAATTTGTTGCATGATATTTTCCTTCCATTTGCATATTCAATCTTTGATCTCATGATGTATCAAGAAAAACAAATGTCATCGATATGTTACATCTGTTATTGAAACGAGGTATCGAATTTTTAACGAAACTCTTGCAAAACAGATCTATTAATGTTACTGAAGACAGAGAAAGTTCAGAGAAACAGGTAACAAATGGTTTCCTGCAAGAAAAGAGCTATCTTACTATTGCAGTGTTATCGATTGTTTGCATCAACTGTTACAAGATACTAGCAGAACCGTTGAAAACAGTGAAGTTCTGAAGTTTATTATTCGCATACATATTCACGAAATCTCATTATTTGCACGTATAATGTACTAGCAAGAATCGTAACGTAACGAATTTTATGTATGTCGAGCTAGACAGCTTTGCTCGTTAACCACGAGAGGAATGGAATATTTGATTTACTGCAATATTTCACGTTTATGGGGTAAATTGATAACATGACATGGGATTTAATGGCATTAAATTTAATAGACAATTAGTGATTTTAATGCGCAATGATTTCGGCGCAATTTTAGATGTATTTCTCTCTTTATAGCTTTTTAGAAAGTAGCAATTTTAATATCTTTTCCTAAATTTTATCAGATAATGAAAGAATTACTTTTCATATGAAGTTTAAATCTTAAATTTTTTTAAATGTGTCAATCAGACGATAATATTCTTGTTATAATTATTGTCGCAAAAACAGGTAAAACATTCGTAATACATAGATAGAAAACAGAGAAAGTAGATATATCATTGGCGAATTCAAGGATCATGCCTCCCCCCCTCCACCTTTTTTTTTAAATTATAGCAAAATTTTATATAATATTTTTAATATTTCTAAGATGCTTAATCACACTTTTGATATTCCAAAAATATTTTTTAATTTAAGAAAGTCCTAAATACAAAAAACATAAATTCTATTATATATTATTCTTTTTTTATGTTAATATAATTTAAAATAAAATGTTTTATGAATTCTCCATTTAAATAATACTTTTTCAATGTAATAATTTAAATAATAATTTAATATTTTATCTTTTCATATTTGACCTTAAAAAAATTCTGCTTACAGCACACCAATGACCTCTCCTCGACAAATTTCTGGATTCGCCAATAGGATATATAATGTGTTGCGTTACGAAGTCAATTTATCGGTATTCAAACATCATTGTGAACGCATAGCCGATTATTTACTTATTCATATAGCGACACTGGCTGTGCTAATTGTTCACGTCAGCAGTTCTTCCCTCCGAATCATCCTCCGCGTCAGCCACGTAGATTATTTCATTCATGAGGACAACGTAAAAAGCGGCGCAATGCAGCCAGTTGCAATGACTTCCGCCTCCGCGAACAAAACGAAGCTGCACTTTTTGCGGCTATTTAATTAAGCGCTCTACGTTTGCACACTTTATCGTTCGCACATGCGAAAAGGAAAGACAGAGAGATATAATTGTGTGCGCGTTCGATCAGAATGAATTTAACCGGAGGCGCAATTAAGATGACTTAATTAATTAACTCTCTATTTCTGCATTAACTCCCCGAATGTGAAACCACTACGACCGTGACCTACGCCCACTGCGAAATGTGAATTCATCTCCGTCTCTTTCATATATAAATGGCTTAATCTGCTGACAGAGCGATACATTTTTCATGAATAATTAATTTCTGTTTCATCTAAATCGAGAGACTGTACGTCTTCATAATGACATTAGAATTTAATATGCAAAATCTAATTTGGCCCCAGAGCAGTTCCAACATACGAGGATGATGGTACATTTTTGTTCACTATATTCCGCATTCCATCACAAAATACGTGCCAAAAAACGCGTTGTAAGTTTTAAATAAAATATTTGAATTTGCATAATTCCTTAATTTCATAATACAGTAACATAAAAATTAGTACTGTCGCTTGTATAGCATTGAGCAATGATTATCATGCAAACTGCTATTATCTACTTTTTCCTATTATAACTTTTTACATTATTCTCCGAACATATCTTTGCAGTCTACGTTTTTATCTTACATGCTCTGGCAACGGAAATTTATGTTTTTACAATATAAAATATTATAAGTTAACGAATTTGCTGCTCTCCGTTGCTATTCCAATCTGCTTTTTTTCTTGTTGAAGCCAAGTCAATTTTTTTTCTTACCTTCGAAATCGTTACAAAAATAGTAATTTTAATTCGCTTATTAAACGTGACACGAATAAGACTTAAATGGAAAATAAAGTGGGCCAAGGTGTCCGAGGTGTTCCGTTAATGAGCGCAACGTGATACGTTTGATCATCGACTGCGCGCTATAATGACTCAATCAATTATTCTCAAGTAGCGTTGATCAACTAGTTCTACTTATCAAGTGCTCCAAGCATGAAACAGCGATACAGACGCTTTTAAAACAACAACCACTATCGTCGCAAACGCATTTGAAGCAAGATGGGTGTTAAAAACACAAATTTTAGAAAAATATATAATCGTCTAAAATTGAGTGACTATTAAATATATTAAATAATTTACGCAATAATAACAATTCTTAACATTCCCGCGTTTTTCTCGTTTATAATAATAAAATAATAAAATAATATAATAATTTTCGCATTTGTCGCACTGCATTCGTGATATTTATACGGCGATTTCATTCAAAAGTCATAAATTTAATACAATGATGCGGCGAAGGTACTTGATGTGAGTAATTAGAGAGCCATTTGTTGTTTGAAAATATCAAAGATTAAGTCTGCGGCGTAGTTGCACAGGGGATCCGCATGCACACACATCCTCAGAGAGTGGTACATAAATTATTAATATCCTAGTTACGGCTAAGCGCGCGTTAGCGGCAATTTCGTAGCGTATTCTGGTCCAGATGATCCGATATCTAAATGCGTCACAGAAATAGCTGTGATAACCCCCGTCGGTGGCAGCGTAACGTTCCGTCGGACGACAGCTCGCGAATAAACCTCGCAATTCGACGGAAAGCCGCGCGATGGATCAAAGTTATTTAAATATAGAAACAGTGTCGAATGTGCATTTACTTTATCAGAGAACGGAGCGAAAATGAAGCGTGTATAAATAAACAAATCGGAATTATCTCCGATCTTACAAGCATGCAAACCGCGGAGGTCCGCAACATATGTAATAACACTCCGTTCGCTGTTCAAAGTGTACGCTTATTCTTAAAACACTTGCAATAAAGTACACAATCGAGAATTTGAAAACACTGGGAGGTTAAATTATATTTTTACATTTATTTTTGATAAGTGACAATATGTATAGAGGAATGAATGAGCTCCTCTTGTTTTTTAAAAATTTAGAATATTTTGATAAAACCAAAATATCACGAAAATCAATAACGACAAAGCTCCGAAGTTTTAAATTTAAGAATAGATATACATGGTGAATACTAAGTATTCTAAAAGATTTTAAGAAGCAATTTTTCAGAAATTCAAGAAGACGAAAACTTCACATGGCCGTATATATGCAACGGCTTAGTTTTATAGATACAAGGTTAAAATTGAAAGAAAAATTCAGTTTTTTCAAAAATTCCAAAAACTATTCAAGTTATTTTAAAATATACAAAGTTTCATCAAAGTAACCCGAGTGGTTCTTGAAATTTTTGGAAAAAATAAAATTTTTCCTTCAACTTTGACGTCCTGTATCACAAATATGAGATTTTTGTCTTCAATTTGTGTGAGGAATTATTCTTAAAATCTTTTAAAGTATTTAGTATCCACCCCGTAGGAGATTTCGGAAATTCCAAGTTATGACAGCGCTTAGCTAAAACCGCGCACGCGTCAGATCTATAAAATGTACGATCGTGATTCTGATTATGTCAGCATCCTCTGTCGAACAATGGGCGACCCCGCAGTATTGTTCAGTATGCACAAAGTGTACGGGCGAACCATTTCATGGTGATTCTTACTAATCAATGTAATCAGATGCGAGCGTGTATGCATGTATGTAGCAAATTTTCGCCAAATATATGCTGTGATCTCTCGAGAATCTGATAGCGGTTGTGAAAAACTACTCCAAATTTTCTCCATTGTACATACAATTGTATCTTCAATGGTATTATATTCTCTAAAATGATATCTTCTTGGATAAAGATTGTAGATAACAAGATAACGAGTTATTTGATGCAATATGCAAGAATTTTTATCGACGCCACAAGTTACAAAAAAGTTCTTGCTTCTTGAAAATAACTTAAACGTTTAATTAATTCTAGTTCTAATTTCTTAGAAGATCATAAATATAAACATAACGACAGTGATATCACACTATAGTCAATGAATTATTATCCTTGTAAATCATATCGATGTATTTGCATATTTTGCGGTAGCAAGACCTTGTCTAATTTGCAAATATATCCCCACTTTAATGTAATAGACTTATAAAAAGAAAATGCCAATTTATTGCAACGTAATAAAAGAATATGTTGATTCGATCTATGTTAAATGATTTTACAAATGTGATAATAGCCCTGTTTTATAATAATAAAATGTAAACATTTATATTTATGTATTAAGCAATAGCTAGACTGGAAATTGTACAAATTCATAAGAGAGAAAGCTTATTAGACAAGAAAAATTCCTTTGACTGAATACGATATTTTCTCATTCATGTGTATTTAAATTTCGATTTAAACATTTGTCATTAAAATCTTACTATTATCTTAATTACCAATTTTAATGTTTATACGTAATATTTAATTAATTGTCTATTTCCATTTATATATAATTTATATGTAATTTTAATTTAATTTATTTTACTGTATTTTATATATATATATATATAAAATATTTGTATTTAATATATTTAATTTATTTTTATTTAATTCTACTGATTCTTATTCGAGTCAGATTAAGAAAATTAAAACTTTAAAATCTTTGAACGTGATCGACTAAAAACTGGTAAAGTAAGTGACTTATTATTAGTCTTATTACAAATTAATCGTAACATATATTATAATGTTTTTATGAAAAAAAAAATATTGACGTCAAGTACATCTGTGGTTTTCTTGAGTTTTTACACGTTTCGAATACATATAACAAAATGAAGCGATGCATAGCTTCCAACTTAAGATATGGAAATCGGCCAAGTATCGACAGTATAGTTTTATATTTGGCGTGTCGCATGAAGTGGAATTATCGTGTGGAAGATTCAACGAAGCGGACAAAATAGTTATCGCAACTGCCACCTGTTTGTTGAAGCTTATCAAGAAACGCGTCTCCAAGCCAAGTACATATACAATATCGCAATACAACTTCGCGAAAAAGAAACATTATTCTATTGAAAAGGCTTTTTCAAATAGTTTGGGAATAATTCCAAAACTCTCAAATAAGCTATAAACACTATTGCATTTCTTAAAACTTATAGGACAACTGTCCCTATTACTACGTCTGTTCCTTAGTATGCTTTTACATTTAATAAGCCATAAAGAAAATTAGCACAAATAAATAAGAAAAAGTTTTTTTATTAAATTATTAATGTATACGATACAAAAATAATATTTTTTAATTATTAAAGTATTTTAAACCATGTGCCCCTTGTCTTGATAAAATGAACGGCAAAGTTCATGAAACGTTGGCATTAGCAATAGATCACGACACGGTGATAACCCGTAAACTCTTTGACTCCTTTGAGTAAAACATCCGTAAAAGTTTCAAAAGTATTTTAAATCTTTTTTTAAAATGAGGAATTTATGTGAAACAGTAATAAGTATCGTAAGATTTTAAGCTTTTCTCTATTATAGTGTCCTGTATTAGAGCTGAGGACATTGAGTTATGAGTGTACAAATAAGTATAATTGAAAGAATAATTTATACATAATAACTTAAACAATTAGCTTATATTTATTATCTGTTTTAATAACTATATGTTAAAATGAGTCAAATGCGGATAGGCACACAAATTGGGGGCACACATTAATAGAATCATCGCTGTTTGGAGGACTCAACTAACAAAAACAGATCTTTTATTTTTATCAAAAACATTATATAAAATATTAACACTTTTTAAATTCAAGAAATATTATAAAAAAAAAGAAATAATTGAAAAACTGATATTGATTTCAAACAGATACAATTAAAGCTACAATATTTAATAATTAATTCAGTAATATAAGCAAATTGGCTTAAAGGCACATTAATAGGGACAGTTATTCTACTCTGTATCTTCCCTAATTGAGAAATATGATCAGATAAAAATATAACTGTTCGCATTAACCTTTCCAGAACGGAAGCGCCATTATAACGGTGGTATTCTATTTTTCATTTTGTAATTTTCTTGCTCTGATCGTTAATACTTGTTCTATCGGACTCTTAATATTAAAATTAAGGTGGATACTAATGACTACATATATTTGCAAATAAAAACTTATGCCCTTTTATATACTAATAAATCTTATTCGCACTTATGTATTGTAATGTACCTACATGTCTTATTTGATTCTTTATACATACTTTTTTATTCTTATTGTTCGACATCAAAAACATCTTACAAGGGAACCACACGAAGTGATAAATTCTGATTTTAATGAAATTTTGTATACATATAGGTTATATAAATAGATAAATTTAGAAAATGTCTGTTGCGGCGGAAAAACGATTTGAAGAGATGAAATCACCCTTTATGTGGTAAAGTGGTTTTTTGTTTTTTCCGTTATATCTCGAAATATTCGAGATATCAAAAAATGTTTTATACAAAAACTTTACAATAAAATTACCTCTATTCATTTACGTCAATAATATTTTTAATAAACAATTTTTTAATTAAAAAAAATTTTTATTTTTCAAAAATATTAACACGGATGAACAGAGGTAATTTTATTGTAAAAGTTTTGTATAACACATTTGTTGATATTTCGAACAGTTTTTAAGATACAACGAAAAAAGCTAAAATCCACGTTATCCTATAAAGGGTGATTTCATCCCTTCAAACCGTTTTTCGAACGATTTTTTCGAATGATTTTTGTGAGCAAACAGAAAGCCACTACAATAACTTTGAAACAATATCATATTTTGAAACAAGAAATATAATAATAAACCTTACTTAAGAAAAAACTGTAAGATATAAAAAATAGATTCACTCGTCCACTAAAGATTAATATAATAACATTTCCAGTTTAATATTCTGACCTATAATTTGATAAATTAGTCACGTAATGTAATATAATTACCTTCATCTAATCAAGAAATTAATTGACCCCCCTAAAAATAGATGACTTTTGATTCCTTAGCTATTCTCCCAATGTTTTCCCAAGAGAGACAATGTTGATACCATCTGTAGTCTACTCATTTTCTTCGGTTGAATCAATTTCAAACTTCATCCCCGAAAACTTGTTTGCTCGGAGAATGAGAACACAGCGTATAGATCCATCAATGTCAGAAGAACTAATACGCCGGAACAATGTGTGATTAACTTCTAGAACGTCGCGTATCATATTGTTCCCGTTATTCTGCTTACGAGTCTGCTTCGATAATTACAGTAAGCAATAATGAAACACATCTTCCGGCGCGGATGATACAAAGCTTATTATCACGCCGCTCGTTCTCTCCTATAAACGACGTACCTGTGAGTAACGAGATTTTTGTGAGCACCGCAAATGCACGCTATTTTGCAGATATACTGCATTATGCATTTCCAATCAACAAACAGGCGGCGTCGCGCATTTATATAGCGGCACTGCAGTAAATAATTCTCGCAGATACGCTAGTGAGCGAGAAAACGTGTCCTACGCGATTTTCTCGCTTTTATTGCAACATACAAGAAATGTCTCCGTGTCGTAAATGGTGAAGAATGGACTGAAGCGATGGATGGAAAAAGGAGACGTCTTGTCTCGAGAAAAAAGAAAATGTATTTAACCTTTATTTTTCACACACAAAATGCTTGATAGTAATTCTACACGTTTTAAAAAACGAGACTGAACGAGACTGTTATGTAGCCTAAAAAATAAAACGAGAAGTTTAAATGTACTTTTTTCCCCAAGGCAACGTTTTTATTTATGGATCGTCTTCAATCCTCAATTTCGCAACATAATTAGTCACTATAATTAATGTTTTAATCTTAAACGCATAAAATATTGGTGTGATGAAATTTTTATTTCAAAGTGTGATTTTATTAGAGTTAATTTAACTCATTGATGTTCAAGATATTTACTATATAGCTCACATGAAATGTTTCATCTGTAATATCTCTACAAATCGACCTTTTGTTCGAGTTCAATGAGTAATAAAATATGCTGACAGCCACGATTGTTCATTCGGAAAGCGACGGGACCTATTTCATAGATAATATTGAAGTTTCAGTGTAATTCCTTTTGGTATGCGGCAGCTAGGAGTTAAACCACATGTTGAAACGCCCCTCGAAATAGGACATAATGCGAGATATTGTCGTTATCGATATTAACCGAAATCCTGTGGATCCTATCTCAAACAGTTGAACCAGGACCTATATATCGCATATCACATTACACATTGTAGTTGAAATTCTTGGCTTCATAGATACTTGATCCACACTGAGAAACCCTATTTGGTTGAATGAAACAAAATTTAATCAAATAATTTATTGTTTAGATATCAGCAAACAAATTCTTTGATTAAAATAATTATATAATTTGATAATATTAACATCAAAATTTTGTTCAACGAACAAAATTGTTTATTATATGAAATTAAATTTTTGGTTGACTTCTCATTTAAATTTTATTCAATGAACGTGTATAGTAATATTACTAAATTTTCATATCAATTTTGCATCTAACTAAAGTTGATTAGAGATTAAGTTTAAGAACTCCGAAACAGGGAATACTGAGATAGGAAACCATTAACGCTGGCCAAGTCAACTGCAGAAGTAGTGTTAACGGTCCTAATGGAGACTTGAAAGAGTTCAATTTAAGATAAGAGAGATATCCATTCGATACTGCCAAGCCTTTATCTGAGTGCATTATTTATAATATGGCGTATATTTCTCTTTATAATAGAATGTTTAGCCGTGCGTCTCATTAACGGCACTGTCCCGCACTGCAACTTAACGCGCTCAACAACAAATATAATTATTTGAGTGACAATGTGATAAATGCATTTGTCATCATTACCATGCAATTTTATTAAAACAAACAAATGCATGCAACTAAAAAATGTGTTATTGGAACATTTTACTTGCTTCTGATATACTTGTTTCTGATTTACATAATTTCTGATTAATATAAACATATTATAAATTCAATCAACAAAATCGTTCAACAATTCCATTTACATAATTGAACGTCAACTAAAAAGAACGGATTTCTCAATGCACGGTATCAATTTCGATAAGTATTAACTTTTGGATTACTGATTTGACTATTTGAATAAAATCACAAAAATTTTTTGTATATTTTAATTATAAATTTTAATTATAAAATTTAATCAAATATTCGTAAATTAAAATTATATTAACAGAAAAGTAATTTTGCTACAAGTATTAATTCTCATCAATTCCATATTCAATATTAAA
>JAANIC010003045.1:22562-58249 GCA_017607545.1 Acromyrmex charruanus | reverse complement strand
GCATCTGATAAAATTTCTTTTTTATTTTAGTACAGAATTCTGCAATCAAGCCCTGTACGTGGTAATTTTATATGATAAATATGATAATTATTCAATAATATTATATATTCATTAATCGTATATTTAATAATCCTGCAATATTCATATAATATTTAAATAAGATCAGATATAAGAGATAAAAATAATAAAACAATGAAATAATTTGTGCTAGTTAAAAATTTGCTTTATGATGAAGCAAAAACTTCGCGAAGTTGTGCGTTCTTAGCGAAGTCGTGCTTTTCCTAGAGTTCATAAATTCTTCTCCACTGTTCATTTTTAGAGTGAATTTGTAAAATACCTGTGACTTCCTTGAATTGTCGCGTGCCTTCGCAATTGTCTGATGTACTTCCGTACATCTCGAAATCCTCCACGTTATTTCAAGCGAAATGTCATACTTTAAAATGNATATATATATATATATATATATATATATATATATATATATATGCGGAAAATGGTTGAGATTCTCGGTTCCAAGCTTGATGTAATCCTATTAGAGTGCTGCACAGCCACAAAATTCGTCGTTCAAACGTGACACGTACATATAAGTTAAGGCAAACCCCTAATCCTCAGCGCAGCAAATACGCGCGGTAAGGTGTTCCTGGACGGCACACTTACCGCGCAAGGGACAGAAATGAGTAATCCTCTCCAATATTCATGACATTGAAACGTTTTCCATATGTTCTTAAAATATGCAGGGCAGAAATACGAGGTTATAACTAAAAATGGTCATCTCAGTAAACAAAATCTTTAAATTCGGTCAATTCCAATTTCCGTGCCGTAGAAATAAAATACTGTATCTTATAATAATCGTCGCGAATAAATATAGATAGATCATATATGAATAGTACTTTGTGCAATACACAGAATGTTTCACATTTTTTATAAAAATTAACATTAAACAATTAAAAATCTTTAGAATGTTCATGTATTTTATAACTTATGTCACATCTTCAATAGTGTTTCCTATTTCCCGTGTAAAATAAATGTTGGTGATACTTTTGCCAGCTCTGACATAAATCATTTTTATATCAAAACCAATAGTGTGAAATTTGAGGAATCGTAGCAGCTTCAATAAGTTTCAATCCTTATTCAAAAGTGACGCGACACATTTTTAGTCGTGTCGACTTAAATACGCGACCACAAATCATTCATCCTCCTAACACGACAATTCTCCGACGTGTCGCATTTTTTCATAAGAAAAGGCTAAAGAAATTACATCGGATGGGAAAGGTCAAGAAAGTCTCCAAGCGACTCAATGTAAGGCAGAAAAGTTTTGATGTACGGCGTTGTTATATTCCGAATCGTCTAAAGCAAATTAAGATTAATGCGGTCAGCTTTTCTCGCAGGTAGAATAGCTGGAAGTATCCAGGAAGAGAAACTGGGACGATAACATATTCGCCTTTCGGTGGAGGGTTGAAGCGCGTGGGAGACCGTATTTCATCGATATCGTACCAACACCGTTTCGTCGAGTTCCATGGAAATGAAAATGTGTAGGCGTAGTTCCGCACTTCCGCTTCATGTTTTGCGTTTTTCCATAATCCGGCAAATTTATAGCTGGACATTTTGAGACGTCAGTAAAACAACACATGTCTGTCAACCGCTAAATACCTCGGGGAAAGGTATAATAACAGAGAAATATTGCACTTACGTAATTTATGTAAAAAGATACTTTTAATAATTATCGCGAGAAAGCTTCTTCGTAGTAATACGAACGGTGTGCCATAATAATCATAATGCGACGAAACAAAATTTATTAGCCGTTAATGCAACTTTCCGTGGCGGAGCAGCAAGGCCATATGCAACCCGAGAAAAAGTACCCCTGAAAGGCGAGAACGTGGTAAATTGTCTCGAATTCAGGGAACCTCGGCCACCACCCACACGCTCGTACGCTCGTTAAAGCGGATCCTCCGAAAAAGTGGCATAAATCTGATCCCGGGGCATGGTTATCGCCAAGGTGTAATCTCACAGGCGCTTCTAGGTCACTGTCTAGCGTTACATATATGAGAAAAAGTTTGACTGATACAAAAACCACCGGGAAGTCTGCCTCGTCGGACGACATAATTCTTCACGCGTCGTTAATTCATTTCATCTTGCGATTATTTACCTTAATACGAAAAAACTACGATGTCGCCTCTTTATTATTACCCTCGTTTTTCGACCTACTCGGAATCCAATTAGTATAAAGTCGCAATTTCTCTAAACATATATATAATTAATATTTCCAAAATGTTAGATCGTGTTCATTATAAATTCAAAATATAGGTACATGCTACATTAAATTAAAATTATATCAATGCCGGGTTGCCCGATAAAAGCTAATTATCTATACCATCTCTCTGCCGCATTTCATCAAAAATGAAGCATTGTTTCCGGAAGGTGCGGTTAAATCGAAATGATATTCCACACAAACGGGACATGGAACGGATATAAACGCCCACTTGCACCGAATGCATTTTGTCGATCTATGCGAGTTGGCCAATATCCACGAATTTGTACATGCGTCTTTTTTCTATTCCACGAATCAACTGATCGCTTCATTTGATATGTGACCCACATAGCGAAAGCATCGCAATTTTAATTACAACGTAAAATATTTCGGAATATATTACAGATATTGCATATATAACACATATTAAACATGACGTTTATTGCCTCGTTATAATTATGTCGATTATGAGAAATATTAATTACGCTTAAATAAGCGTAAACTGAAACCGACTGAAAATTGTATGAATCACTTCTCCGTTTCATAAATATCGCTAATTACTTAAATTTAAAATATTAATGTACCATTAAGAAATATTGTATTTTATTTGTAAATTCTGACAATACATACTCGCTCTTTACAATTATCTACAATTGTTGCGATATGGTTTTATCACACAAACGAAAAGCGATAAGTGAAATTCTTTTCAATGCATGTCACCCTCAACATCATGATATTATATCGATAAAGCGAGCTAGTATAATGCGAATTCCCAAAGTGAGCACGTTTTTCACGAAAATGTTCTCACATAAGCATAACTCATGAGGAGAAACATGAACCGCGAATTGAAACTAACGACACGTCATAGAAAGAATTGTTTGATCTATAGCTGTGTTGGGAACGATCGCCCATCAATCTTCTTCCCATTTCCAATATTGTCGAATTAATTTCACGCAGTGAGCCGCTACAGTTTATTATGCTACGAAAACATTCCATTTCATTCCGTTTTAGTATTTTGGCTCTTTTTTAGAATATTAAAATGTATATCTTTCTTATTTTTCACAATTTATATTTCTCTGTTTCCTTTATTTTCTTTAAAATTATTTATAATTTTAATGATTCAACATATTTATTATATTTTCAAATTATATTTTCATGAAAGATATTTATACTCTATATACAATATTTTAAATTATTCGAATTATTTCATAAAACACATATAAAATCCTTTTTGATAAACACTCACAATTAGTTTGATGAAACACTAACTCAATTAATTTCTTTCTCTCTCTCTCTCTCTCTCTCTCTTTCTCTTTCTCATTTTTTTAATAAAAATTAATACAAGTTAAATTCTACCGACTTGTGCTCAAGTTCATCCGCAACGCCAAGTAAGAAGTGATTAAATTTTTAAATATCGTCAACGCACATTTATAAGCATTACCTAATTAATTAATTAGAATTAATGTCGACTTGTCCGGTATTTTAGTGCGGTTTACCAACATAAGCTCGAGTTTAAATGAAGTATAGTTGCGCCTTATCGCCCGCATGTTCGCATAATTTAATTAAATGCGGCAGAGACAGATACTAATGGCATGCGCACGGATTATCCACAAACTTTCTTTGGAATGAGTCGCTTTGTAATGGGGAATAAATTCGAGTGCGCTGAGTAGGCGATTTGTATTCGACGCGAATGAAACGTTTCCGGTATCGTTACGCATCGTTGCTGGTCGAAAAATGGCGTGCAATATCACAGTAGTGTGCACACGAGACTAAATGAAATTGCCGTGGCAAAGAATGCTGTCGAAGATACCGTCACACCAGCATGAAATGTTCACGAGTATTGCTTCCTTCCGCAAAGTATTTCAACGACATGTCCTCCGGCAGGATGTAGTCGCGTGTAGCATCCAAGCCAGACATGCAAAAGTTTGAACTACGTGCGTGTTCTCTCATGATCTGCATAATATAGATAAAAAAGATGAAATCGGGAGAAAGAGAGAAAAGTGCTACTTATGATATTTTGAAATAAAATCTTTTTGGACATGCAGTAAGTGTTGACGATTATCTTACATAAAAACATGTTATAATATTTGACATTATAAATATAACAACGAGTTAAAATGGAATAAAAAGCAAAGATAAAAAAAAAGTAAAAATCGAAATAATGTAATTCGCAAAACAATTTACGAAACAAACAAATCTACTGGTACATGAAGATAAATTTTAGTACGAATGTATTAGTATGAATGCAGTTTTTAAAATTCTTTTGTAGAGATATGTATGCAGTTTGCGTTGAACGACCAGAATAAATCAAATTTTTTAATTGAGGAAAAGAGACAGGAAGATAAAGAGCGTGAGAGAGAGAGAGATAAGAGAGAGGTGTATAAGTGGATGTTGGAGATTCAGGTATATGTCGTGACATACGGGCGTATTTATTATCTGAAGTAGCAATGTTATTACTCCGAAAAGTGGGCCAATGTTGCTTGGATTAAAATCGAACTGATTAAAGTCGAGCTCTCAAAAATTGAGTTTCACTGACGAAAACTTTGCATTTTAAAGGCTTCTCTGCAAGTACATTATTTTCTTCATAACGTTGATGTATTATGTCGTCGTAAGATGCGTATACTTTGCAAACTACGGGAACAAGAGCTTAGTAACTGCCTTACAGTTTTATAGACTAATCCCTATACTACCTCTTGACCCCAGCACTTTGGTTGCAACAGTGGCGTCGTAAGCCACAAAGGCTAATAAAGTAAATTCATTCTACGAGAATAAATTGAGACGGTGGCTAAGACAAGAATGCACGAGCACTCAAAGGCTTAGCTTTGAGAAAAATATTTTGAAAAAAATTCAAAGTTTCTAATTTATCTTTTTCGCAAAATAAGAAGAAGAGTAAATTATACGCTCCATTAGCAGATAATGCCTGTAATTACCTCTAAGATCTATTTAAACAAGAAGTTCCAGAAAAATAATGATAGATAATTTGAAAATCTTAAACCTTACATAATTACTGCATCAACTTTTGGCCATTGTTTTCAGGAGAAGAATGGAAGTTGAGAAAATGCATTGCGCTCATCCTCTCTCTCTCTCTCTCTCTCTCTCTCTCTCTCTCTTTCTCTCTCTCTCTCTCTCCCCCTCCCCACTCCCTCTCCCCGCACGCGCGTGTGTAACGGCTTAATTACATTACGGTAGCAATTTGCTGAAAAAAGAGAAGGAAATAATTAAATTATTCGGTTTGAATATAGCAATTTGTACCATAATGTATCATGTTAAGATAAATGTTGCTGCAAAAGTGATGGCCCGTAATATTATTTTTGTACTATTTTGTCTTATAAACATTAACTGTATCTATGCATCAAAGATTTCGTATTAAGATGAAATTTTTCGAATATTGTGATAATATTAATGTAACTTTCAAACTAAATTATTGGATTTGTGAAATTTATAATATATTAGGTGTACAAATAAGTTTCCGTAATTTTTATCAAAAATTAATTAATTAATTGATTTCAAACGATGTGAAATTGCTTGTTGAATCACTCCTAATGTAAGTGCAAGTTCTTTTTGCGTTTGGCACGAATCTTCATTCAATAATGCTTCCAATTCCGCGTCTTCGTATACTTTCGGCCTTCCGCTACGTTCTTTGTCTTCGACGTCAAATTCACCGTTCTTAAACTTTTGAAACCATTCACGATAACTTGTCTCACTTAAGGCAGCCTCACCATATGCTTCTACAAGCAATCGATGAGCCTCAGCTGCAGATTTCTTCAAATTAAAGAAGTAAATCAAAAGTTCCCGCAAATGACGCTTATTCGGCTCAAAACTCGGCATTTTCGCACAAAAAAAAATATATGATGCTGATACAAAATCGCTAGTATTTCAAGATTATGTTGTTGACAGATGTCCAACCTTACGATATAATGTTTTACATCAGACAATTTTAACCATAGCTTGCTAGTGGTGTCGTCTTTTGTCAAACAACGGAAACTTATTTGTACACCTAATAAAAACATCAAGTAACAT
The DNA here is from genome assembly GCA_017607545.1 of Acromyrmex charruanus. NCBI lineage: Eukaryota > Metazoa > Arthropoda > Insecta > Hymenoptera > Formicidae > Acromyrmex > Acromyrmex charruanus. The sequence goes on along the minus strand of JAANIC010003045.1, from coordinate 51,981 downwards.
TAAATTTATAATATTTTGTCTATAATGCTGTTTTGCGATAAAACGACAATTTAAATATTTATTAATAAGTCCCAAATATGTTCTGCATATACAATATATTTCAAATACTTGAATATATACTGTATTTTCACGAATACAATTATATTCTTGGCATACCAAGAAATTAATCTACGATAAATATTCCTTAACATTATTGCATTTCTAAATAAACAATGGATTAAATATACGTCAAAGAAAATTATATCATCGTATTAAATTAAAGAGATTATTCAGCATAATAATTAGTTAATAAAGGAATATACGCAGCCATAAATATCAAAGAGTAATTAGACTTATACTCATCCATATGCATGATTTCACCGTCGCCATATTGTGCAACTTTGTATTATCCACTTTGTATTGTTCCCGTTAGACCACAGAAAAGTTGAAATGTTTTACATCGAAATGGACTACGGTATATAACTTCGACGCGTCGCATATCTGATTGAAAATTCCAAAGTTGCGAAATTAGCGAGTTTGTTCATTAAACATCACAATTTGCGGCACAGATGGCAAAGTTACCAATGTCCATCGAAAGTGTCCGCACATTCATTGGTCCTTACTTTCATCGTACATTCGGAACTAACCAAAAACATATAGAATTATGATAAAAAGTAATCTCATCATGTTTCGCGTACGATTCAGTTTCAATCTCTATTTGAAAGCGTAATTAATTATACATTAGTATTCGTAATTGATTCAACGTAATTTGTATTTCAACAATCCCAATTCAACAAATTATTGTTTCAAGACAAAAATTTAAATAAAATTTAAATTTTTATTTCTCTTAAATTCTTACATAGATGAGATCTTATTTCGATAATTAAATATAATTTCTTCATCTTATGATTGCCTATAACAAATTTTGTATTGTAACTAGATAATATTATGTATTTATATCATTATGTCAATTATATATTTATGTAATTATATAACTAATTAGATAAGACATTATATTAGCTAGTCATTAGATTCGGTTACAGCCTCATCTTCTGCTTGTAATATACACTACCGCCAGAAAATTTAGGATCAATGTGATATAATCTTAAAACACATAATTTATGGTAAAATTATAAAACAAATAGTGCAATTCTGATAATTGTTTTTTTACTTAATTATATCTTCATATTATGCTGCAGTAAAAAATAAAATTGGACTTGCGGGTATTTTAAATAAAAAGAACATAAAATTAAATCTTTAAAGCTTGGTCTTATTGACGGTAAACATATAAAAAGTAGTGTATAATCACTACTTTTTATATATTTATCAAAATTTAATAAAACCATTATTATTATTTATTGAATTTGTACTGAATTAATCAGGACTGTAGATTTTTGTAATATCGAATAATCAAATGTTGCAATAATTTTTGGACCGCCAACAATGTCTACAATCGATTGCTTCTCTTTAAAAGCACAAAGTAGAAAAGTTTATTCTGCACTTCTATCTAATCTTCCCGAGAGAAATCGTCTCTCTCTTTCATCGCTATAAATCTTCTACTACCTCTTCCGCGAAATGGTGAAAAATTACCCTCATTCTTATTCACGTGAGCCACTTTGCAGACTAATGATTCCGTAACCGGTTAGGCGGATCAAAAATGTCAAATAAACTTGTGTACCGGTAGCAATAAAATGTAAATTCGTACTATTTGCAATCAGCATTCGAACCGTGTTATCTATCTTGTTTCTGTACGAAGTTAATTCTAACTTCTAGATCGAAGTCTCACAATATTAATGTAATAATAAATCATTTATTCTAAGTTAAATAATACGCACAAATATTCTTTATTAATTAAATAATTTTACTGTATAAAATTGCTTCAAAAATACTTCACAGAAAATGAATTAATAGTAAAAAAATAATAATAATAAACTACTCTTTAGTAAAATTAACATAAAAATATTTTTGTTTAATATATTTTACATAAAAATATATATGTATACATATAAAGATATATAACACACACACACACGAGCGCGCGCGCGCGTGTGTGTGTGTGTGTGTGTGTGTGTGTGTGTATATATATATATATTTAAAAAAGATTTTACGAAATCTGATTTTAAAGATTTACAGTTGAGGTGAGAGTTGGATCAGATTTTGAAAATCATTTTAACCAAGATTGCAACCAAATCCTTACAATCCCCCCTATTGATTCAAGATACCTGAAATTGAGAATATAAAATGATTATTATGTGTGAATAAAGTTAAATAAGAAGAAATCTTAAATTGCGTTAAAATCAACGCTTCTAAAACTCAAAATTCACTTTTTAAACAGTAGTATCCGCTACATGATATTAACTGTCATTTTATAGATTTATTTTAATGTATTGATTTTTCTTATTCCAGATTCTATTGGGACCTCTGCATGCTCCTCCTACTGGTAGCTAATCTGATAATTCTGCCAGTCGCCATTAGTTTTTTCAATGACGACCTAAGCACTAGATGGATAGCCTTCAACTGCCTTTCCGACACGATATTCCTTATAGACATCGTCGTCAACTTCAGGACGGGTGAGTGTCATTCGATCGATTTGCTTGTTATTAATTCCCCATTATAATAAATTCTCATCACTTTAATTGGAATTCGTGATAAAAGATTTTAAATTCGCAAACGTGTACTGCTGAGAAATTTCAGTTTTAATCTTTCATATCAACAGGATTTGTGCAAGAACATCTGCGTTGTCGCAGTAACAGTTAACAATATTAGTAACGTCTTTTGAAACTTTCATATAATACTATTAGGTGTTGCTTATACCATAGTATCTTCGCAACATACAAAATTCCAGTTGACATTATATTTCGCATCATTTCCTCGCAATAATCGGCATAAATTATGATGTGTCGAGAATCAAAGCGTTTACACACATTAGAATATTTTACAAAAACTCATCTTTTATACGTGATAAAATTTCTCAAGACTTAATATAAAAAAATATTTAAAAGTTAAATTTTAAGTAAAAAATACTTAAAGAAATAAAATCAATCATATTTCCATCAAATTTTTCTAAGATTATTTTTCGATATCTTGACTTCTACAACTGTGCAAAGTTGGAAATGCAAATTTTGAAAATTGCAAAATTGCCGATAATAAGTAATTTTTTCTTCTTTAAGAACAAAACCAGCGAAATTTTCTTTAAGAATTTTTCCAATTTTTTATATTTAAGATTTCAAAAACGGTCTACCACTTTAGAATTTTTTCTTTCGCGACTCGTCCTTATTCCCAAGTATAAGATACCGGTGAAAACAGATGCAGTGCAAGATGGATCATCTATTTGCGCTCTTGCTGGTCTCAACAATACACAATGACAGTATTGTTAGGGGAAGAGAATATTCCTAACTCCTTGACATTTCGTTATTACCAAGGGATTAATTTGAAACGTGTTTGAATCGGTTTCGTAAACGCGGAATTAGGTCACGAACTGCAACCGATGGAAATCATTATATTATATTGCATAGCTTTGTGTCGATTCGCGATAATTAAAAATTTCTAAGTCACATTATTCCGGCATCCCGTTCAAATATTTTATAGCACGGAACAGTAATAATATTCTTGATAATTCTTTTTCTTGTATTTATCTGTAATAATTCAATGATTGTTTTTTCCAATTGTTAAATTACGTATTATATATACATAATGGGTGCATCAGATGCGCGAGAATGGCAACGTGACAAACTGTCGAATCGATGGCAAGTCGCCAGAGCGTGAGGTAACAACATTAGCGTTTTTCCGGCAGCTTGAGCTTCGCGGGCTTTGGAAAATCATTGATGTGGAAAACACCGGAGTAAAATTCTTTCGTTGCAGGTATAATGCAGCAGGATAATGCCGAACAGGTGATACTGGATCCGAAGTTAATCGCGAAACACTACCTCAGGACTTGGTTCTTTCTCGATCTCATCTCCTCCATACCATTAGACTACATTTTCCTCATATTTAATCAAGTAAGTATGTCTACATAGTCCTACGCAACCTTATTCCTTGTTAAGTCGTAAGTTATTAACTCGCTGTACACATTTTATGACAGAGCTGGGCTAGACATGTACTTGAAATATTTTTATTTGAAACACAATATTTGTAAGACAATTGTATTTTGTAATGTACATTTCAACGGAGCACATGCAAATATTTTGTATTTTATGGGAGCATATAAAAGTATTTTGTATTTCAATATTAATAACAAAATATTGAAAATATCTTGTATTTTATATTTTCAATAAGATTGACAATTAATTATTATTATTATTATTATTTGAATTACAAAGTACAAAACTTACCATTTTTCGATTTTAAATATTAGGCGTAGTAAAAATAATGGATTTCTTTTTACTACACCTAATATAAAATACGTAATACTTTCATGTGCTCCGCTGAAATACAAAATATAATGCCCTGCTTTATGAAAAATCATAAAAATAACTTTCTAATTTCTCTTATCAAATTAATAAATAATACATTTTCATGTACGTACATTTTTCACGATACATATATAATTAATGTAAAAAAAGACTTTTAATTCTTTATATAATTTCTCTAGAATAATATGTTAAATATAAAATTAAAAAGATACCTAAAAATACAATAACATTAATATAAAATAAGAAATGTCTTATAATACATATTATTATATTGTATAAATATAAAATTAATGAATCACGATTTTCTGAATAATTTTCTGAACGATTTTCTAAATAACTCTGAATATTTGTATACTTGTTTACTGACATTCGAAGAGTCAAATATTACAGTAACGAAGAAATTCGCAAGTTTCAGGACTTCAGCGAGTCTTTCCAGATCCTGCATGCTGGACGTGCTCTCAGGATCCTCAGGCTTGCAAAACTGTTATCACTCGTTAGGTTACTACGTTTGTCAAGACTGGTGCGGTATGTCTCGCAATGGGAAGAGGTCTATGTGAGTGTTCTGCTACTTACTATACAGCACTGTTCTTATTTTATAAACATACGATACGTGTAGTTCGTGTATAATTTACGTATATAAAAAAAAAAGAGAAAAGGAGAAGCGTTTGGTGACCTTTAACGGATTCAGAAAGCTGACAAACGATTTTTCCTCCTACGAAACTACTGCTTTTCCTGTAGACAATGAAGCTTAATAAGTTAATTAATGTCGATTGTCAGTTTTTTGAATCTATCAATTGCAGAAATCACCTTCCGCATTTTATGTGGGATATTAAATAATTATGTCTATGCCTGTGATATATGGTCGCTGTAGAGAATCGGAGGAGATAAAGGCAACAAGTCAGCCCACTTTCGTACCCTTACGTGAATATTTCGTATTTAATCACAGATGACTCATTGAGTCTTACCAGCGAAGTTCTCACGTCAGTGGTGGATTCTGTCTGACAGGCAATCTTTTTTACGAAGTTTTCTCGAATTTGCACTCGTTAAATGAGAATTTCATTCTCACTATGTGCAAAGAGTCTCCCTTTGTCATAAGATTTTCATCAATAAAGTTCAGTCAATCGAATATGTATGTACAAATCTTTTTTAGGTATATGTAGCGAAAATAGGATTCTTAACAAAATTACTTTTTCATCGTTGTCGTAAATGTCTCAGTCCACCACTGCGGGGAATTTTTTCGAACTGGACTCTCAGATGATTAGATTATGTTTCGCTTTCCGTTGCTGAACATCTAATAAGTGTCCCCACGGCTCTACTCAATATATCCCGTGATACCCCGAAATTTCCACTCTACGAGAAAGTCTCCAATCCTTCCGTCTATCTTTCTCTCTCACGATAATAATAATCGTTAATTAGAATCAGCTGTTCTCCCTTGCTCGATCATTTCACCGCACCGAGAGGAGCATAAAACAAATAATAGTCGTAACAATAGGTAATACCTCTAACAAACAATTCGCGGACACAAGCGGAGAGATAGCGTGACGAAAAAGCAAATAGAGGAAAAAAGATATACGTACACGTGCAATTGCGTGTACCGCAGAATCATCGTTAATACACCGTGAAACTCGATACAAAGAGAATCTCGTGACACAATACGACAACATTTTATTATATTTTTCATTGTCCTTTCGATGCACCGATAATTGTTGTTGTTCGCTATTCGTATCTTACTCGTTACTTTTTGCTCTCGTTTTAACGCACATGTCGATTTTGTGCACGTGATGTAATGGTATGACGATTCGTCGACGGGTAAGTAACTGTCCTCCTAAACAAATGTATATATATTCGATAATAGAAGCAATGCGTAAACATATCGCCCATTCTTTTCATTCAATTGGAGAATCATTTCGAAAGATAAAAGAAATAACAAAATGAGTAACAAAAGGTAAAAAGAACAATCTGGTTTTTATGAATGTCTTCCATAAATTCGCGTCTCTATTTTATTTTACTACAAATATATCTCGCTATTTCTTCACTAAATGTTTAAAAATTTAAACAAAGTACTGCGAAGTGGTTGTTGCAGCTACAGAATAGAAAGATTATGAAACATGTATATTATTACAGTAATAAGAAAATGAATCAAATAACGATAATATTCGTGTATACATGTTGTATATATATCTCACCAGGTCAATTATACGGCAAATGAACTGCAAGTGCATTAATTGTTTGAGTGGGTTAATTGGATTGAGAAATTATTGCTACCTTTCGGTGCTTCCGCACGTGTTTACGTGGGATAACGTTTTTGTGTTACGTTATTTGTGCTCGCGCTGTTAGCGTAAAAATCGTGGCACAGCGAAGAGACCAACGAATCAATCAGGCTTTTCGTCCAATCGAGATAGCAGTCTGTCATTCGCTGAAAATCTTATTACGCTTGCCTTGAAACGTTACTATTGCCTCCCTCTGCTTTTTCCTCTCTGTTCTGTTCTGTTGTACAAAGATATATGCTGAAAAAAAAAATGTATGCGCGAAAAAAAATTATATGCGCGAGGGAAAACTGCGTTCCAAGTGCAATAGACTCGTCACGCATCCGGGTATCGATATCGTTTGAACAAATTAACTATAGTTTGTCAAATAGCAGCGAAAAAATGCGCGAGGCAAACGTACCGACTACAATGCGATCGAATACGATGTCGAGAATCGCTACCCCGTATTCTCTTTCTTCGTCGAATTCACGATAAATCGTTTTCGTTAAATTGGGGATAAAATGTTTTCTCAATTAATTAACGCAAAATTAAATCAGTTCTTATACTGCCTTTGGTGAAAATATTAATGGACTTTGAAAGTATGCCAACGACAACGAAAATAGTAATTTGTGGCGCCACTATTCATAGACGCTAATAGAAGGATAATTGAAAATGTAGATCCATTTAAGATGAAACTTAGCCAAATATTTTCCATTCATCTTCTCTTCTTCGTTGTTATTGATGTCGTTGTCATACTTATTTTCGAAGCGTGAGGAAAACTTTCACTGTATACGTATATCACATTTTGCGTTAAGAAAATGCGCACTGGTAGTTTATAAATCATTTCGCATGATTATTCAATCAAAGTTGATTATCATCTCTTCAATGGGCAGACTATAATATACGGGCTGCTATATTTGTAGTGAAATTATTTTAATTTAAACTAATGGCTAACTATTGGCTAATTCATCCTTTTATATACTTTGCTGTATAGAAAAATGCAAACTTGGCATAAAAAGACTGTAAGTGCAAAATAAATAAATTGCTTTTCACAAAATATTTAATTTATTCAAAAAGTATACAAATACACTGTAAAAAAAAATAGCACTTACAATTTTTTATTTCAAGTTCTCGTATTTATTATCAGACACAATCAACATTGATATATATAACAAATCGGACGGTTGTCTTTCATAATACACATACACATATACAATTATATGTTTATCCCTCCACCGTTTCAATGCGAGAACAGAGCCGACAATTTATCCATTAATCTATAGCAGCGAAAAATCTTTATATCGAATAGATATACATATACAATACTGAAAACGAAGAACCACAAGCACATGCGTGATTATCACGCCACTCTACACACAACATTATATCTTGCAAGGATCCTAAATTGTCTAATCGAAAAATATTGTTGTCCTCTTACATCCACTTACTTTCTTAAATAATCAAGTGAAACACAATATAACGATCCTCATATCTTTCCTAAGTATTAAGCATTTTACAATTGCGTAAGCGTAGTTGTAAGTAACTATAAAAATTGACCAATCACAGTCAAATTTGAAGCAAATATTTGACTGTGACTAATCAATTCTTATAACCTTTACGCAATTGTAGAATACTCTCTAAATTTCTTGGAGTGAAATCTCACTTCAAAAAAATAAAAATACTGCCACCATTGAAAAAAGTGAAAATATTTGCATTCTTGAATAAGAATGGCAGATTTTCACTCTTTTTTGGAGTGAGATTTCATCCTTTTAGAGTAAGATTTACGCCAAAGTAAAGAAATATCATTCCTTTTTTAGTAAATTTCACTTCAAACGAGTGAAATCTCACTCTAAAAAAAAATCTGCCTCTCTTATTTAAGAATACAAATATTTTCAATAGTATTTTAACTTTTTCGCGCGCGCGGAGTGAGATTCCACTCTAAGAAATTTAGAGGGTAGGCATCACACAATTTTTCGTCACTGTTGTATGGATAAAATACAATCTTACCTGTACATCCACATGCATACACACTAACACGCACAGGAATCTTTTAATTCTCAGACATACACACACGAGTACAAAAAAAAAACAATATGTACAAACCGACTACTAGCGTACTGCGAGAACACGTTTCCGAATGGGTTTGCAGATCCCCCTTTATCAACAGCCGGAGAGGCACTACGAGCGTCGGGCGACACCGCCCCAACCAGACCGAACCAGCAAGGTGTGCCTGCCTAGTTACCCTGAAACCAAGGCCAATTGCCCTTACTTGATTCAAGCGTTCGTTAACACAAAACTCAATGTGTTTCTACGTATAAATATATCTATATACGCTAGATCATTATTACTCACTACTGTCGTTTCTTTCGTTGTTACTCATTGATTACGATTATTCTGATTACCATTGCCGTTTTCGTTTGTGGTCACCTATCTCTCGTTTTTCATTTTGAGTTTTATAGAGAACGTGCATAGTCTTGTCGTGTAATTTACAGTCTCCGGTACGAGAAGTTATTTTTCTTTTTACACATATAACACACCCGACATACTTAGACCCAGTTTGTGAATTGTAGCAGAGCCGATCAAGAGCTTTAACATTGTCGGGGAGTTCCATGTTCTGTAAAAAGTCGATCGAGCAGAGAAAAGACTATGCCTACCATTTGATCAAATGTTAAAAGCTTATTACAAACTTACGGAGTAATTGAACTCCTTCCTTGTCGCGCAACTTCGTTAAAGTTTGAACACTACAAACTCGAACAGGCAAAGCGGAAAAAGTCTTATACTTTAATTAATTGATCTCTCATAAGATAACGGAATTATTGAAATGTCATTCTGGTTGAAATTAATCTGATTGAAAGTTAATGAAGTTACAGTATAACTTTATATTTCATACAGAGCTAAACGTAGCTGTAGTTTTCACGGAAGTCAAATAGCTTTCACTGCGTAGAACACTTCAACAAGCTCTTGATCAGTCTTGCCCTTAGTCCCGTAGTCCTGGCGATGCGACGTGTGACATGGATCACAGATTAGAAGATGCGATATTAGCTGAGAAGAATTCAGTATGTATTGATCGATGGAGAATGATAATGCTTGCAGTATTATATTTTAGTGACGATGTTTTTCTATAACTATATTGTTAAAATCCATGTTTCACCGACTAGCTGATTCCTCGCCAAAGTTCTTGAGAACAGTTTTTTGATATGAGATGCTACCTTGTTTTTGTCGGGTTTTGTTGGAAAGTTCCGTTCTGCTAGGTACTAACATGAGTTTGGTTACACGAATAGTCATTGTGAACTGGTCGTGTCGAATATTCGATCGCGCGATCGCAGGAACGGCCGACGTTCGTGCCGATCGCTGTTGAAACGTTCACCTCGAATTTCTCGGCTCTCGATTATCGCCGGCCCCATAAGCCGCATAACTTTATTGGCCTGATACGATATAGATGCGCATGTACATTACCGTATGAGTCAATAGCGATTATCGACGTTCTTACAGTGACGATTTGCATAATCTAGATACGTGTGCATGTAAATGTACTGATAGTATATTTTTAACGGATGCACCATTTTTTGACAATGGTAGCGCATGAGGTCACGGTGACGATGAAGAGCCGAGATTTCATTTGTCGTGAATCTTATCGCCTCATTCAATTAGCGCGTGATTATGAAAGACGGGAAATGTCTTTTAAAATTCTTATATAACATGCAAGAGTAAGCCTGATGGAGAATTTCTGCGAGATATTCGACACGAACCACTCAACAGACGAGAAAGTTGGTTGGTCTAACCGTAGGTCTGCCTGTGAGTGTTAGGTGTTTAATTAACCCTATCTGTCCAAAATTCTTGGCGATGTGCCCGTGTTCAGTGTGTGTTCCCAGTTTTATTTACTCCCGACAATTTACTCCTCTCCTTGTACCTTCCCTCGAGATAAACTTCTAGCGAGCACCCCCAGTCCCACCGATTATTTCGTCCCTCCCTCATTCGCGTTCCGTTCTGATTGCCTGTTGTTTCGTGTTGTCTAGATATGCCTGATTTAACGAGGAGGAAGCGATTCCGATTTCGTTTCTTTTTGTTTCATTTTGACATTTTACTTCCGCCAGGACGGAGAGTACAATTACGCAGACGCCGTCGGTACTTTCCTCTGCCCACGTATGTATCCGTATATCATCATATTTTTGTTCGTTTGTTCTCTCTTTTTCTCTTTCTCTCTCTCTCTCTCTCTCTCTTTCTCTCAGGAGCACGTTTATATTATAATATTATCGACGATATTTTCCAGCGTTCTTTTTCCGCCGTAGACGGTCATTAGATATCCACCCTGGCCTCCACAACAGGAGCGAAAGAAGTACGCGACAGCGTGCGATCTTTTAACCATCTCGCCATCCGATATACACGTAGCAGATATGACGTTTCCTCTCTTTCGCGTGCGTCTTTCGTGTCTCCGCTCTTGTCTCGAGAATTGCTGCTCCTCTTCGCGATCGCACAGCGAATCACCAATGACGCAGTCTCGTCTCGATTCGATTGTGCAACGAGAGGAAAATTTTCCACGAGAGAGATGCTTCTTACGTGTTGATTTCTAGAAAGCGAAGCGTAACATTTTCTGGAATACATATGTGTACCTATATATATATGTATAAACGTACACCATAATGTACTGTCATTCATGTGTGCATTCCGTTTTTCGCGAAGAGAGACAGGAAATAAGGAGAGAACAGTCGATTAATCGCGCAGACTCAATCTGAAAGAGACGATTCTTATTTTATATGTCTTCTTTTATTGTACAACATTTTTCGTATTGTTCGCCGAAAGAAATTTGTCATGCATTAGATTTAAATGAACAACGAATGTCAATCTAAGGAATTAAAGTTATAATTGTCCTAATATACTAAAGCTTGTCATCTTAAAAGAGCAAAGTACAAGATGTATAGAGAAAGATGGTGAGTTTTTTTTTTATATTGATATTGTTTTAAGTTGAAGCCAATTTAATTCTAAAAGTTTTTAATTTCTCTTAGTTATTGTTCAATGAAAAACTTTTATCACTGAAATACAAAAAAAATAAGTACATTATATAGGATTCATAAAGATAGAAATAAATATCACGTTAGAAATAAATAAAAGAAGATAAAAAACAACAGATTAATCGCAAATTTTCTATCTTATTTATTTAACATTAACTTTTCGTTGTGTGATTTGTATTATGTTAATTTTGTGTTTTTTTTTTTTTTTTATTCTGTATATTGTATTATGAAAATGTGATTTATCGATTATGTCACCAAATTTCAGCGAGACAAACAGTTCCATATACGTGCGTATTATCTTCTTAACAAATCAACAACGCGTTCAAAAATTTCACCCTTATGTTCGTTCTTAATTAGTTAATTAATTAGAAAAAAAAACAGCAAAACGCAGTGCTCTTTGTAACGAGTGCAAAAGCTTTCTGCCCATGGCACGTATACACCCTGTTTCCCTTTACATCGTAATTAAATCAGATAACAAACACGAGTGCCTTTGTGAGCACGCACATTAGAGTTAACAGCCGCACAGTAGCAAACCGCCGCGATAATGGTCGGGGCTGGTTGCATTCAACGTGGCAAATTAAAACGTACTCGCGTGTATACGCATATTAAGAGACGATAAATCATGACTGTCATGCAGAAACGCGCGATTGTACGTCCGCGTGATTTTCGCGACGCGTACTTGATAAATCGCGCGTTTCTTGTCGCGTATAATTACTGAGATATATACATAAGATGTAAAGACGCGACAAAGAAATGTTGTAAGACATCGCGATTAACGTGAATATATTCTTGTCTTACGTTGACTATGTATTTATAATCTCGATGTGCGACCATGTACGATGTTCTTTCACTTCGAACTACATGCGGTAATCTCTTAACGGATAATTTTCAAGTTTCTTCTGCCTTTTCGTGACTTTTGCATGGAATTTTTCAGAAAGATGGGAGCGATTCTCCTTTTGTCAATGTTTATCTCGTCATAGACTGTTTCTTTCAGCAGAGCAGCGATGCGCGCACATTGCCCCGGGAAGAGCAGAATTTTTATATTCCACAGTTATCACATTTGCAGATTTTTCTCTCTCTTTTTCTCTCTCTCTCTGTCTCTCTTTCTCTCTCTTTCTCTCTCTCTTTCTCTCTCTCTCTCTCTTTCTATCTCTCTTTCATCAATATGAATTTCATAAGTCGAGACAATATTTATTATGTATTGTATCACCAACACTTGAAATAATTTTTGTTCCTTCAAATGTAAATTAATGTGCACTTTTCTTCTTTTTTTAGCCTTTCTTCAATTAATGTCCTATTCAATTAAATTACTAAATTAGTAAAATATTAATTCAAGACGAAATGAGCAGCCTCTCCCATGTGAAAAACTATCAAATTCTCTTTGGCGTGCATTATAATTAAATTTTGATAGCTGGTTTAAATCGAGACAATGACATAGAATTTGCATGAAAGATAATATCGACAGTGTCGCGAAGTCAATTACGTTCGCGTGTTGAATTACTTCAATAGTTCTACAGACACGCCCAGGATCAAGTTACACGGCTTTGCAAGTTAATCGCGCGGTTTTTTACTCAGTCTGTAAATCCACCACGATACCACATATATACAGAACCGCTAATTAATTCATCGAGCTTCATTCAAGCTTGAAAAGGAATTGCGGCTTCACGCTTGGCGCGCGACTGCTAATTCGATAGCTTTGATATTCGAATGGCTTGTTGATTACTAATTACCTAATTCACGGATTATCGGACTGTTATTCTTCGTTATCGTGCCGTGTCCTTGCCGATTATACTTTTGCGTGCACACAGTCGCTCACATCACCGAAAATCGTTCTTTTATATTTATGCCCCGCAACTCATACTTTAACCGATCTCTCATCACCCATACGATCGATCGAACGATCGATCGTTTGATACTCAAATTACGGCGATCAACACTCGCCGGCGAAACGAAAACGTTCGCACCAACACCGATATACTGACACCTGGTGTAATTATTTTCTCTGTTTATGTGCTTGTGTATGTGCCAGTACTAGCGTTCAGGAGGGAGGATGGAAAATGAGAGGTATTAACACCTTATATCTATGTAAATATTATATATCATCTTTCTCTACTTTTTTTCTTAATTTATTTCGTCGTTAAATAGATAAACTAACGTGATTCACACGTGATTGTACGTACGGCCTGATTCAGTGGATGTCACCGTTAAAAATGTCTACAGTGACGTCGATTACTACTTTTGCGCATCTGCTGGCGGATTTCGCGATCCGAGTGTGCTTCATATTACTATAGCGAAAGGACGAAACTTTAGGGATGGGATTGCCTTTCAGCGTTCGTTGTGTAATGTGGCTACAGTATCGCACACGAAAATTTCTGACCTCACGAGAGACGAGAAAAAGAAAATCGATCCTGCAACCATCCGACAATCTCCTATACTACTTCCATCTTACTTTTTGCTATTGTACCATCATATCATCTTGCAAACTCTCTCTGTCAATTAATACATATATAAAACCGCCTAATTATACCGACATTTTCTCTCCCGTCCTCCTTACTGTTACTTTCAATTCCGTTTCTTTCTATCTCTGTTTCCTATTCTTTCTTACACTCTTTCTGACACTATTTCTACCTCCTGTCTGTGAAATTTCTATTAACCTCTACAGAATTTCTATTAACCTCTTCTTACTACGTCTGGCTATGTCCCGCTTTCTTTTGTTTCTAGATATTGCAGAACCTACAAAAAAAACGCACTGAGCGGAGGGGGCGCCTAAGTTCTGACAATATGACTAAAAAGAAGTCCGGTTTCAGCAAAAGCGAACTTATTTTTAAGGTAACCCGCCCTGGCGAACGCGCGAGCTCACGTCCACGTGATTCGCACGACGAATCAGCCTCGACGATTTCCCATCCGGTTTTCCGCGAGACTCGATAGAAAGAAGTCGACCCTCTCTTTGCCGCCAATATTTAATTAACACAATTATTGAATAAGATCTCCGTGATAGTAAAGAATTACCATTCATGTTACGATAAATTCTTAAAAAACATTCTATAAATAAAAATATAATAGCACTTTAAAGAATAACTGGAAATATTAATAAAATATTTCAGAAATTGTAGATCCCAATTTTTGCCTTAAAACTAATCTAGTATGTATATCTTTGACTAGTGAATTAAATCAATCGTTTCTTTCCTTGCCGAGATATTTATTGCATCGTAAGTTTTCGAATAATTTGTGGCATCACGCGAAAATCGGATTGTTGATTTAATCAATCGACTGCCGTTCTGTCGATATCTCGCGAGGACCGGGAGCGGGGCTGACGAGGTTAATTGGACGGAGGAGCTGTACGCTGATTGGCTCGTTGGTTTATTACAAACATTCCGCTTTTACTTTTTTCCGCCGCATTATACATTACATATACCCGCAGCAATAGGCTATGCTTCTATACAATCACCATCGGCACCCGCCTAGCGATGAGAAAGTACATGTACATAACTATGTGTGTGATATGATAATTTAGAGGCCCACGAACATAGATATAACAAAAAAAAAAACATCGTGCTCGATTAATTACGAGCCACCTTTGCGTCAGCACCTCGCGGATGTAGAGGCCCCAATTTCCGATGATCGCCGATCGACAGCGCGATATTCGACGTGAAAGTGAACGAACGGGGATCGGTTGTCAAAAGTCCGGCATGGCGCGTCCGACTCNATATATATATATATATATATATATATATATATATATATATTTGTATCTATTCTCTCTCTGTCTGTCTTCTCATTCTAACTTCCTCTCGTTTACTACTTGACTGTTTGTTGTACCATCTACGACTCCTCGATCCTTCCGTCTTGTATCCTCCCTTTTCCCTCCGATCCTTTCGCGTCCCATGACCCGATGGACGACCGCAAACCGCCTGTGTTTCCACGCACTATCTTGTGAAACGCTTTTGATCGCTAGACGGTGTGCACGATCCTGTGAAAACGAGCGCACGTAATTGGGCGTCCCTTCTCTGTCGCTTTGTTGCAAACTGCACACTGTATATCAACCACGTACCCGAAGTGTGCATCGCTACTTTAGATATAAAGATGCAGGAGGAAAATGGATACAGACCACACGTGCGAGCGCTAACGGAATAACAATTAGGGTGCAATGCATATGAAAGTAGAGAGCTCGCTTATCTTCCCCTACCGCTGCTCTGCAAACGATTTTCACCTTGTAACCACCCTCGCCAGTCGCGCGTTTTATCCACCGCTGTCCGCTCTGTCGCTGTCCATTCCTCGCTCTCTATCGCTGCTTCTCGGCCGAGAAAATGCACTTTTATCTGTGTAATATCGCTGGCTATCAATGTGCTTGCAAATTCGGAAAAGAAAAAAAAATAAAAACGAAGACATAACGGAAGAGCGAAGACACTTCTTCGCTTTCTTGCTTCGCTTTCTGGCTTGGCTTGCGCGAGACTTAACGTAACGTTTGGCAGCTGCGTTTTGTTCGTCGTCCCTCATTACGCTCATGATCACTCAAATTCGTCTCGGCCGAAATGCGAGGAACTCTTTCACCCTCACGACAAACATTTATCTTCCGTAAATCCCGTAAACCTCGTCTCGGTTGTTCTCTGTTGTACCTTTAGTTTGCAGTACTCACTTTTGTTCCGGTGTCGTTTTAGAGCGTTTGTTGTTGCCACTTACAATCGCCATCCGTTAATTAGTGCGCTGACTCATTGATCGTTGATTGTTCATTAATCATATCGTGGAGACATAACAGAATCAAGCTTTCATCTTTACTAGACCTGTGACTGTCTCGTAGAAGAGAAGGTTGATGTTGAGTTACAGTGTATCATTTACCCTGTGTTTCCTTCTTTCTTCTTTCTTTTCTTTTTATTCTTATTAATTTATGAAACCACGCCACGCACGTACATATACGTCGCATCTCTCATTAGACATCGACAATATATGTATGCGTGCGCGTGTGTACCGTGTACTCCACGTGTACACGATCTTTTTTAATTGTAGACCAGGTAATGTATTGAGCTATATGTGGTCTAGTCCGTAAGTTTCCTATGTTTTCTTACTTGTTTCCCGTAGGCGCAGAAACAGTTACCATTGATCATCATCCATGGAGTATCATAACACCCGATAGATACTAGCCAGTATCCCTAATATATTTTACCGCATTTAGATAACCAGATCTCCGCCCTTCATCGAAATCCTACGGCGATTGGGCATCGATGCATCTCTCGTCGCCTTTTACATTGTTGCATCTGTTAATGGCCATGTCTACGATAATTGCAAATACGACTCTTTTATGACTAGGTTTCCGGCGTAATCGCACAAGTGACAAAGCTATGCAAGCCAACTTGATACAATTAACTAAATTTCTCTTATGAACATTATATTATTGATGTAAAACAAAAATTCTGATTATTTAATTTAATTTAGGTAGCCTAATTGTTAAAAAATAACATGTTATAAATGTAACTTGAATTACATATTTTTCGTTTATAAGATTCATAAGCATTTATTGCTGCAATTTTATCATGACAAAATAAAGAAAGATTGTATGGAATTTTTCCAAAATGCATGGAACTAAGTTATCTTCAACAAGATAACACATCTGTTTGAGCTTATCATACGTCATTATGTCATTACTGTCGGTACTGCAATGGCTCTATCATTTCTGCGGTTTAAGTGCAAGAATAATTACCTAACTGTTATACAGGGGGACAGGTCCCACTGCCGTACGATTTCAAGATCATTATACCGCGATTGCCCAAGACTCGACAAGAACCTCGTAAACAGCTTCAGCTATTCCTCGCTTTGCTGTCGCTTAGATTTATTAATAAATTAACCAGCACAAATTTTTCATCTGAGATGAGTCCTGCAAGAATTTTTCTTTGCGAGAGTATCAAACTTCCGTAAGTTATAAGAGCACGAAAGTGTATCGAGTATGATAGATATGGTGAGCGATAAAAAGAGAAAGCTTGAAGATTTTAACTACTTGCGGGTGTTTGGGCAAGCGCGTTTAAGTTCGGAAACTTCAGTTTGTCGCCCCATAACGGGTTCGGGAGAATTTTCTTCGCACATGCCCCGTCGACGGTGCATAATATATATTCTGTATCGGAAATTTCATTTGCGCCACCGACGGAGTATCCGAACGGAATTTCTCAAACAGAGATCAAATACGGTGCATGACACAGTCATTATTGCAGCGCGCGTGTCGCGTTTCGTTGCGAGTACCGCACGCATACGAGTGCGGAAGCAGATATATATGTCATCGCCACATATGTACATACATTATGTACATACATGAACATGAGTCGCACTTCATGATACCTTCAATGATCCTTAGATAACTCTATCCTTATCTCTCGATTAATAGGAGGACGCTGAGACTATCCGACTCCATCAACCCTTCGAGTATTATCAATCACTTTTTGCCGGTCCTTATAACAATAAAATCAAATTAACTTCTAAATAAATTTTTGTTTACGTATAAAAATCTCTTATAAAAATTCGTACGTATATAAAAATAAACGACAAAATATATCTGAATTCAGAAATTTGGACTCATTGCCATTAACGAATGGGGATGCTGGAGTGACAAAATTATCGACATTACAGTCGGATAAAAATCTCCAAATTGTCTGGACAGAATAAAAAATCTTTTTATAGGATTAAAATAGACGCAAAATTAAAAAGTAGTGCAGTGGACTTTATACTAAAATCGAAAAAAAGTTAAATTTTAATTTTTTTCGATTTTAGTATAAAGTCCATTGCACGACCTCCTAATTTTTGCGTTTAGTTAATTCAGAGATTTTTATTAATGTCGATAATGTGGTCTCTTCAGCATCCCCAAGACTATATATTGTACATATCTCTATTAATATTCCACTTCAACCCACAATTACTAGGAAAAGAAGAAACAAGTTACTTAATTGTGCGTATTAATTATTGAGAAGACAATCAAGATGCAGTTCTCCATGTGAAAGATAATCATCAAAATAAGATATGGATCGGAATCTCGAAGGGTTAACTCGGTAAATTAGCCATGTCGGTGCGTTCTCCGCGTGTTCTCCAGCTTTTTATTTTATGGACGGATTCCCATATCGTACTTATTGCGCACGTTGGAGCCGAGCAATTTGTAATTCACGTTTGGAACCGAACGGATTATATCGACGTCATGGTAGAGCGTCGATTGATTCTGACTCTTTTTTTTTTCTTTTTGTGTACGTCATGTTACCATGAACATTTGGCGCATAAGCGGTTTGAGAATCTTGGCCCAACCAGTTGCAAATGATTGATATTTTTTGTTAGAGCATTCGTAGAATAACCAGTTATTTATCAACGTTTTAGGTTACATTGAATTGTTCTTTTGTGTGCCACGTGATGCGTATTTTCTAATGTAGCATGCTTTTCTTAACGGACGAAAAAAGAAAGAATCTCAAAAGTATGAGAACAACGATGACAACATAGGAAAAGTGTGACATTCTCACTCAATACAGTGTATTGCGAAATTTATGAGTTAAAATACTACAGCAAGATGATTTTTAAGATATAAAAGTTTAAATTATAGATTTAGCCAATTACGGTTAAAGGGCCATGTGTCCGTGAATCGCACATCGACATTGGTAATGATTTCGCATTTCATTCACAGACAAAAGATTGTGTGCGTATATAATGTCCGTATAATATCGTTTGTTGCGTCTTAAATTAAATTAAAAAATTTATTTTATTTCTTTCTTATTATTTACTCATTAATTTTTTTCTCTCAAAAGTATACTGATTATAACTATTCATTATTATTTACGTAATATTAATATTACTACTTACTATTTATTTACGTACATACCTCGTTGCATATTGATCCATGATTATGTGAATTTTAAAGTGAAATAATTTCGTTTGTCATTACATTTCAATAATTTTGAACTAACTGATTAAACTTCGCTCGATTATGAATTATAAATTTAAATTTTTCCCGCGTCTCTGGATATATCCAGTTTTTTTCCAACGTTGATATTTCTATAATTTGTTGACTATTATGACAAGTTAAAAAAACATTAAGGCTTACTCTATTTGTGATGCAAAGCACAAGATTAGTCATACAAAAATTTTAAAACAGTGAGGGCTTAAAAAAATATCGTAGATATTGCATATGCAAGTGGATATTTAATTTTAAAATATCGTAATTTTTTCACTAATGCTTGATATAAAAAATAATATATTTTTTCTTCTTATATTTATTATGAAAGTGTTTTTACATACAAATTTTTTGTTATATGAATGAATACATTTAAATTTCATTAATAAAATACTCATTTATATTTCTAGGGATTAAAAATTAAGCCAATACAATAAAAAAATTTTTTTAAATGTAAATGATTTTTTTATTAAACAAATATGGAACATTTTGAGTATCACTATATAATTGTTTTTATAGTGAATATCAGTCAAACAATTAATTATTTTAATTGATCGACTTATTTACAAAAATAAGAATAATAAACGATGAAAATCAATATATGCAATACGAGATATCAGAGACAGCTAATAAAGACAAATAAATAATTGATAAATAAATAATTGATAAATAATCGACTATCTAGAATTTAATTGTTTAAATAAAAAAATTGTTTACGCGCAATAACATTGATATGTTGAATAAAATATGTAAAATAATTTTTTAAAAAATTTTTAATGAAATTTTCGATTAATTAAAGATGAAAGAGAATCAAAGGATACAAAATAAAAAAAGATTAGAATTATTGTAATAAAATAATGGCTCCTATGTATGTCACTTTGCAATTATTTATATCTTATTCATATCTTCTATTGATATGATACACAAATTAATAACGTAGTTAATAGCGATATTCCAATAAATTATCAATTTATATTATTCATTACATTTTTATTAACATCAACTAATTCGCAACAAATATTGATGTTAAACCTTATACGCAACATATATGGATGTTATGCACATAATCTTTTGTTTATTGTCTGTATGTGTAACATGCGCAATTAATATTATCGACTAATGACTCATGAATAGATCGTTTAACTATAATCTACGATTGGCCAGTTTTTAACCTTAATGTCTTAAAAATTACCGTAACTTATTCCTTTGAGAACTTTCTTGCTATAGCATTTTGGTTCGCGAATTTTGAGACACTGGATATATCTGCGCTAAGATCTGAATTTGAACATTGATTCATACTTATCCATTTTGTCTACAATAAAGATTTTTTAATCAATTATTCCGTTAAATAGCAAGAAATTAGTTTAAAAATAATTTAAAATTTCGCACAAAATCTTGAATTTCGATTTTAAACGATTTTACGGTTTTATCTAAAAATTTGCTGTTTTTCTCATAAGCATATGAATGATTAGTTAAAGAATAAAAACAGTTTCATTTTCTACAGAATTTATACCAAAAAAATTCGTTGAATAATTATCAATAAACGATCGGATCTTAGTGACGGATCTTATCACGTAGTTTACTCATTATTCCTAAATCTGAGCAAAAACAGTAATAGAACCAATTGTATTCGATGAATTATATATTTACCGCGTTTTTGTGCAACACTCGCTTACTTGCTGTACACTACGCAATCGGAGCTTTGGATAAACAAGAGAAGTTTAAAAAAAAAACGTGTGAGAAACATTCCGACACGCCCGATTCGGCACGAGAATAAAACTCTTAACATTGTTGTTGGCAGTTCCTGAATATGGCGTCGGTGTTCATGCGGATTTTTAACCTGATCTGTATGATGCTCCTGATCGGCCATTGGAGTGGCTGCCTGCAATTCCTGGTCCCTATGCTTCAAGGATTTCCCAGTAATTCATGGGTAGCCATTAACGAGTTACAAGTAAGTAATCAACGATATTACACTGAGAAAAAAGATTTTGTTAATTTAACAAATTACCAGTTGCAACAAATGATTTGTAGATACAGTGACAACAAATGTCGGTACTGAAAACGAATACAAGATTTTTCTGTCATGGAGACTGATGCTAGTCTGCTATTCCAATCAATTATTATTAGTAATAGAAGCAATCATGTATCTGCTGGATAGATTTTTATTTGCCAGCCGTATTAATTATTTAAAAAAGGTACAAATCACGTTTATAAATGTGATTTATCTTGTATAAATCATGTATTATTTATTACATTGACAAATAATGAGAAATGATTCGCAATAATAATTGATCGATTCGTTTTCCTGTCAAATCATCACATTTGTTATCACTTTTCTAATAACATTTGTTATCACTGTTCTAATAACAAACTCATTTCTCTCAGTGTATTTCAATACAGTGTTTACGATTTTAATAATCATTAAATTAATGTAAATATTCCAGGATTGAAAAATAATCTGTTTAACATCGGTTTCTCTGAATTCACTTTTATTCAATTTACTTTTATTATCTTCTTACGATTTATTTCTTTTCTTTTACAAATTATTTAACATATCGTTTTTTTTAATTGTTTAATGCCGTTTTCTCTAAAGCTCAACATTCATTCAACTTTTTATTTGCATTATCTTCGTTATCTTCAATTAATTTCTTCGTTACCTTCAATTAATTTCTCTTCTTTTACAAATTACTTAATATACAATTTTTTTAATTATTCATAAACAAGTGTGTTTTTTTTCAATATACAAAAATAAGTAATAAAACTGTACGCGACTAACACGTAAAAGTTATTTGGCGGTTTAGCAATCATGAAGTGACTTTTCAAGGAGCAAGAAATCGGGCGAAGCTCCGCGCAAACGCTGTGCACTTTGTGCCAAAATTAGCGATCGATTTGCAAAATGTATTTCCGTGTTACAACCTGACGCCTACTTGCAGGACTCATTTTGGCTGGAACAATACTCGTGGGCCCTCTTCAAAGCCATGTCGCACATGCTGTGTATCGGATACGGTAGGTTTCCGCCACAGTCCTTGACCGATATGTGGCTCACCATGCTCAGCATGATCAGCGGTGCGACGTGTTACGCTCTTTTCCTCGGACACGCGACGAATCTCATTCAATCTCTCGATTCCTCGAGAAGACAATACCGCGAGAAGGTAGATAACACATCTATAATAACGCCAACTCGCTTGGAGTTCGTCGGAATTTCATTCCCGTCTGACTTGTTCGTAGGTGAAACAAGTAGAGGAATACATGGCCTATCGAAAACTACCGAGAGAAATGAGGCAGAGGATCACGGAGTACTTCGAACATCGATATCAAGGAAAGTTCTTCGATGAGGAACTGATCCTTGGGGAGCTGTCGGAAAAGTTGAGAGAAGTACGATAGGATTCATATATAAAACACTTTATTTGAGATTAAAAATTTAATTGAGATTAAAAATGATATATGTATAATATTTTGATAATTGTGAAATTGAAAATCCAAAAAATCTCATCCTTTCTAATTAATGATATTAAACTATTCGCGTTACTTGCACTTTTTGCATTCAGAATCTTCGCTTTCTCTCTTTTCAACGCATGAATATATATTTATTTTATTTTATAGACAAATTTTTTTGAGAATTCACGCAACGTGAATAAATCTATTAATATTCAACATAGTATCGGTCTCTAGAAAAAAACCTATTTTGAGAAAATATTATTATATATCGAGAGAGAAAATATTTCAGGGAAAGCGGATAGAAAATATAAGAAATCTTTTATTCCTTCCAATTGATGATATTAATATTCAACATAGTATCGATTTTTTAGAAGACATCGAAAAGATATACCATATTTAGATTAAAGAAAATGCAGATATGTCTACTGAAATCGTGCCTCATTTCAGGATGTGATAAACTACAACTGCAGATCGCTGGTGGCGTCCGTGCCCTTTTTCGCCAACGCCGATTCGAATTTCGTCTCGGATGTCGTGACGAAACTCAGATACGAAGTCTTCCAGCCAGGTATCAAGTGTCATAAATGCGTTTTCTACTCGCTAAATAAAATGTCTGAGCGTAACACGAGGAGGAATCTTTTCGTGCGTCGCTCAGGAATCGTGCGTGATATTCAAGCGTGGTATTATAACGTACTTGCAGGTGATATCATCATTAAGGAGGGTACAATCGGTTCGAAAATGTACTTCATACAAGAAGGCATAGTCGATATCGTGATGGCAAACGGCGAAGTAGCGACCTCGTTATCGGACGGGTCTTACTTCGGCGAAATTTGTCTGTTGACAAACGCGAGAAGGGTGGCGTCGGTCCGAGCGGAGACCTACTGCAATCTCTTCAGCCTCTCGGTGGACCATTTCAACGCCGTATTGGACCAGTATCCCCTAATGCGCAGAACGATGGAGAGTGTTGCCGCCGAGAGGTATAAGCTTTGGTTAGGTTTGTTCTATCGAGTTGGTGTGCTAATAGATGTCAATCATCACTCCCACTCCCATCTACTTTATTTGAGCATTTCGTACTGTCCGACAAAACGGAGATCAGTCATTTGCTGCCTGTGGAAATCATGTCGCTCTCGCCTTAACATACTGATTTTTCGTATGTGTTTGTTAGAACTCGACGCTTGTTTTACACACACATATACACACATACGTCAATGAAATATTTATCAAAGGAAAAATTTAAAGCGACGTATTGTTGCTCATTGACTTTTTTATGAATTTTAAGCGAGATAGTTGGGGAGTTGGGAAGAATTTGAGACAAATTTATAATAAAAGCGCACTAACTTATGACGCTGCGTTCTGTAAAGCGCATGATGTGCATAATGTATCATTTTATTCTTGTTGTTTATCAAATGTTAAACAAGGATAAAATTACACATCATGCACATCATGCGTTTTACGAAATTCAGCTGATACTTATAATGAGTTGAGAGGGTTAAATCCGTTCGAAATATCTTTAATACGACGATATTTCGAATAACCGGAATTTATTTTATATTCACATGCATGAAAGGGAAAATTTCCGATGCATATAGTGCATATTTTATGAAATCGGATATTATCTGAGTGAATAAATAACAATTGTAGTTCAACATCGTGACAAAAGTTTTACACTCTCGACACATTCATTACATGATAATGTTCTATTTATAATTTGGCATAACATATTTTACAAATTATTTGAAATATCATTTTTGTCACACGTCCACATACAAACCAATTTTATACAGACTTGATTATACAAAGAATTGTATTATAAATTTATAAATTATTTAAGTGTTACGAGATTTCCGCTAAAATACAAGCTATAAATTGTTGTTAAAAATATTTTCATTCGCAATCGTATTTTTATAGTTTGTAAATATTTTATTAATAATTAAAAATAAAAATAAAATAGCTATAAAAACTTCTTAAATAAAAATTGATTATCGAGATTACTATTTTATTTTTAGCCAACAAATAAAAGTCTAAAGCCTGTAATCGAAACTGGATCTTAAATAATTTTCATGTAAATTTATATACCACATATATAATCATTTAAAACAATTAATTCGGCGCGCAATTTAGAAGACCACTTATGGTATATAAATTCACATGAAAATTATTTAAGCATCTGAGATCCAGCTTCGATTGTTACAGGCTTTATATTTTTATTTCTTATGTATTCACATATACGGTATTAATAGATCGTTTATTTTATTATTTGTTTCATATATTCGCGTATTATTCAAAATTCCGTGATCAGTGTGACAAAAATAAGTGATTTTTTAGTTTACTTCATTCGACTACCTTTAGCAGTGCAAGTAGTATCGAAACAAATAATAATGGCTGTTGAGTACAGATAAGCGGCGGGTGTTATAAAGTGCCACGAAAGGGATGAATCACTGTGCTGCTAAGTGGTTTAGAATTTGGTGTGAATAGTAGTCGGTTATGTCCCGTGCGACATTCCCTACGCTTAATCATACTCTCCTTGTAGGTTAAACAAAATTGGGAAGAATCCTAACCTGGTGGCTCATCGCGAGGAAGATCTTGGCAGCGAATCAAAAACGATAAATGCCGTAGTAAATGCGCTCGCGGAGCAGGCCGCGCATGCCAGCGCCAGTGAAGAATCAGTAAGTACACGAATAAATGACATTCGTAAAATTTATAATTAAGCTATAAATACATGCCTTTTTTTATAGCATTTCTTCTCTCAACCAAAAGAAGAAATACATTATTGTTCTCGACATATTTTAATCCTTAATCTTACCGATTTCAACTTATTCTTAATCTGAACGAATAGTATAAATAAAATAATGTTCTGCAATTTCTCGTATCTTTATAGAAATAAATAGATACATATGCGTATCATCTTAATAAAATTTGTCATTTCAGGTACATAGTATGGAGCTCAGAACGCTGCCGGCTTGCCTCTTGCCCAGACCAAAGTCTGAGAACAATTTCGCGAGCCAAGAACTTACGAGGGAAGGACGGAGGATCTTTCACAAGAGCGACACTTTCCACAAAGATTCGTATCAATGACGACACTCGTTTTACTAGCATATGCAGAGATACTAACGGCTCCATGTTAGAAGAATGATAGAACTTATCTCATCGATAGGATAACTGTGGTGGTTTTGTGCCCGGTGCTAGGGCGATCCTATAGCAGCGGTCTATACATAGATATCGGCCATGCCAGTAGTCCTTTAGCAATCGATTTATAGCGCCTTCTTATATTAATCTGACGGCATTTTCGTCCAGGACCGCAAAACCACCGAAATCGAGTCCTATACTCCAACCATGATACAGATTTCCGCGAACAAACAAAATACAATAATATATAAATACTATTAATGATATATAAAATCTTCATGAAACATATATCGCAAAATAATTCCGTGATGGAAAGGAAAGGTTTGAAGAATAAAGGAAAAACTTTTACATTTTAGGCCCCTTTATCTTTCAAACTTGATTCGATTCCTTTTATTTAGAAAATGATGACGAAGCAACTCCAAATAATCGCGAAATTTTAATCTTTTACGAGCACAAGGAAGAAAAAAGAAAAAATATCTGTATCTCGGTTGGAGAACATGGAGCCACGTTTTACGCCGTGTCTCTTCATTGAGAACAATCGCCGCGTCGCATCAGATGCAATATTAAAGATGGATGGACGCAGCGAAGAATGAAGATCTCAAAGACGACGAAGAGCAGGCCTAGAAGTTTATAGAGAATATGTAGCCCACATCGTGGGGAAAAAAATTAGGTATAATCCTAAGTAACAGTGTAACGAGCGTAATTCTCTGTGATTTTGCAAGTTGACGTTTCGCACTTTAGGAAAGAAGAAAAAACCAATATAATCTACGTGAAGAATTAGATTGCTCTTTTTTTTAAAGCAACAACTAACATAGAGAAATCGTCGTAAGACCAGAGTACTCCGATTAAGTTGACGCGATTTATCCTTAGCTTCGTACTGCATTAGAGCCGCGTAAATAAGTAAAAAACGTAATACTCCGTGCGGGGAAAGAAATATAGAACTAAGAACAAAGGGGAAAAGGTTCACGTAAGATGGGTTAAAAATATCTTATCAGTGAAGGCTCTTTTTCTGATTTCAGACGCGAAATAAGTTTGCGTTCCATGACTCCGCTTGTTTGATAGATCCTCCTTTATTTTGCTACGTTTCAGTTCATTTTATATTATAATGACACTAAAGCCGCGAGTGATTACATGTTGCGACTCAATGTCGGATAGACCGTCCTGGTACAGAAATATGATCGGTAAGAAGGAAATTACGGTCGCGCGTTTAAGAATCCGCGGACGAATCCAGAAAAAGAGAGAGTTTGAAAGGCGATTATAAGAATTAACCGGTTCTACAAATCCTACCGAGGGCCTGAAGGCTGTGTTTACTTGTTGAGAGTCCTTCGGGCCGCTGTGGTTACATGTCAATGAATGAATTATAAGCGTAATGCGAGCAAAGTATCTTTTTATGAAATGAAAACAAGAAAATACGCGATGTACTATAAAAAAGCTATAAATACTATGTAATAAATTATTATTATTGTTACGATTATTACTTGCAATGATTACTACACCACTACCGCATAATTAGGCGACTAAATAAATTACCAAAAAAATGATACAGTTATACACATATATGAAGTATTATGCATAGTGGTTAAATATCGTGTTGCAAGATAACCCTATAATGTTCAGCTCTACGTGCGATATGGTTTGACACCAACTAAACCGATACTTACAAGCAGTTTATACATCATAATCCCCCCGGAGCTTGATCTATTGTATTCCGTTTTAAATAACGTTTTATAAATACCAATATCTTCGAGGCCAATTGAACCATACCGATCGATCTCGCTTTGCGTATTTTATAGACGCTAACCGAAATCAAACAGAATATTTCATTTCAAATACCTCCTAGCATTCGGCTAAAGAAGTTTTTAAAAGATAATTATAGTACTATTTAGTTTACACAACTATAAATCCTAATCCGTGCTCCTTACTTCTTAATCCCAAAGAGCACAAGTATATCTGTAGCATCATGTTACAACATAACGTTCCTGAATTTCTATAAAATTACAACAAAGCAAACATATTTTTATCAAATTCATTAAAAAGAAGATTATTTTTTTTCCCACACTTTACATATAAAATTAATGAAGTTAACACATTTCTTTTAAGTAGAGTATGTTAAATCGCGGCTGTGCTCTTTAGGATTAAAGGGACGTTCTTTCGACATTAGTAAGCATGCGATCGAACGCAGTTATTCGCTTTTATTTTCTCTCAAATTCGAGATTGCGGTGCTCTCTTCTGCGTGAGAAATAAATCGATCATCCTCTATTAAAAATAACGCCCGAATGTTATTTTTACTTGTATGATGACGAGACTGCATTAGCGGGCGCACGATTGAAAAGGAGTGAGCCAATCGTTTTTTCTAGTTGACGCGTATACACGTTATCGCGAATACATCAATGTACATATATCTTCACATAAGAGTTTAGACGCGCGTTTCATACATATATATATGTAAACATGAACACTTACACACGCGTGCGAGAGGGAGAGAGAGAACGAGAGAGAGAAAATGAAAAAGAAAAAAGTACCTATTTTTCATGTAAGAGAGACATAGTTTTTTGTCATTATTTACACATCTTCAACACACGTCTCATACTCAATATATATAAATATAAATATAAATACTATACAATAGCCACCAGAGTGTAAGGAGAGAGAATGCGTACGAGAGGTCAAAACATTCCAATGGTAGAGTAGTCATAGACCGCATGTCGACGTTTTTATAGTTTAATCTGTACGAACGGTCTAGGATTAATCTGCCGGTTCGGGCCTAAGAGAGTACGCATTAATATAAATATTATAAATAAATAAATATATATAACATTGTTACTGTGCTCCGAGACGAGTGCGAGGGAAAGAACAAAGTGATTGTATACAAAAGAAACAGAGGAAGCTGTACTCTTACTACCACTGCTAACTGATAGACACTATTTAGCCACTGTCTACTTATGTCGATAAAACGATAAAAAAAGAAAAAGAAACTGCAGCAAGGAAGTGCTGTATTAGTACTCTACTCGCATACATATACGAAATATTACATGTACATAATACCGTACGTAATATGTACGTAATACGTAAGGAGATACACATCTCTATAGCGCACTACAAAAAAGAAAACGGGGGAGAATAATTCTTTAGGATTAAACAGAGAAATCGTGTGACTATTTGAGGCGTGTGAACCTTACTCCATAAACAGACAAGAGTGAGACACTTATTAAATAAAAATAAAAAAGAGGTGAATAGTTTTTGTATTGAGAGTCACGTCGCGCGTGAACAGCGGAATATATATTGGATCAGACCAGGGGG
>JAANIC010003045.1:0-13690 GCA_017607545.1 Acromyrmex charruanus | reverse complement strand
AATAATTGCCTTGATCTCAATTTTAATTCAATAATTATACCATATCAATCATAAAAGTGCTACATGAAAAACTTAGACAAAGTAACAGAAACTTTATATTGCTTTTTTTATCTTGTTAATTAGTCAGTGAATTTTTTGTATAACATATTACTGCATCAACAAAGTTTGACACTTTTGGTATATTTTTTATATGATATTCTTATATCAATATAATTATTATATATTACGTTGTATATTATCTAAGAATATCTTTTATATACAATGCTAAATAAAATTTAAGGAATAAGCAAGTCTGTTATCACTTTCGCTTCTTGTATCTCAAGGATGCTTTTTTGATCGCGAATCATCTCCAACTCGTGTATCAAAGCCTTCGCAGCCTCAACGCAATCATCTGTCTCTTCCGCAACAGATACATCCGGAAATTCATCTTGTAGAAGATGCAATATTATATTCAGCTGATTGACAGATCTGCAATCGTATCATTAATAATGTAAATCTATCTTCTATCATCGCAACACATTTTATCGCAAATCGGCTGAAGAGAACGTAGATGCGCTCGTCAGTGATCCATTACCTGGCAAAGATCCTGATATTCGCTTTGTTGACATCAATCGATTGTATCTCGACTAAACAATACATCAGACAGCCATGTTCTTTCACCAAGAAAACATTGTCCCAAACTTTTGTAAAGGTTCTCGCAGTCAAGAAACGAAAGAATTTATTGCCGAACCCGTTCCGATCATCTTGATTGTCTCGATCGTTTGTCCGAATATTAAAGATTTTCTCTATGGTAGATGTGCTTTTCAAGGCTAATATCGCACTACGTCCATTTTCATTTAAAAATCTTATACATGAACTATTGATCGTTTCGTCGATGGAGAGCTCAGTGGTCGGCAGAGGGATTTGGAATTGTGTCTCATCGATCTCGTATGAGATTATACCCCAGCACTTGATGACAGGCTCCTGATCGAACGTTGGTAGATCGAGCACCATTGTCGCCACAACGGCTCCGGGATGGATCCAGTTGATTTTTTCCGAATGAAAAAAATATCCTTCTTTCAATTTCCAGAACATTGACTCGCCGAAAATCTCCTCGTCCGGTGTGGATAACACGTATGGATAATATCTGGGGTTGAGCAACGTGCTGCAAAGAAAATTTACATAACCGCATTCTACGCTATTGACAATCTAAGAATTCCTCTTTCTCAACAGTTTTCAGTTAATCATATACATATTAATAAAATATCTTGTTGCTGCTTCTAAACAATATATAAAGTTTGTAGCGAATAAATTATAATTTAATAAATATTTATTAAACAATAAGATCTTATTGTAAAAATATTTATTATATTTACAGAATTTAGTTTTTAATGATGATCTAAAATATAATAATATAAATAAAAATTATAAAGTACAATTTGTAGAAAACTTAATGTTGATAAGTGTCTATATAAACTTTTAAATTATCATCCCGTCATAGAATATAAAACGCATAAAATATAAACAATAATAAAAAAATTTATATTAAAACATTCGATTTTAATTCTCGAAAATTTTTATCCTATATGTAATTAAATTATTCATTTATAATAAATTGTGGTAATAAATTGTGGTTGCATCGCGTGATGTGATGTCATAATCTGTTGGGCGAAATCATTCTTGGGAAGATATCTCGAGCTTTTTACGAGAAATGCAAATATTGACGTTAAAGATAAGGCAGGTGTGTCATGAATTAGATTTCGTGGAACTACATAAAAAAGATAATTTTGCTGAAATATTTAAAAATTTAGCTAGATACAACAGATCTGAAAATAATTTTGTTGGATAAAATAATTATGGACGCTAAAACTGGTTGCTAAAATGTTAAAATTTATTGCAGCATTGTTCATCATGCTTGCAATTCCCATATAATTATCTTGATGATTCAATAAAATTATTTTCAGATTTATATGTACAATTAAATTTTTTAATATTTCAACAAAATTGTTTATTTCATGTAAGCATTTAAAAATAAAATGAAACTAAATCAGCAAAATCTCTTAATTAAAATTCATTGTTGTGCCACATGATAGATATTTGCCTCATTTAATAATGATGCATGATGTTGATACATAACTTGTGTATGTGTAACGAATACTTATATACATTCATTAATGCGTGAAAACCCCTGATGTTACATAACGTATGTGATGTATGCATATTGAATGTAGCATGAATGCAGATCGATGTGAGCTAATCGAAGCGACAAACAGCTTGCATTTTAATTAATCATGTTTGAATATCAATTCTCGGTTTGAATATTAATTGTATTAAAAAAGAATGGTAAAAGTAATGCGTCATATTCAAACTGACAGATTCATTGTTCGAACAGATTGAGATATCAATGCGAGAATAATCGAAGACAAACTACCATTGAACTTACAGAAAGAAAATAAATCGTCTCAACTTCCCCCATTCAGACAATTCAACTTAATCTTACTTCTTCGTCTGCTCGATTTGCGCTTCCTGTAGAATATATATGGATTTAAAATCTTGACACATATAGTATACGATATAATATAAGATATAATATTAAAATCTTAATATTTTTCAATTGCCTTGATAATTTCCATATTACTTTGATATATTTTAAATACTATTATCATATAAAAATAGTTACGAATAAAAAAATTACAAATGTTTTTTCCCAAAAGGAATCAGGTCACGCACAGATAACACAGTTGACAAGTTGGCGGATATGCACACGCAAATCGACCTTGAATGCAACGCTTACATCGACATTATCCATGCAAATCGACCCACGAACAAAGATACTAATCGCGATGTTCCTGCAAAAGTATAATAACGCGATATCAACAGTGATGAAATAACTTTATTATGCAAATTGCAACTAAAGAGAATGCTAATATAATTTGCAAAATTTACTTCCCTTTTTTTTCTTTTTATAAAATTCAAATTGCGATGTTTTATACATTCCCTTTTCTCTTATGCACCATATATTTTCCTTTCATTTTAACAACATATTTAAAGCAACTCAAAGCGCGAAATCAAGAATTAATTAATTAGATATTTCTTCAAATTAATATGTCTAAAAAAATAAACATTAATAAGCTGATAAATATAAAAATACAGGCGAGAAAGAAGTTTCTCCGATTATTTTTCGTTGCAATCTTATACTCTAATCTACTTTTCAGTGCTTTCTAAATTGAGATATTGTACCGCAGAAGTTTGGTCGAAGAAGTCTGCTGCCGACGTCTCGACGCAATCCGATATAGCTATTTTCACCTCATCACTGAAGGAGTCGCTAAAAATTTCTTCAAATGAAAAGCCAACCGGAAGTGAAGGAATTTCAAGCGCCACAACAATTTAATAGCGATGATGAGGCGAAGACAGCCGCACGAAATCAGGTCAAAAACATAAAAACAAAAGATTGTTCTAATCAACGAATAAAAAGATTATATCAACAATTCTTTCATTTATAGCTTTAATACTAATTTCTTTATATTTTTGCATTTTACTCTTCTTTTCTATATTTCAATACGAATTTAAATGCAAATAATAAAAATAAATGTCGTAAATAAAATTAAATACAATGTACAATTATTAATAATGCAAAAATGTAATTCATGTTATTTCTAATAAAATTATAAAATTATGTATTTCAAACATTCATTAAACTCACATCCGAGAAAGAAAATGTTAACTGCATTCGTGTAATTGAGATGCAATATTTCATGGTCAGTTTTTCAC
This sequence comes from Acromyrmex charruanus, assembly GCA_017607545.1. NCBI lineage: Eukaryota > Metazoa > Arthropoda > Insecta > Hymenoptera > Formicidae > Acromyrmex > Acromyrmex charruanus. The sequence continues at coordinate 9,940 of JAANIC010003045.1, read as the reverse complement.
AATGCAATTGCAATAGCTTGGAAATAGCGTTTACAGTTAGCGATTGTCATCATGGCGTGGTCGACGCGAATCACCAGTTATCATTAGTAATTAAGTCTCAATAATTGTATGTGATCGATCTCCGAGAAGGCGCTCACTTGCTCGCAAGCCGCGGTGCGTTTGCGCGAGAAACGTCCAGCGGCAAATCGACCCGCGAAAAAACCGACCAATGAACAGAAGGAGGTAAACCACAGGTCTGGCTTCGAGTATTTACACCCCGACACAAGATTAATAAATTTATTATTCTCATATTCACATAGCATTCACTTGCAAATGCATCCTTATCTTATTTAATCTTACTATATTTTATTATTAATATAACAATTTAAACTATTTTCATTCATACATAAAATGACGCGGAAAACGTGTATACGCGTGTATAATTTATATATTGTACAAATAAATATTCTGTTGTTTTTGTACATATTCGCTTCTACCATGCCAAGAATTTGATAACATTACCTTTAAACTTAAAAAAAAAAAAACTTCTTTTTCAACTTTCTTTTTCAACTTCTCTTTAAATTTGATTCCTCAATTTTGAGTTAGGAAAATATTTAGATTAATTTCTTCAAATTTTGTAAAAAGACAACGAGTGTCAAAACTATTGTCGCATCTGTCGACTGTTTCACGTACTCCGATAGAACAAAAGTATGATGAGCATCGCGCCTACTAGAGCACCCTGCGAAAGCGGCCCTGGTGGGACGGGTCGGGCGGTAGCGTCGAGGCGCTCATGAAACGGGCCGGTCGGTCGGTCTCAGTGATCTGCACGATGCCGCCGTGATCGTACGGCATCGCACTTTTCCTGGCGACACGCGGTACGCATCACGTGGCACCACACACTGCGTCCGCGCGCTCCTGGCCTCCTGCGGTGCGACCACGTCTGACGTCCCTCGCACCGACGCGTTGCACCGACCCGGGGGAGAAACGACGCCCGCCGACGACACCCGCACGCGACAACAAATGCGTCAGTGATTTCGCCGTTGGATTATATGCCCGGAGAAGGTATATCCGTGATACACGCGATGATCGACCTGGACAGGTCTCCTCGGCGATAACGCGACCCCTGCGCGCAAATCCCGGGATTAGAAAGGCCACCCGCTGACCTCGTGAACCCATGACACAGCTGTACATAACCGTTTTTCCATGATTGCGAGACTGATCGTCAACCAGGAAACGCTGCTTTTCGCGATAACGTCACGGGGATACAATAAAGATAAAACTAACGTAATGTCGAATCGCGTGTACGAACGATAACATTAGACCAAGTGAAAATTATCACGACAGTTCGTGACCGTTTCGCAGCAACCCCAGGATTTTAAAGATTCGTGATAACTAACTGAAACCTAGCAGCATTAATATTAATCGTAATTAAATATTTTCTTCTAACATATATTATTATCAATGCCATAAACTAGAATCACAAAAGGATTAAAAAGTTAAACTATAGTTAGAATGGATCGTTAATAAAACTACATTTTTAAGCATGTATCGCCATAAATTGAAGGTACACGTTGAAATAAAATTATGAAATTACAAGGAAACGTAAATGCTATAAAAAATAAAAGAAAAAAAGACACCTTGAAAGATTTTCGATTGTCATTTGTTCAAGAAATATAACTATGCTAGCGGTACATTACACTACGGTAACGCTGAATATTATACATTTACATGAAATACATAAGTCTTGTATTTCCTAAAAAAGAAATAAGTATTTAAGTTCATAAGGGTAATACCGCCAATCAAATCATTATATCTATATCATCGTTGCTTCGTATATAACAAATTTCACTATTAGGAAAAATTCTCATGTAATTCTAATTCGAGTATGCAACTCGAAAAATTCTTATGTATCTAATTTGAATATATAACTCGAAATTAGTATCTCGAATTTGGAGATACTACACGATACATGCTTAAAAATCTAAGCTTAACAGCTTCAAATGGTTAATCATAATTCAACTGATTTATTTTCTTTCGACTTTAGAAAGAAGTGAAGTTACACCGATAATACAGGTTAACTAATTGCACATTAGATATTCTCATTATCTCTTTGTTCAGTATATATAGTTCTACCCATAGAGAAGAAGAAATGAACTAATCGAGTCCACTTAAATTAAGGTCAAAATTAATTGACATTAGAAAGAGTGAAATCTTATTTGCAATTTGATTCCTTTAATATCTCTCGCAGCTACTTGTCATCAGCAAATATGATTTCAAGGCTAATTCTAATTAATCAATCCTTGAAAAAGAACAATTACAAAAGTAGGTCTCGACGTTTTTGTAAAACATTTATCTTAGCGCCGAGATACTACCGTGTCTCCAAATGCGCACGTAGAATCACATATATTTTATAATACAAATGTCAGGACCTATTTTTAATAATAAAATCACTTAATACAATTTGCTTAGAGATTTGTTTTTAATTTTGTTAATTCATCGCTTATACGCACAAATATGCTTTGTAAGCAAATATTATTTCAACCTGATTTTACAAATAATATCATCATAATTATTTACATTAAGTAACGACTTTGTTCTTTAATAATTTTAATGTTATTCATTGCTATCTTATAGTTTAATAACGAGATTTATTAAGGCTTATTGAGATCCTTCAAGTATCAGCTAATTCTTTTTAGAAATATCAACAGTTTTTTTCATATTAAATTACTTCAAATCTTCCAAATTACTATCCTTTATAGACAAAATTTTAATCAAATGATAATAGGTTAATACTTGAGTCAACATCTGCGGGTGTCACATGCTTCAGTAATAAGTTCTTATTCCGCGTACACAATGCAAATGTAATCGTGAATTACAAATCAACGGTTCCATTCAAGTCGAGATCAAAGATCATTCCCTTCGCTGTGAGAGCAAACCGTTTCTCTCATCATGGATCTCACGGAAAATATAAGTCACATGTACATGGAATCGCCTAGGCTTATATAATCTGATGTTGAAATCCTGACATTTGTATGAATCCGTTTTGCATTGTCGCATGCGAAGATGACTTACACAGAGAAAAGTTTTTGATATTCATGACTATGATTACATGTTATCATAATTATGATTATTACTGCTATAATGTTATCCTGTTAAAAACGTGCAATTTTTCTATATACTTATCTAGTTACTGTCTAGTATTACTGTATTTACTGTATATTTTCATTAGTTGTAACAATATTGCGTAGACAAGGAAGTAGACAAAAACTTGATGAAGTTCTATTTAGCTGAAATAATTTTCTTGATTGAAAAATATGTGCAATTTGTGTAGACATCTGCTCAGTTATTGTTTAAAACTCTAAAATTAATAGATTATTATTAATTAAAATACTGTGTAGCCTATTGTTTTTGTTCAGTAAATGGGTTCAGATTTTACGCGTCTTTTGTGCGCAGTAAATGCAAACAAAGCGTTTGCATCTTGGTTGGAATCTTAAATAGTTTTACTCATCAGTTATTTTTTAGGCAGAGTTAATATAACTGCTCAAAAAATAAAATTTCTTCTAGGGTTAATAATGATAACTATATATACAATTCTATCTACAAATATATATAGTCATTCTAAAAAATAACTATAAATTACAGTGATGCAAATAACTATTTTTATAACAAACTACAATTTATAATTATTTTCATACCAGCTATATACATACATATATTTGTTGATAAAACTGAACATATAATTATTATTACTAACAGTAATGACTATAATTTATTAGCTATAATTATGGTAACAAGAAAAATTCTAGTTAAAAATAAACGAACCAGAAGATTTTGATTACATCAATCAGAATTCTGATTATATCAACTAGAATTACAATAGATTCAATCAGAAAATTATGATTTGTCTATTGTTTCAACCAGAATTCCAATTAATGCCACTCTTTTTCTAGTAATTATATACATAAATATAATATATATATATAATATTTTGTTTATGTTTAATCACACTAGTATTACGCAAAGAAGTTATGGTTCTAGCCAATAACACTCAACTTCGCGGGATGTTACATATTTTTATATTACATAGTATCTTATCTCAAATCTAATTATTCAATTAAAAAAAAGAAAGAAATATTTTTCGACTGTTTAGTTGACTATTTGAATAAATTTTCTCATGATGCCATGGAAACAGGAAAAACACATTTTACTGATTGCATCAACTAGTAGAATAGAGTTACGTAAAGATTATGTGACTGCAGATAAATGGCACAATAGACTTTGAATATGAAAACGGAAAGAAGTCATTTTTTATTTGTTTTAAAGACTGACCGACTAATATCCGTAGCTATGATATTGTAATCGACATAGCGAACACGTTTGCTATGTGTAATATAATCCATAGATAAAGGAACAATACAGAAAACAATTACACTACTTGAGATATATCAATAATTACATAGAAATGCAATTGTAATTATTTCTGTATGTTGTCTTTATATCTATCTCTATATTTTATCTATCATTATAAAAAATAACGATTTTTTTTAATCAATAAAAAAGTAACATCTATAATTCATCATATTTATTATTATTATATCTACAGCACTGGTAAATGCTATTCCTGTGAACTATCTCTGAAACACGCTTATTTTATAAAGCCTAATGGAATTCGATCGTCCTTTTAGCGTAACACTTCCATGAAAAAATTCGCATACGCCCTACTCAATCCTTTTCGCAACTGTGCGAATTTTTCTTTCCGGCTCTTTTTACCTGTCAAGCGCAACGCGAACAATACATCAACGCGAAACTTGTTGAGAAAAGCGAGATTTATAATAGCCTCTTAATTCGCTTTATTCGATAATTACACATTTCTCTGCAATTATTCTTTTAACGTGAAACTTTGTTTCGACGCAAGCAATAATTACTAAGAATGTAATGAATATCCGGAAAGTCAAATATCAGGTATCCGATATTATCAGGCACTTTTTTACTATCCGACCGGATAGCCGGATATTAGTATCCGGGAATATATCCGGTTGAAATTTGATATCATTAAATTGTTGATTTTTTCTTAAGCAAATATTCTATAAATAATGCATGTTTATGATACTGTAATATGTTGTACATTGTTGCAAAATTACAATCTTTTTCTCTATAGGTTTTTTTTTTAGAAGACACTTTCTCCGAATCCGGTCGGATATCCGGAAAATGTCGGATATCCAACACAAAGAAATCGCCTTCTCGGATATCCAAGCGGATATCCGATGTTACATTCTGTCCGGATATTCGATATCCGGTATCCGATAATTTTACGATCCGGTGCATTCTTAATAATTACATTTAATTGTACAGTAGAGTATTGACGAGTTAAGGATCAGTTTTTTTATTATTGAGATCTTGTTTTTTAAATATTCTCCTCCTGACTTGCAGATTGTTATCCTCCACATACATGTTTTCATTACGTAATATCAATCTCGAGCTTCCTTCTCACGATGACTGACTAATTCAACGTTCCTACGTATCAGATGGTGCTCCATTGTAGCGGTTCGCATAACTCGACGAATGGAATATAATAACGAATCTCGATAAATCTGCCAGTCAACGAGTAACCAGACACACAATTATGCGAACGTCGAGAAAGTCAACTCTGAGTGGGATCATCCACGTCGACGTTACCATGCTGACATACTGACCGTGAGAATTTCTGCAGCGCGCGAATGCTTATCGCGTGGATGCGGTCACATTTCCGCGGCTCCATGGCTGCTTGGCGCGCAAATACTCGCGATCTCGATACACAGACAAACGCATACCGACACCGGGAAATGCGAAACTGATTACCCATTCCATCGAACTGGCGCGCCTCCTTCTTCTCACACGTTTGTAGCATTCCGCGAGTAAACACAACTCTTATGTCTCCTATAATTTTCTTCGCTGATCTAATTATTGTCATATACATCTGAGTCTTCGACTTGAGTATTTTTGAGTCGTTACGCGTGTCTCGATACATCTTTATATGTAAGCTAATGGATATACTGTAAAATTAAGGACCTTTCTCATCAATTTTTTGTTAACTTAATTAAGGATTATCTTGCAAAAGTGCCAATAGTTTAATGAATTAGAACTTTACTTCTCTCTCTTCCTTTCTGAGGTAAAGTTCTCACATTGACAATCGTAATGATTGAGTTAACCATCGATTAGTTCGAAATTGATAAAAAAGACTCCAAGACCCATTTTTCATTTTCTGATTAACTTGTAATATTAGACTTAATCCTTAAACACTTTTTCGTAGGCTATATCCGAATTTTTTTCAAATGCTTTTTCAGTGCTTTTTCTATTGTTTATTAATTGTTTGTTTATTAATTTTATCAATTTTATTCATTTTATTAACCCTCAATTACTGTACAGGAGTATGGTATATCCAGAACGTTTAAAAATTGCGCAGCATTTGTAGAAACCGGAAAGTGAGGTGCTAGACGTAGGAGGAGAAAAAAAAGTTAAGTGTTCAACGTATATTTTCCCATGCCTAGTCATCAGTTCGTATGAAAAACGGTAGCAATCGTGCTTTTTCTATTAAAAAAAAAATCGTCAATTTCATATGTCAAAATAAATATATTTGCCCGGAAATATTTTGACACATGTTCTTAATTAAAATATACACCTTCAACTGCAAATGTGTAAATAAAGAAACTAAAGTTCATTTCATTAGTTTCTTTATTTCTATCTCTATATTAATAATTAATTTTTTTAAGAATTATTGTTATTTATTATTAATAATTAAAATTAATAATTTTTCATTTAATAATTTTACGATTAATAATTTTTTGAAAAAAAGTATTCTTCATGACTTTTTCATAATGACAGTTCGAAAAATTGACTTTTATTCATTATTAAATCTTTTATAATTGATAATTTTCGGCAATTTTATTTATACAAGGTTCTTCTTTAGATCTTCTAAAATGAAGATTTATATATTTACTTTAATCAGTGTATTTTACCAAAAATTAGAGACACTTGAACATTGACGAAGTATACTCCCGTATAGTAACGATGAAAGTAAAAATACGTACGATAACTAAGGGTTAATAACGACACATATTTGATTGATATCATTATATTTCTTAATTGCTTGGCGTTTCGATCAGTGAAAAAAATTTACAGTATTTATTTTTACTGGATATAGATCTCATATTGGCAAAAATACAATTATTCATTCTGTTATTACAGATCCTAAGTTGAAACATGGTCGACGATTTTTTGTGGAAGTATGTAAAAATCTTAGATATGGAACGGAATTATAACAAACAGTTATGTCTGAGATGATAAATATCAAAATAACAGCAGCAATTTAAAAACAGATACCGAACTGCTAAATCAAACCTATCATAGCAAGCCTTAATTTGTTTTTATCTTTGACAACAAATATGACTTTGATAACATGATCCATTGTAACGAATCTGATTCTCATTTTATTGTTCGAGTACGATCAGAATATATATCGTTTATCTGATTTTAAATGATTGTAACATCATTTAATTTTTTAAATCATTGATCTTCTATCAATTATTTTATAACACAGATTAGCAGTTTATACGTCTGTTGCGATTTCTGTTCTAGTAAATCAATTTATGTTATCTTTCTCGTATTTTTAAATTTTATTGATGCATTCCATTTTCAAGGCACTCAATACTTTGAGTCCATCCAGCCTTGCAACTAGTATGGGAAATATCTCCTTTATAAGAGGAACTGTTGACTTGCTTCAGAGACCATAATGGACAATGCATATCTTTATTTTCATAAAAGTATGTAATACAAGCATTTAACTTCTAGTGAATATTTGATGTTTCATCTCTGAAGAAGGTTAGAAGACTAATCAAAGCGTGATTTTTAGTCATAGTGAAGAATGTATAATTAACATTCATTTTTTTTCTTTTTTTAATAAATTTTTTAAATAAATTTCTTTAATATTTTAAGATTGCAAGATTTCTTTAAATTTAAATATTAGCGCAGGATTTTTCAGCGCCTATTCTTTCTTGGCCGAATTTTTATTATTATTGTTTTAATTTTTACGAAAGTTATAAGCAATCAAATTTAGTAGAATATACTATAAATCAGTGTTTTGTTCTCATTGTTGTATGGCCTTTAAAAGTTAATCTGATGTTAATGTAAAAATAGTATTTTTTACTATAGTTAATCACTAAACTGATGATTTTGTAGTGCGTAATTTTTAAAGTCACAATCACAAAACTATCACTTCAGTCATAGAAAAACACAATTTTTACATTATTGTCAGATTAAATGAAGTTAAACTTAAACTATAAGTTAACTAGAAAATTAAAAACTGGGTCTAAGAAATACTACGGAAAAAATTTGTGTATTTTAGAAAAATAATTCTTTTTTTAACCGAACACAAATACTGTAAAGTTTGTGTTTTTTGTTGATCAAATTGTCGATGTACGGAACAAACATCTATCACAAGTGTATCTTTGTAATCTTTCCATGTGGACGTTAGAATAAAAAAAATGTATGTTATATCAATATAATGAGAATTGTTTATAAAAATTCTAAAAGAAGTTTATAGTTGATTGAATTATCAAAACGACCACGTCGAATGTCAGAACGCGTCGCATGAAGATGTAATAGTATATTTGTCATCATCTTCCTAAGCTTCCTTGTCAAAGCAAAAAGCATATACACACATTACACAATGTCTGCGAAACAAACCGAGCCATTAATTCTGTCGTTTCTATCTCGCTGTGAAATAAAGATTATTTACACTACCGAATTTAAACGGTATTTTTTGCCGTGCTAATACAAACAATGGTACGAGTGTCGTCATCAGACGTGAGAGCTACAAATCGCGGACTACTGAATAATTTCTGAAGCATAATAGCTGCAATATCTTGATGCATTTATGTTCATGCTCATGGTTCGTTTATCACCTAATCTCTAGCGTCCTAGTTAACGAGATTCGAAGTACAATATCAATGTCGCGAGCGAGCAACAGACAATGCAATTAACGTAATGGGGAATCAGTAATTAACTCGCGGATCAGCAATTAATTACAACTATTCATTGCGTAGAAAACGTCGTATATAATGGTGTTATGAATGTATTTCAGTCCGATATGAGTACAGACGGAAACACGTTCTCCGAGAGAAGATGACCCCACGTCGTCGCGTCTTGGCAGGAATTCGTCGTGCTATTTTTGCCGCTGGTGTCCTGGCGCTTATTGTCCTGGCATTGTCAGGCCAGGATGGCACCAACACCTTGCAGCACGGGAATTCGCTGGAGGTGAGTTATTTTTTACTCATGTTATAGTAGTATAACAGTGGCGGTTCTAACCCAGGTCCTCTGAGGGGAGCGCGGGGCGCGGGGATACTCATAGGCGCGGGGGAGTAGGCGCGGGGAGTACTGGTAGGCGCGGGGAAGGGAGGGGGAGGAGCGGGAAGTCCCGGCGCTATCGGTGTTTATTGATATGATGAGTCCCAGCGCTATCGGTGTTTACTGATATGATGATACGTATCGCCATGTTGTGGTGTCACGTATTATTGGGACCGCCGTCACCCAACACCCCATCGCCGCAGACGCTGCCGCCACCGCCGCCGCGGATCCCGCGTCCACCCTAAAGTGCGTTTCGAACAGTCGCCGCGGACCCCGCGTCTATCCCAAAAAATGCGTTTCAGACAGCCACTGCGGAGTCCACTCCCTAAATGCGTGATAGTATTATAACGCGAACAAGAAATATTAAAGAAAAAAGAAAGCAAAAAAACTATATAATAAAAAAAAATATTCTTACTTTCTCCACACCCTCTCCCTCTCCATCCTCCTCCTCCTCATCCTCCGCTGAATTCTTAGTCCTCTTTCTCCTCTTCCTACTCCTCCTCTTCCTCCTCCTCTTCCTCCTCCTCCTCTTCATCTTCCGCTGAATTCTCTATTCCTTTTCCTCCACAGCCTCATCGAG
>JAANIC010003039.1:17081-28025 GCA_017607545.1 Acromyrmex charruanus | reverse complement strand
CCCCCGATCGGCCCTAACGAATGCACTCGCCACGCGTGAGTCTTCTTTTTTCTCATTTACCGGCACTTGTCCACGGCCGTTAAAGGGCACGCATTCTGGCGCACCGGCGCGATGTCCCGCCGCAAGTCCCCTGCACTCACAAACAGGACAACGCGGGGGCAGCCGGCAGCCAGCGGCCCTATGNAAGTCGACGATGGACTCCCCCCGGGCCCCCACGAAGGTGCTGGCACGGCCTCTGTTAAGAAGGACGAGACCGTGCCTCGCCGCCCACAGCAGGGTGCTGTCGCCCCTGAAGTCGGTGGATGGGGAACCCCACTCTAACGCGTTGGCGTTGAAGTCCCCACCCACCAGTACGGGCCTGGGGGAGCGTCGCCCCACGACCTGGCCTAAAGAGACCAGTCCTAATATCCGTGATAGGGACTTCTCCAACGGTAGCCACAGCCTTCACCACCTCCTCCTCGGAGACCGACTGATCGACATCGACCAACCTTATCTCCGCACGGCGAACAGGACGCACGACGTTAACTTTGTCCTTAAAATCGCTCTCCGCCAGTACAGCTTTAAGGCGATCCACAAGCGCCTGTGCCTTGGCTCCCGCCTCCTCGCCTCCGGGAATCTCAATAAGGAGACCCCCCTCCGAATCCTCGTGTTGGCTATATTCAGTTCCTCGAGGGAAATCTTCCCTCTCGCCAACCTTACCACTTCCGCGTACGACGGCGCAGAATTGTCCTCCGTCTCCGCGCACTTAACTAAAACCGCCGCAGTCTTGGGAGCACGAAAACGAGACTCCCTCGCGGCAGGGCGACGCGGTATCCCCTTCGAGTCCTGTGTAGTAGGGCGAGATATTTCCGCGCCCTTCCCACTCCCGGACACGCCACCTGCAACAGCGGCATATGAAGCGCGAGTGGTTTTCGCTACACCACCGGCAGCCACGCGACGCGTACCACCAACCCCAGTCGAAGGAGGCATAACGCTTGAGTCCGCTGACTTACCAGCTTTCCCGACAAGAGCGTCTTTCTTCCCTTTCTTTTTCCTCCTTTTGCGCGCACGCTTGGAGTCCACTACTGTCCATGGCTCACCATTCGCGAGGTACGTCGCCGAAGGCGGCGGACACAGAGCTCCCGTAGGCCTCACTTCACCCACACCACGCACATTCCCCCTGTCCACACGCGAGTCCCTATGAACATCCAGAGCGATTCGCGACGAATCCGTTCCCACCCTGTCAGCCTTATACAGCCGGGGAGGCATATCCTCTAGTCTCTTACGGACTCCACCAAGAGATGGCCTATAAGCAGGAGGCAGATCTCCAGTCCCGCGTATCTCTCTATCCACGACAGAATCCCGTCGCCGCAGGGAGCGTCTCCCGCGATCTCGAGAGCGACGCGACACAGGGGAATCGTGTATAGGGACAGTCCCCTCCGAGGAGGGAGAACGATCCCTACCACGATCCCCCTCAACGACTGCACCGTTATCCTGAGGGACTCAACCTGGTCTCTTAAGGAGATCTTTTCCCGGCGCAGAATATCCATTTCGCGGCGAAGTTTAATCACCTCCCTCTCCAGGGCGAGGTTATTAGCTCTAACCTCGTCTGACGGCCCCGAGCACTTGATAATGTCAGATACAAGGCGCTGCACCGCAATCTTTGCCACGTTGACAGCTACCTTTATTTGCCTACGGAGAGCACCATTCATGGTCAAGGTCCTCCTCTCGGTCTCACCAGTCCACTCAAGATCCAACCTGGATCTTTTGCATTCCGTGCGAATGTCCTTTAGTCTACCGAGGCCTTAGTAATATTCATCGCAATAATTGATATATGAAGAAACAACGTCTCTTTAGGCGGCGTAAATAAATAATGTAATATATTATAGGACCGTATATGTGTAACAATACAAACTATAAAAATCGAAGTCTTAAACGGTCTAGCTGGAGATTACATTCTAGGGACTACATAGTATATAAATTCATACAAGAATCATACAAGCATTTAAGGCTTTGATTTCTATGGTTTGTGTTATCACAACATACACACGCACGCACGCACGCACGATTCTATAATATATTATATTAATTAAAATTTAACATTTTTGATACATTACAGAAAATTATTACCGATTCATTGCTCTGAAATACTGGATCTGCAAATGAAAACTCTAAGAGGACAAGAGAAAATTAAAAAAAAATTGAGTCCTTTTTAAAATAAAACACTCGTCCTCAAAGCTTCAAAGAAATCGAAACTATTGATATTTGATATTATTTTCCACTAAAAGATGAAGGGGCTCTACAAGAATTAGAAGTGAAGCTTAATTATCAGATCTGGTTCTACACATAAGAAACATCAAGGACTGCCTGTCTGTATGGAAATTCTTCGTTCGGAGAATCTTTATCTATTTCATTATCCTTAATGATTGGAATTGCAACAGGTATGCTATTATTCATACCAAAACGATCAATCTTCTTGACGTAATGAGCCTGATAGACTCTTATAGATTCGTCTTTCTTTCTGTTAGTCCTAGGAATAATATAATGTGCTTATATGCTATTTTAAATTATTTTCTTAAATCTTCTATAAAATGATGAAATTCACTTTCGCTGTTGGCTATCAGGTTGTCGTCCACATAAAGAACAAACAAGATTTTTGTGGAGCCTCTTTGCCTCACAAAGAGATATGGATCGGTCTCACTTCTCCGATAATATAGTCGCGGAATCTCTTGTTCCAACAGCGTGGAGCTTGCATTAGGCCACGTAGACTTCTTTTTAAACGACATACTCTTCCAGAACCATCATTATATCCTTCTGGTTGCTGTATGAATATTGTGTCTCCTACATAAAAACGCTGTAGATACATTTACCTGAGCAAGCAACATCTTGTCTTTGGCAACGCTGAGTAACATTTGAATAGTATATGCTCTCGCTACAGGACTAAATGTCTGATCATAGTCAATGCTCTTTTGTTGTGAAAGGCCTTTAATCACCAGTCTAGCTTTAAATTTATCAATCGTCAGTATTAATTTTTACTTTGTACACTCATTTGCAGGGAATGGCCCTCTTTCCAGAAGATAGATTTTCCAGGCTCCAGGGTCTGATTTTCTTGAAGTGTGCTCATTTCTCTGTCCATTTCTTCCAGTTGGTTTGCTGATCTGACTTTATGGCTTCATTATAGATTGCTTGTTTTTTAACTGTTGTTGAAATAAATGCGATATAGTCTTGTAGTCTTTGTAGGCATTTAAGCTTCGATCACGTAATTGTAGTTCAGTTGTCTCATCATTGTAAGTATTGTTCTCGGATTCCCTGATTGTGTATCCTCTTTATTTTCCTGGATGTTATATATCATCTTTATTCCAATCTTGAGAATCATCGCTTATGTCCTAAAATTCTTCATCTTCAGTTTGTGTGTCGATTTCAGATTCATCTCTTGTTTAACTCTTGAGGCATTTGATCAGGAAGAACAACTTTTATAGGGATACTTCTACTTTCTCTTTAAATCAACGTTCTTAAAAATAATATCTTGAGACTTAATTAATCTGTTCCCTTTTTCAAAAAATATTCCATATCCTTCCTTATGATAACCAATTAATATTTTTTTCATAATTTTTTTATCTAGTTTTGTTCTACACTGTTTTGGAACATGTGCATAGCAAACAGATAGACCCTATAATACGAAGGTGCTTTATACTTGGTTTCTTGCTATATCAAAATTCATATGGAGATTTCCCTAGTACATTTGAGGATCCGATTCGATTTAATATGTATGTTATATTTTATATTTATATTTATCATTTCGTTATATTTATCATTTCCGTTATATTTATCATTTCAGCCTAAAATTTTTGCGGAATATCTTTGTGAGTGCATTAATGTTCGGGCATTAATGTTCGGGCTGTTTCCACAACAGTACGATTTTCCCTTTCACTGCAACCATTTTATTGTGTGTACGGCATAGTGAATCGCTGAAATTAATCTCTTTGACCTGCTTGTTATGAAATACTTCCGTTGTCACTTAAAAGTTCTTTAATGGACCTGCTGTTTTTACCTCGGCTCAATTTAGCTAAAACTTCAGATTTTTCTTTAAGAATGTAGATGACTCTGAATTTTATGTAATCATTTTTGAACAATACAAGTACCTATATCCAGACAGAGTTTTGGAATGAACCACAAATATTTGTATGAATGAGCTCTCCCGGTTTCGTTGCTCTTTTCTTATGCTCTTATGCTCTAGTCCTATGGAAGTCGGTGTGTTATATCGTAAATGCAGCTTTCACAAATATTTTCTTTTGAATTATCATCTTGCCTTTTATTTTGATATCCGAATCTTACATGATACAATTGAAGCAAATTTTCTTGATCAATTGCATTTACTAGCCGGAAGTTTAACGTTTTTTTATAGCTAATTTAAATAAACTTCCAAAGCGATCACGTATGCCTACTAATTTAATATCTCGACCAACCTTTAAATTGCAAACTTCTATTGCCGATGTGAATCTACTCTTTAGATTTTTGTCTGCAAGAACGGAGAATAAGCTTTTTTGTATCATGGGTACATACCATACATTTCCCAAAGTGAGTTTGTGCCATCTTCCGCCAACTGCCTCGATGTCTACTGTATCTTGCCAATGCTTCCACTAGCTGTAGTGATTGTAAATTTCTCAAATGTTCTGAAAATGCTCTTGCTGTAACGTGATTTGTTGATCCATTATCAGCCATTAATACCATAAAGTATCTGAAAGTGTCTCGGACTTACAGCAAGAAGCATCATCTCCGCTTTATTTGAAGAACCTGTAACTTCTAATTTATTATCTGTTTTGGGTGGCCTTCCATCTTGTATTCATTTTTGACATTTTTTGATTACATGATTTAGTTTTTTACAGTAATTATAGATAACCTTCTCCTGTTTTCAATTACTTGAATTTTGTTTAAAATTATTTGAATTCTGTTTTGAAGAATCAAGTGTGAGCACTTCTTGTGATGTAAATTCAACTCCTTTATTTGAGAGGTTTTTATTATATACAAAGCTGATTTGTTAGGTTATCAATAGTTCATTTTTAACATAAACATCCAACTTGATTTAAAAGAAAAATTTTATCTTTGTAATCTGTTGTTATGAAAATAAAGAGATTACATTTTTGCATGATAGTTTTGTTTATTATATAAAAGCGGTATTAAAAAATATACCTTAGGGTATAATTTTTGATTTGGTAGACAGAGCTTTGTTGTTATCTGACTCTGAACTTCTATCAAAAGAACATACATTGATTAAAGAACTTACATTATTAATATACTAATAGAGAATGATTATCCTCTCAAATTCATTTTTGATACAATCAATGTTAGAGTCAAAAGCATTCAGCGTGATGGTAGTTCGTGATTGCATGAACAATAATGATGAAACAAGGAATGTTACATCATGATTTACTGTGTACCATCGATAACAGAGAAATTCAAAAAATTTAATAGAGAAGATATTAAAGTTTCATATTATAGCTCTAATAAATTGAGTAAGTTTATTAAGGTACAAAAGAATTCTCGTTCAAATTGATCAAATAACAATGTGGTATACAAGATCATGTGTAAGAATTGTAATGTATCATATGTCGGACAAACAGGTAGACAACTTAAAACCAGAATTACAGAACACTGTAATCGTATTCGTTGGAATACATCTATTCGTTCTGTAATTACCGAACATAGCCTGTGGATGACACATGATTTTGATTGGAATAACATACAGATACTAGATGAAGAGCCATGTTATAATAAACGCTTAATTTCTGAAATGTTAAATATTAAAAAGCAAAAAGTCTTAATCTCCAAACAGATACGGAGGGCCTTCACAAAGCGTATATATCGATTATAAACAAAATTTGACATTGTTCTTTTCTAGTCATTTTGTTAATCTAGTAATTGCCTCTCAGATAGTGACAGTCAGCCTTACCGTTATAATATATCTTTCAAAAAAAAAATTCTTTCTGGAAGATTCGATCTGTACAATTTATCTCAACTTTAATATAGTGACTATGTATTATTATTACTATCTGACTGATGTACTACCTCTTATATTTTATACGATTTTATGATGAATTTGACGTATTTCTTCTTAAGAAATGATAACTGTGATCACGTTGGTGAGTGTTTTATTGAGATGATGTTTTTGCTTGATTTTGACAGAATTTAAAAGTAGATAACATTTTAAAAGATTTTTATTTTATTCAGATTTTAATTTCATTTTTTATTTTTATTTTTGGTTAACAAATATGTTTTTTTAATTAGAATATCATGAAATTCCAAAAAATCGGTCAGTAAATCACTTGCAAGTAATTCAAGCCTATGAGGCATTAATCGATATCGCTATGTAAATTGGAAATTTTTCATCACGATTTTTCTATGACGATAAAATAAATTTTAAGGTTGTGAATTTTGTATTATCTGAAGATGACTCAATCCAAGAGCCGAAACATGTAATGTAATGTATTTTATAATGTTATTTATAGAATTTTTTTATTCATTTAATATATCATATTATAGTTCTTACATTTATACTTAATTACGTTGACTCTTATGTGCCCTATACATCTTTGTATTAGTTTTTAAAATCGAGAAATTTAACTGGATGCATCCCTCTGGCGGTACTGCTCGACGACACTCCATTTTCATTCGATGACAAAAATGTGGACTAAATATTTTACAAAAATGATTTACAACAGATTGTAGCAACATTAGGGGAATAAGTTTGTTACAGCATCGTCTGCGCAAACAACCGTTGTCCGCATAATGCCTCTAGGTTGACCCAAACGAAATTATTATTGTCCTGGTGCCAGCAACATGATGGCAATTGAAGAAAAACTTGTGCTAAGTGCCTATTTTTTTTCTTATGCCAAGGAACGTTTTGTTATCTGGGAATGTAATAGGATAAGTATGCTAACTACTAGCTAGTGTTTTTTGTTACTGACAGTGAGTATTTACGTACAGAAGAAAGATAACAGTAAAGGATTATTAAATGATTATGATGTTAAATTAGTAAGAACTCAACAGATAAAACTTGAATATATTTCCTATAAATTTGACATTAAAATAGGAGTTAAGTTTATAAATTAAATAAATTACAAGCTTTTAAAAAAAAGGTTTCTCATCATAGACGACTTTACTAGAAACCCTATAAGAATTGCAACACGAGCCAACACGAGCCGACTTTTGTATGCAGGGTAATAGTTTTAAGAAAATTGAGAACAGAGAAAGCAATATATTGTATCTCTATCTAATGTGACGCGTCTTTAACCTAATTACCTAAACCTGCGCTGACGCGTACATACGATGTTACTGATACTCAACTATACTGATAATTATTTATTAAAAATAGTTAAGTGTGCAGTCCCATTTTGCACTAATTCACCAGCCAAAGGCTACATAATGAAAACATTTCCTCAAAATGTCGACCGTCGTGCTTTATAGGCGAAAAATGTTAGCAAAAAATGTTGGGGAAATGGTATGAAAAACTGGACACCTGCAACAAATTCTTTTCTCTGCGAAGTTAAATAATATTTGCATAAATATATTATTAAAAAATTAATAAAATATGTTTCATTAAAAATATTGTATAATTATTATAAATCTTTTTTCATTCTTATATATATATAATAAGTATACTAAAGTTATTTTCTTTTTAGGAGACGCATTGACATACTTGACACAAATCGACACACATCGTTTTCCATTTATAATTTTGTTTAAAACATATGAAAAAAAAAGAGTATAAAAAACCACCGCACAAGTTATAGTTTGTGATATTTAATTATCATTACATTAATTAAAATATTAGATGTTTCGGCCACAATCTGACCATCCTCAGTAAATTCACAATATTCTTAAAACGCAGAGTTACCTATAGCTAACATTAAATTCAACCGTCGTATGATATAATTATATATAAACGTGTTCTTTCATATGTGAAGGTGCCTCATACAATAATGTTACACCGCCAATTGTCATATCACGAAAAGTGTAGAACGAGAATTTCCAGATTCTAATTTAACAAATTTGCGTATCATTAATATCTTCTAATCGAAATGTGTAAGAATAGAATCGTTACCTGTTTTACAGCAAAAAAATATAATGATGAATCTCAAGTACATCCTTTGCACAGATGGAAATTTGTCGTGACATTGTGTGTTGTTATTTGTCATATCATATATTTTACCACTATTTATATATATGAGTCAAAAGTTTAGAAAGTTCTAGAATTATTTATTAAGTGTGAGAGAGATCTTTCTTAAGAAGAGGCAGATAAACATCAGGCAAACCTTCAGTGTCATTTTGCTTATTGATACCACTTATTTGGCCTTTTATGTATATCATTTCAGAAATTCTTCTTTTCATTAATGATTGTTCTGTGTCTAAAATTCTTATGTTATCCCAATCCAATTCATGCATCTCATTCAACTGGTGACATGAAACCACTGACATCTCGGAAGTGGATTTTCTTATGTCAGCCTTATGTTCTTTTATACGAGTTTTTAATTTCCTTTTTGTTTGACCAACATAAGAAGATTCACAATTTAAACAATTTATTTTGTAGACTACTCCACGATGGTCATCCTTAAGCAAAGGATCTTTTTCAGTTTTTATAAATGTATTCATTTTATTCATGGGTTTATAAGCTATATTAAAGCCATGTATATGTGAAAGTTTCTTAAATTTTTTCAGATACTTTGCTTAAATATGGTATCGTGAAAAACTTTTTCTTTGAATTAGAATTAGAGTCACATTCGTTATTATTGTCCTCACGATTTTGATCTAAATTAGTTCTACTTTCCAAGGTATTTATTCTATTTTTTATTGTTGAAAATATGAATTTAAGAGGATAACCATTCATTAAAAGAGTATGAATTAAATCAGAGATGTTTTTTTCATGAAATTTTGGATAGAATAAAAGCAAAATTCTATCTAATTGCCCGATTACGCCCCTTTTATGTACTAACGGATGATTCGAAAAATAATTTAAATATCTCCCAGAATTAGTAGATTTTTTATAAATATCGAAGATGATTCTTCCTTCTTGTCTCATTAATTTTACGTCTAAAAAATTTATGCCATTTTCATCGCCAAAGTCAACAGTAAATCTAAGCCTTTCATGATATGAGTTAAACAATTTCAGAACTTCCTCAACCTTGTCTTTATGCACCGCTAACACAATGTCATCCACATAACGGAAATAAAAAGACGAGATAATATTATTAGCAGTAATAATTTCTTGTTCTAAGTCTTGTAGAACTATGTTCGCTAATATAGGGGACACCACTTCCGAGATGTCAGTGGTTTCACGTCACCAGTTGAATGAGATGCATGAATTGGATTAGGATAACATAAGAATTTTAGACACAGAACAATCATTAATGAAAAGAAGAATTTCTGAAATGATATACATTAAAGGCCAAATAAGTGGTATCAATAAGCAAAGGACATTGAAGGTTTGCCTGATGTTTATCTGCCTCTTCTTAAGAAAGATCCCTCTCTCATTTAATAAATAATTCTAGAACTTTCTAAACTTTTGACTCATATATATAAATAGTGGTAAAATATATGATATGACAAATAACAACACACAATGTCACGACAAATTTCCATCTGTGCAAAGGATGTACTTGAGATTCATCATATTTTTTTGCTGTAAAACAGGTAACATATGACAATTGGCGATGTAACATTATTGTACGAGGCACCTTCACATATGAAAGAACACGTTTATATATAATTATTAGGTGTACAAATAAGTTTCCGTTGTTTTTTTATCAAAAATTAATTAATTAATTGATTTCAAACGATGTGAAATTGCTTGTTGAGTCACTCTTAATGTAAGTGCAAGTTCTTTTTGCGTTTGGCACGAATCTTCATTCAATAATGCTTCCAATTCCGCGTCTTCGTACACTTTTGGCCTTCCGCTACGTTCTTTGTCTTCGACGTCAAATTCATCGTTCTTAAATTTTTGAAACCATTCATGACAACTTGTCTCACTTAAGGCAGCCTCACCATATGCTTCTACAAGCAATCGATGAGCCTCAGCTGCAGATTTCTTCAAATTAAAGAAGTAAATCAAAAGTTCCCGCAAATGACGCTTATTCGGCTCAAAACTCGGCATTTTCGCACAAAAAAAAATATATGATGCTGATACAAAATCGCTAGTATTTCAAGATTATGTTGTTGACAGATGTCCAATCTTACGATATAATGTTTTACATCAGACAATTTTAACCATAGCTTGTTAGTGGCGCCGTCTTTTGTCAAACAACGGAAACTTATTTGTACACCTAATATATCATACGACGGTTGAATTTAATGTCAGCTATAGGTAACTCTGCGTTTTAAGAATATTGTGAATTTACTGAGGATGGCCAGATTGTGACCGAAACGTCTAATGTTTTAATTAATGTAATGATAATTAAATATCATAAATTATAACTTGTGCGGTGGTTTTTTTATGCTCTTTTTTTTATAATGTTTTAAATTATAAACCACGTTCGTTTTTATGATGAATTTTGTTTAAGTTTAATCGACACACTTCACTTCTGCTAGGGAGGAGAGTCAGACTGTGTCAAGTGTGATTTTGTCTCATAAAAGGAAAATAGCCTAATATTATATGCATACCTCAAATATTAAATTAGTAATTTAAAGATATTTAAATTATTAAGATTAAAATCTTTTAATATTATTCAGGATTATAACCTTGGTAACATATCAAGATCAAAGCAATTAGTTATAAACATGATTTTATCAAATTAAAAAATGAAAATTATAAAACTAATTAATTAGGTGCTGACTAATGAAATTATAAATATTCTAATGAGCCTGCTCACTTTTGTATCTTTTAATTCTCGTTTTAAAATATATAATCAAATCTTTAAATTTTTAAAATAATTTTATTTAAAAAAAAAGATTAAACTAAACAATTTTTCTCGC
>JAANIC010003001.1:186197-213645 GCA_017607545.1 Acromyrmex charruanus | reverse complement strand
AAAATTGTCTGTCTTTGGTAAGAGAAGGTTATGGGTGCTTTCTAACAAGCGACTCATTCAGTACAACACAGTGATTATCTCATCCTTGTATTGAAGAACAACAAAACTGTAATGATGCATCGCGTCATACCGTATCACACTGTGTCTCTTGTTGGAAGGCACTCTATAAAGCCAAAATTGGTTAAAAGGTTATTGTGGTATGTGTTTCTTGTTGGAAGGCATCCTATAAAGCCAGAATGGGAAAGATTAGTATCTTTATATCATTCGTGAAAATATCACTTTTATTTATCATACAAGTGATTTGGTTAAATGTTATAATAATAAATTGTGCTTTGCCTAATTATGATCAAATGTCAAGGCATTCATCGTGGGCTGATTATTTTTAATTTATTGCCAGAGGCGTTAATCATCAGCTGGCGAGCTATAACAAAATGCCACAGTCCTAAATCGTGCTTTAGCTAGTTATACACAAATGTCAGAGGCGTTCATCGTGGACTGACTATTTTTAATTTACTGCCAGAGGCATTTCGATTATCAAATCTGGCGAAATACGATTGCGGAACCAATTTGTGGAATTTTGCGTCTGCAATTAAAGAAATATGAATAGATGCATTGTCACGATGGAATCAAAAGCTGATTGCTTGACACGACCGGAACAAAGAAACTAATGAACACATTTGTCTGAAATTTTAACAGTAATCCTGTAAAGAATCAAACTTTTCTAAAATTATAACAGTTTTATATTTGTGGAATCATTTCTATTATATATTAGATCGAAAACTTTTCAAACTTATATCCTAGTATAAATCAACATATCAATAATAACTGTGTATTAGAGTCTACAATAAAAATAGCATGTTTCATTAAAAAAACATAGATGAGACCTTCATCTGACCCTGCAGACGCCAAGGTCAAACTGAATATCAGTAAATAGCTTCTTTAAAACCTTACAATTTTTGTCTGAAGCGTTTCTTTCAAAAATTATGTAAGAGTCTTATAGCACAAGGATGGCCGTATTGAGTCGTAGAACGTGAATCATAGTCACAGATCAACGCATTATACTTTGATGTACTATGTATGCCGATACAAGTACAATTCACATTCCTTCACGATTAGTTATCATCTTTATGTTTAGCTCATAAATCCGAGGTCTTTTTGAACACGCTATATAATATATATGTTATACGTATATATGTGCTATACACATATATGTATGTGCTAACATACATTACACAGTCAATAATCATATGCATAATTTTTATACGACGCTGTATGTTTATGAAATGTATATAAGTATATCATATTCAAAGTGTTTTAGTAAATGTGTATACTTATATGTCAATGTACACGTTGACTAAGCAAGTTATAATAAGTATATTTACTAAATGAACACTTTGACTGTGACATAGATTTATCTTCGAATGCAAACATGCATTTGCATACATGTATATACGTGTAATATAATAGCACTTTTTCCTTTATTCGCAATGTCATTTTAGGATTGCCTAAACATGCCATGTAACATGTATTGTCAGTATATAAATACATTCCAAATACATATGTAGCTATTCCATCTCTTTTTATTACGTTTAATGGGCCTTTTACAATAATAAGCCATAAATTAGAAGTCAGATGTTAAAAATTGATGACTATGATTAGTCAATTTTTAGCTTCTGACTTCTGATTTATGACTAATGGCTTATTATAGAAGGCCCATAAGAAGTTATTCATACTTAGCTTTTCATGATATGATATAGACACACTAGTGAATATTAGAATTATATTTTACGTGCATTATGATGTACATAATTACAAAACATAAAATATATTTCTAATTCATATTCATATGTGTAGCTACTTCATCTCTTTTTGTTACGTATAACAAAAGGTGTACTGATGTCCTCTTTTTTCTATGTTTAATAAAAAGAGATATGTTTTTTATGGTCAAATATACGAATATTAGTGATCTATGCTTTTATATTTTCAATATCAGAATATACATACAACTAACATAAATCAAAGCTAATGAGAGTCAAACGCAAATGATTAGACTTAACATCTTACAAAAAAATAATTAAATTACGAATTCTCTGATAAATGATATCTTCTTTACTTTGTACATTTCAACTCACTTTGAAGACCTCTTCAGCAATACAGATATATTACGAAAAGCTCACAAATACAAAAAGATTGTCACTCGCAAATTGCCAGAGATGATGTGATGTAAAATGATGTATTTAGTAGATAGAGAGTGTGCCAAGAAGTTTTGATACATAATTGATCACAAAATTACATTTATATAAATCTATCTACAAAAATTTTACATCACTTCATCTTTGACAATTTGTGAGTAACACAATTTTTTTGGATATGAATTTTTCGTTATATATCTATATTGCTCTCATTAACCTTGATTTATGTTAGTTATACGTATATTTTATAGATTTAAAGTCCCCTATATAATAATTGTTTTTTCAGTATTATACTATTGCATGTGTGTGTGTATTATAATGTGTGAATACACAAATTAGAGATAGAAGTAATTTATACTGAGGTATTCATGTAGATATTTCCTATGTTTAATTATACAAAACATCGCAATTAAATTTTATGTGTACATATATACACATTATATTATGTTACATTATATTATGTTACGTTCAAACCCTTGAAAATTTGGTCAAGGAGACAATGAGGGAGAATGGAGAGGACGGTTAGACTCAATCTCACAGGTATACGCGCGGAGGCGAACACCTGTGAGTCGTACGCACCTTTTCAGTCCCGGAATATGGGTCAACGTCCGAAGGGACGCTATGACACCTGTTCCGCTGGACAGTGCGAACGTCGGTCCTACGTTTTGGGTCAAGGAACTTAACCCTTTGGACCTGGGGACTGGACCTCGTGCGACCTCAGATATTAGAGGGAAGTGAATGCGAGAGGTGGTTTTAATAAATACCTTAAGTTACATTTATTAATAAAAAGAAAAATAATAATAAAAAAGAGTTTTATACATTAAAAACTTCTCTTTACATAAAAAATATACATTACAGCTTATGGATGTATGAGTGCGTGCGTGCGTGCGTGCGTGCGTGCGTGCGTGCGTGCGTGCGTGCGTGCGTGCGTGCGTGCGTGCGTGCGTGCGTGCGTGCGTGTGTGTGTGTGTGTGTGTGTGTGTGTGTGTGTATAGAGAAGAAAGGGTTAACGAGTATGGGAGGCGAGGAAAGTGTTGCAGAAGCACATCGGGATGAGGTGCTTGTAGAAAACAGTGAAAGGTGTGGGGTTTCCGGGGATGTATATTGACTAATCTGTCTCCTTCGTTGGAGGGGGACGAATATAACCGGAACATCAGATCCCAATCGATCGGCTCGGGATTTGGTTGAAACGAGAGGGGCGGGAGTTGATCCAAAAGAGGAGAGAGTGAGAATCTTTCTTCGTGAGAAGAAGGGAGATCGTTCCTCGAGAGGAGGAGGGAAATAACCGAGGATTTCCTGAATAGCAGGGTCGATAACAGGAGGAGAGGTGAGATCTAACGGTTGTGTCTCTGTTGGTGAATAGGAGATCTCGGTGAATTCGCCAGTCGATTGTGGCAGCGCGATTGTGGGTGGTCCTGGGGAACGGTTCCGTCTACTCCTCCGGACATAGGGGGTTCGTTCGCGTTTCCTAATGGTACGCACTACGAACCGAAGGGTTAAAATTGACGTGTGTTTGTTGGAAACGCGTGTAAATGTATTTAAGTACAATGAGTGTGTTTCTATGCGAAGAAACGTGGGGGTGGACTGGAAATAAATGCGATTTACTATTAGCTGGGCCTAAGATATCAGGTAGGTTCTAGGCGAGGAAATCCGTCGTCCTCGGAGAGCGTCCGAAGGGCAGTATAGCTGGTAATTCCAGTTGCGATTTGCTCACAAATTCGCACTTGGATGGAATCGCGAACTGGCGTGATTAGCGAAATATTCAATAATTTCTGCACTGCCCATGACAATGGATTAACTCGTAACTGACTGCGAACTTCACTGACGTGGACCGAGTGGTTTGAAATTTCGTACTGACGCTTTGCGCTTCCGCAGGAAGCCTCTATTTATACTCCGAAAAAAGGGCGTTGTGCCCTTTATCTAGGATGCAAAAGTTAGTTGCAATGTCACGCAAGATTTACGATTTTTATAGCGTCCTATCGTTGTTAATCTAAAGTATATCGTTAGAGTAGTTTCGAGAAGAAAAGAAGTGATTTACGTTTTTTCTTAAAGAGCTCCAGATGGCGAATTTTGTTATTCTCGCAGAAAATACGGCTAGGTAAACAAATGGTTACCGTGCACGACTAGGTTTGAGTGCAGGGCTATCATTGTCAGTCGCGAGTCTGATCTTAGATAACGCTACCGTGGGAAGTTATCCTATGCGTTTTATGATTTTTAAGCGCGACGTGGCGCCTGTTTTTCTAAGATGAAATTGTTAGTCAGCCTCAGATGACAAAGCCTAGATTTTAACTATTGCGTGACTTCGTGCATTTATAATGTCTTTTGCAATCTTGTCTCTTTTCAGGCCTGCATTAAGGTTGTTATTCCTTCCGGATTGATTGGCATTTAGTTTTCGCGGAGCCTGTCTAGTCCCTCTTTTCAATTCTGTCAGACCATTATCAGAAGGTTCCGCTCGAGTCTCGCAGAGCCAACCATAGTCACGACATGGANTCGAGTCTCGCAGACGCCAACCATAGTCGCGACGTGGAGCCGAAGAAAAGAATCGTGACATCTGTAGGACGTAACAATTATATACACAGTGCGACAAATATGTTCCCGGACACGAACCATATCTCAGTAACCAGTGGCGACATCTGTGCGTTCAAACATGCATTTTAAAGGTCGAACATTTTGTTATCATCTGTCAAAGTTTCATTCATTTTGGTTGACATATAACGAAGATATGACAGTTCATGTTAAACAAGATTTTGGTCGAGGTAGAAATTTTAATATGGAACAAAGAGTTTTAAAGCGATTGATCAAAGTTTTAAAGCGATTGATGGGCAGAATTCATCG
Source organism: Acromyrmex charruanus (assembly GCA_017607545.1). Taxonomy (NCBI): domain Eukaryota; kingdom Metazoa; phylum Arthropoda; class Insecta; order Hymenoptera; family Formicidae; genus Acromyrmex; species Acromyrmex charruanus. Next base: position 208,618 of record JAANIC010003001.1, on the reverse strand, counting down.
TATTCGCCCCGAATATCGTGATCCAGAAGATTGGTCTTTGTTGCATGATAATGCACCGAGTCACACTTCATTGATTGTTAATGTTTGGCTCGAAATCGTGTCTCTGTGTTAAACCATCCACCGTATTCACCTGATTTGGCTCCCTGCGACTTCTCATTATTCCCAAAATTGAAATTGAAATTGAAGGGACGCTTTTTTGATGACATTCCGACGATCCAATCAGCTTCTACACAGACACCAGAGGCAATTCCGCAAACTGAGCTAGAACATGCATTTGAATCACTATTGAATCGTTGTAACAAGTGTATTGAAGCCAGAGGAGAATATTTTGAATAATAAAACCAAAAAATATGCATATTGTTGTTTCAATTATGATTTTCAGGCCCTGTCCGGGAACATATTTGTCGCTCTGTGTATGTATACATACAATTTTAATATTGCATATTTAAATATAAGATATGCATAAATAGCTTAGCATTTATAATTTCTATCTGTAACGTGTGTTTATTCACACATTATGGTATACATATATACTATAAAATATTGTACAATATTGCCTATATGTGTATTATATTTAAATACACACACCACTAAATATCTATATATTTTAACATGAGTAACTTCTACATCTTTTCATTAAACGTAGCAAAAAATGGAGTAGCTATGTATATTATATGTATAATATATCAATGTATAACTAATACATGTTACATGTTACATTCATGAATACGAATTACAATTACATTTTATTATATGTGTATTATAATGTATGTACACACACAATGATACAAAACATTATTCTATTATTGCATATAGATATGTTAGTGAATTAATGATGTATGCAATATTAAAATTATATTTTGGGTACATTATTGTGTATATATACATTATAATACATATAAAATATAATTATAATTTATATTCACTAATGTTTTTTATATATTGTTACAACAATGTTAGAATTATAAATGTGTTATGTTTGTGCGATGTGAATACACACATTATATAATGTATATACATAAAATTCTAATATTACGTATAAATAAATAATATCTGCATGATTATTTCAATATGAGTAACTTTATCTGTTTATATAATGCGTGCATGTATGTGTGTGTGTTTGTGTTTACATAGTATAATATACATACAATTTTCTATATTAGATATATAAGTCGACATGTTAGTAATGTAAATACTATAAGTGTCCATCTCTTTTTATTGGACAGAGCAAAAAAAGAGTTATATTATGTAGGTGCAATGTCGTATTCATTTATTGATAATATATTATTGTTATCTAAAATGGCATTAGACGTAAGGAAAAAGTGCTACTACGGCTTCGTATCGATATAACTATTAGTTAAAAATCTGTTCTTTAGGTGTATTACATACAGATTTTTAGTACTGGTGGTATATATTAGAACACAGCCTACATTGCATGTATACATAATACAACTGTATTTCTAAGGTTCACAAATATAAGATTAATTTTAATTCCAATTTATTTTTTCCTCAATTCTAAAATTGGTTTCATTAAATACTTCTTGAATTACAAGGCTCGAACGTTACAGTACTGCCGGCATTAACGCAAGATGTCTGATCGCCGGCTAAAACCTTTTGAATTTTGTTCAGAATCATGTCCTGAATAACGTTTGTCTAGATCAAGATCATTGAAGGTTGTACCTCTTATTTTCATTTTTTCACTAAAAATTCATTTTTATGTAAAAATAAAAATAAGAGGAACAACTTCTAATGACCTTGATCTCGACAAATGTTATTCAGGACATGATTCTGAACAACATTCAAGAGATTCTAGCCGTCGGTCAGGCACCTTGCGTAATGCTAATGCCGGCGGTACTGTAACATTCGAGTCTTATAATTCGAGAAATACTTAATAAAAAAATATTTTATTATAGTGTTTTGGAAAGCTCTCGAGGTGATCTACAAAAATGTGCAATAAAAAATAGGAGGTTCCGTTTAAAAAATTGAAGATAATCTTCACGTGACCCTCAAGTAACTATTCAAGGTTAAATTAATAACATCATCGTATGTCCCCCTCAAAGCCATACAACTTTTGTCCGAAACATTTTTCTCTAAAATAAAAAATAAAAAACTTATTTGGGGTGGGATATGCAAGTACATATATAGTATATATATATAATAATATAGTATATACATATAGCATATATAGTATAATATAGCATATATGGTATACTATATAGTATATATAGTAATTCAAGATTGAATTATTTAACCATTGAAAGATCTAACTTCGATCGTTATATAGATATTTAATTTCTAGTATTGATATTATTAATATACAATTAAAAATCTTTCATCTTTTTATTTGTTAAAAAATACATATAATGCATCAACAATTCCGAAGTGCGTAAAATGTCTCGAAAGTTACATAGAAAAAGCAGTATTTAAAAATTTACATCCATTCTTTAACTAGGCTTTACGGATTTAAATCTCTTTGTCGTCGCAAGGTCTTCGCCCGGATCACGGCAACGCTGAAACAGCGAAATTACGCAATCGTCTCGGTTCTCGCCTCTGAATAGCGAAACAATTTGCAACTTCAGCAGTTCTGGCTGACGGCTGCTGGCTGTCGTTGGAAGACGCTCTTCTTTCGATCCGCACGAACAATACCGTCCCATTAATAGATGCGATCTGCAGCTGCTAATACTCAGTGCCATGCGATTTGTGTTAACGAGCAGGCTGGGTTCTCTTCACTCAGCTGACATGAAAAATCTCTCGCGATGGTGGGTTGGGAGGCATGAAACGATGAGAAAAGGGAAGCGCGGGATATAGGATATTCTGCGTGTTAACTGAAACAATACTCAGTGCTGTTTCAATTGAAATAATCGTTATCTAAAAAAAATGTTGCAACATAAATAATGTTTCAATTTCGAACATTTAAAAAATAAATATTTTATTTTAAATATATAAAGGTTTTGTATCTAATAGAAGTTTTGATGTCTAACCAAATTGTCTAAATTGTATCTAATGAAAGATAATAAAGCTCTTACATTGAGAAAAACGTCTGATTATATTAACAAGATGGTGGAATGCATTGTGAAATAAACAGAATTTTTCAGTATCATGATTGGACTTAATATTTTGTAGAGCTAGAACCAACGTTAGACTTAATTATACGGATTTGGTTAATATTTGTTATTGGATATATAAAGGATTTTAATATTTACTATATATACAGAAGTAGTTTTTTACTATAAATTATGTAAAATTAAGACAATCTAATTAGAGATAAAAATTTACCAAAAAAATTAAAAATTTTAAGTAAAAATCCAATAAAAACCAATTTTTTTACTCCAGCCTTGAAAGTATTTTAAATACTCAAATATGTAGAATTTTCTACATTTAACATTTGATAATATTATTCTAGAATTCAGTTACTGCATTCATCGAAGAAGTTATATCTATGTAAAGGCAAACAATCAAAATGTAGTACAATAATTACTAGCGATAAGCGTAGATATACTTACAATTAGATACAATTTCGAAACGGCGTTAGGATAGGATTTCATTTGTGCGTTCTTGTCGTACGACAAATGTGTGCAGAGAAGTTCTCGGATCTCTCTATCCTATAGTCAATCAAAAGACTTGAAAGTTTGTTGAACCATTAAAAGGAACAAATAAAATCTCACCCTTAAGCAACAAGGTAGATATTTCCGATAAAGCGAAGGGATATTTAAAGAAATCACTTAATGTAATGTAGGACAATGTCCCCGAAATTATTATAAAACTTATAGAAATTTTCTTGTATAATCTGATAATTATATATGCAATCATGAGAAATAGTTGTGTAGTATTAGATAAAATCGTTTATTTTATCAAATGATTTCATATATATTAGTGAAGAAAATTATTTGTAATCAGATAAAATCGTATGAAATCAAATAAAATCATGTAATCTGTGAGACAATATTTTAGCTAGTGGTGACCTCTCTATATTTAAAGTTATAAAAACAAAAGACATTAAACATTACAGTTTTGTAACCAATTTCTGACGTCGACTTGTAACAATATTTACTTTATACGCAAATTTTATAGTTCGTATATACATAAAGACAATTACATAAATATATAAATATAAATAAGGACTCTCAATCTTAAACAATAAAATAAAAATTCAGATAAGGCTAGTGAGAATCATATGCTGATATAAAAGCAAAGAAATAGAAGATCAGATAATACTTAGGTGTTGATGGTTATCTTCATTTATTTCGAATGTTTCGGCTCTCTTTTTTTGGAGTTCTCCTCAGCGAATATAAAATTAAAAATCTTCCATTCAGAACAAGTCACTTGCAGATTGGCAGAAAGAAAAAACGTTAAATAATAAAACCAAATGACTCACCTCAATGAGAATCGAAGAAATGAAGTTCAGAAATAACGATTCACAATTTTAAAATTAAATATGAAAGTTGTACGATTGTATATTAGATACATATCGTTTTTCTGAATATAAACTCGTGTCTGTTTGTCATGACGTGTCATTTAAAATTAAACGTTACGAAGGTAACAAAGGGATTAACAAACATGCATTGAAAATAAATATAACTAAGAGTGTCAACCAATCAAACAAAGTTCAAATATCAATTTTGTTTAAACATATTCAATAGGGAAGCATACGAATAGTGTAAGCACTCTGTGTCCGTTCTTAAATTAAGTCCATTCTTCTACATATAGATGTGATTTCAGAATTTAATTAATTTATTGAGAAATCCATATTAAGAATATTCTCCCAATCGAATTCATGGTTAAAACCAAGTCGATGTTCCGTGATCACTGATTGATTTCTATTACTACTGTTAATGTGGTTTCGATGCTCAAATATTCTAATTTTCGACCTGTTTGCCCAATATGATGCATCGCAATCTTTGCAATCTTGTAAATCACATTTTTATTGGAAAATTCTGAAAGAATGTCCTTCTGTACTTTAATGAGTCTACTGAGTTCATTCAAGTTGAAAAAAGACAGTTTCACGTTAATATTCTTGACAATGGAAAAAAAATTTTTTATAGTAAAATTTCAGACTCGAAAGTAAAACAGCTCCGTCAACCATTCCCGTTATACTCCTCTCTTTTGGGAAATTAAATGTGACGAAAGATAATTCAAATAACGTCCCGAAAAAGTAGACTTGTAAAACCAATCAAATTCTAACTTTCTTTCCTGGTTAATGATGATTCAAATCTAAAAAATTGATTCTATTGTCCCCCTCCCCCCTCATTATCATTCTTACATACATATAAAGCTGTCTGATTTGAACTAGAGATTATATGAACAAACAATGTCTTAGAATTAAGTTTAGATACTTAATATAAAAGATTACGTATGTACGTATGCAATATTCATGTAGTCATGTGTCAATGACATGTAAATTGTATGTATGTAAGTGTACATCTAACAGATTCCTACGACTCTTTTTTTTCGTGGAGATCTGGATCAATTCGTTGAAATAAAGAGACAGCTGCGAATAACGAATAAGTTGAGCATTTATAGCCTAGAGAAGGCTAAACATTCTTTTTCCACATTAAAAACTAAAGCAAAGAATACAGTATTTCCTCGTAAATGTCGGTCCGAGATAAACTAAAAATCGGTACACGTGCACGAGCGGCGAGATCAAAAGAACACCTAGAGTCTATGGCCCTCGGACACTGCGGTTAAAATAATAATAAACATGTCATTGGAAGGGTAAGACCGGCGCCAACACTATTTACGGTCAAGTCACGGACGATTCTCACGGAGATCTCTTCACCGTAATCATAAAATCTAAGAAGCGACACACGACGTTCAGGAGTAGGTCTTGAGTGGTCCCGTACTGATGCTGCACGTGCGCTTCTTCGACGTGCTACACGTGCGCTTTTCTCATAAATTTTAAAATCATAAAATTAAGGATGACACTTCCACACGTTACAGATTCCGGTTATGTCCTTTTCCATCCTTGACCAATTAGAAAGCAAGAAATAGGTCCCACTACCTAATTAACGAACGTATCCACCAATTAGTGCGCTGTTAATCAGGGCAGATTACTATAAAAACTCCGGTTCCACGGGATTCAGCGTCTTTTTTCCTAATTTCTTTCTGGGGACGGACGTAGCAATCCAAAGTTCTTATTTTCTTATATAACCGGCCAACACTTTAGAAACCCAGTTTAGAAGCAGGGACAAATTCCATCGATCTCGCATACTTGGTCAGCGAGACTTAAAGATTTAGAGTCTGTGATGAAGGAACATCACCAACCTCGCACATCCTGGCCGGAGGACTTCTACCGATGAGCATCTCAGTAGTAAGTCGATATATCTCTATTTTCTGGTCCCCTCCGCTTTTTCTTTCGGTAATTCATTATTTTATTTGTTTCTTTTTATTATTTATTGATTTTTATGTTATCTTAATTCTTTTTTTTCTTTCTCCCTTTTGAGTTCTCATGTAAAGGAAAATAAAAACATTGCAGTCCGTTCACGCTATAATTTCAATCCCTGTCGCCGTCGCCTCATGATAATTGTTCGCCCCTGTCGACCGATCGCTCGTGTCAGCTTGTTAATATTATCATCGTCCGAGGAAAATCAGACTCTACCCTCTCAGATCCACTCACCAAAACATTTTCCTTTTTTATTCCCTCGATATCCTGTCCGTAACTTCTCCTTTCTGTCACACGATACTTTCACACACGCATATAAAAACCAAACGAAACCTAACTAAAACGAAACAAGCCAAAGTAATTGTATAACAAAAATGTATTGTTAATATTTCTTTTATTATATTACTATTATAAATTTAACACTCGTTTGTTAATTTGAAAAACCTGTCCTTATATTCAGTGTAAACTCTTCTCGGTCACTTGGATTAAGTTCCATGACCGAAAGTCAGGGCATACGGACGTACTGGCGTTAAAGTGCGCCCTTATGACACACTGACTCAGTTTAGTCCTTTTAAACTAAAAGTACGTTCGATTCGTGAGTCCGCTTAGCGGAGTATAAGTTGAGGTTTTCACTTCGTCCTCCATTCGACCCCCTAACCTCGTTAGGAGCCTCAAGACGAAGCTAAGCCTCCCAATTTGCGTCGGTCCTTCCCAACCGCTCCCTTGCGGTCCGAAGCCTGGACAATCCAACCAAATCGGTCTAATAATTCGGTTTCTGTTACGTTCACCCCCTCAGCTCTATGCATGCGAAGCTTGAACGTAACATAAGTTTTACTGAATTGCTAAAATAGATGGCTTTAGGATTCCCTTAAGGGGGTATAACACCTTTTATGGCCAAAATCGACCTCATTTTCAAGATTTTTTTTTACATACAAAGAAGTGCGCAATTTAAAATCGAGTTTTTGGGCTTTTTTATTTACATATTAAAAACACTGAACATATTTTTTGTTTTTGAAAAATCATCATGGTTTATAAAATAAACGTCGTCAAAAGAGGCCGCTAGCGTCGCGTATGTCTTGCTAGTGTACACGATTGTGGCTGACTGGAGTGACCTAAAGCAAAAATACAAATTGGTTCTTAATTTGTGATAGTTTGGCTAAGGTAGTACCGGATTTTAAAAAATATCAATTTTTGAGAAAATGGCGCGACTTTGAAAAAAAAAATCGAATTTTCGCCTAAAAATCTGACATAAAATCGATTGCCAAAAAAAATCTAGTGATTCTTTTTAAAAATAATAGGTATTTCTGTGGAAATAGTCATAAGCGACATCTAACACACTATCCCAAACTATTAGGAAACCTGAAATACTTGACAAACACAAGAGAAAGGCAGCGAGCTCGGTGAGCGCCTCGAGGCCCTCTCCCCGCGCTAGAGGTAACACACAAGCATAGCTGTTTTCGACGTGAAATAAATTCAAGATCACTTAGGCGTTAATGGGATCATATTCTAGACATCTTAAAGTATCATTTAAGCCAATAAAAAATTTTTATATTTTTTGAAGCCGCAAAGGTGTTATACCCCCTTAAGGGGTAATGCCACCCATTAGACTCTAAAATGATACTTAAATTTGGGAAATTTTATTGTGGGTAAATAAATATTAGGTGTTGGAATTAATTCGTAGCGTTTTACAAGAGATGGCACAAGCAGTACACTATTTCGTTGTTACCTATAGTTCTGTATACATTGTAAACATCTATCATAGGACGTCATTTGCCGTACATAACCTTTCTTGAAATCATAAATAACAACACTGTATAATTCATTGAATATGTCAAAATTTGTGCCAGATAAAGTGTTTTTGCGGGGAGTTTTGCTTTAATATGAACAAAAGTGCAGCTGAAGCTCATCGTATTTTAGTGGATGTGTATAGTGAACATGCTCTGGCTGAGCAAACGTGTAGGAAGTGGTTTGCACGTTTTAAAGCTGGTGATTTCGACTTGGATGACAAGGAGCGACCTGGTCAGCCGAAAAAATTTGAAGATAACGATTTGCAGGCACTGCTCAATGAAAACTCATGTCAAACACTTAAAGAATTATCTACGTCATTGGAAGTTGACTTCTCAACAATAGGAAAACGTCTTAAAAGTTTGGGCATGATCCAGAAGGAAGGACATTGGGTCCCATATGAATTGAAACCAAGGGATATTGAGAGACGTTTTCTCACGTGCGAACTGCTGCTTCAACGGCAGAAAAGAAAAGGTTTTTTGCATCGGATTGTTACCGGTGACGAAAAGTGGATCCATTATGACAATCCAAAGCGCAGAAAGTCATGGGTTAAGCCCGGCGAACCATCAACATCAGTGGCAAAGCCCAATATCCATGGCTCAAAGCTCCTGCTCTGTATTTGGTGGGATCAGAAGGGTGTCATATACTACGAACTGCTAAAACCGCATGAAACCATTACTGGAGATCTCTACCGACGGCAACTGATGCGCTTGAGCCGTGCATTGAAGCAAAAACGGCCGGAATACTTCGAAAGACACGATAAAGTCATCTTGCTGCACGACAATGCTCGCCCACACGTTGCAAAACCGGTAAAAACATACCTGGAAACACTTAAATGGGAAGTGCTACCGCACCCGCCGTATTCTCCTGATATTGCACCTAGCGACTACCACTTGTTTCGATCATTAGCTCATAGCTTGTGCGAGCAGAAGTTCACATCTTACGAAGATTGTACAAAATGGTTCGATTCCTGGATTTCATCTAAAGACGAACAGTTCTTCCGACGTGGTATTCATTCACTGCCCGAAAGATGGTCAAAAGTAGTAGAAAGTGATGGGAAGTACTTTCATTAATGTATTTTTTAATGCTCATGTGAAATAAATAACATTCTTTCATTAAAAAAAACGCTACGAATTAATTCCAACACCTAATAACTTTATTTAAAAATTACTTAGCAGACTTTACTATACATATATTGAAGAGTAAAAAAATAATTTTTTAATTTTTTTATGCACAAAATGGTTGTAACTGAAGCTTACTTTATTGAATGAAAAAAGCCTTATATACTACCTATATACATTGCATATATGTACTGTCAGATCGGACATGTCGCGACGCGTTTAATAGAAGCGTCGATGTTTTCAGATACGTACATACATACATACATATACGTTCATACATATACGTTCATACGTTTATACATACGTTCATACATACGAGTACATGTACAAGGAGCGTCACCAAAATTCGAATAAATCGAACAATTTCTTTAAACAAGTTTTTAATGAAAAATTAAATATTACAAAAAATCCTTTTACATGGCACTTGGGGACTTTACTCCTTGTAAAACACAATTATTCGATATATCTCCCATTAACTTGAATGACGGCCTCTATTCTCGGTCTAAAATATTCGCACGTACGTTGTGATATAGCACTGTCCATGCCGACGAATGCTACCTCAATAGCGGTCCTTAATGATGTCACATTGGGATGCCGAGATTTGTTTGTGACTCTTTCAACTACGCTCCATACATAGTAGTCCAAAGAATATTAAATCTGGGCTGTGGGAGGCCAGAATGGGAGCCGAGGCGAGCAACTCGGCTTGTCCTGGCAGTCTCAGAGAACATCTGTCGTATCTTTAATGTGTACGATTTATATCGAAGGTCCTCCTCGGCAATTCGACTCATTGTTGACTCACTTACATCAACAATCGATGCTGATTTTCGCAACGATTGCCCTAGGTCATCCGAAATCAGTGTTTGAGCTTTTTCAACGACTGCGGTGGTCCTCGCGGTTCTTCCGAATGACTTTTCCTCGCTGGCATACTGGAACCTTCGTTGTTCTAAAGCCGTATATTTTGTCATAAACGGTTGATCTCAGGTATCCAAAGAACCGAATTATTTCCGTTGCTGAGCGCCCAGCGCGAAGGCTTTCGGTGATCGCGGCTCTTCGATTATACTCCGCACTTGGTTTCAACATCGCAGCCATTTTGAGAATATGACTATTTACTAGAAGCATCAGGCTTTCTCGGACGCCAACAATAATCTCTGGCAGAGCACAATATAGCGGAAAATTTAAATTTAAATTTGTCCGGATTTTAGTGACGCACCCTGTATAAAGAAAGAGAAAAAGAAATACATAATAAATACGTTAACGTATTTTTATTTAAAAAGTTCTTTTGCACCAGTTATATATATTTTCAATACATTTTTTCTAACGCGCAATTCTTAACATGTTGCTCGCATCGCATAGTATTAGCAACATCCAGATTAGTTAAAGATTCCATGTCTTCGTAAACTGCATCCAAGGTCTCGATGTACATGAGTTCTCGCTCATCGTCCAGAAGCAAGTTCCACAGCCACGTTCGTTTCTCGCGTTTTTTAACGTACGTATGAGTCATCTTTAAATACAGCCGCCGTGAACAGGCGTTTTGTCTCGTTGTATGGAACCATCCCGTCCTCCCATCGCAATCCATGATGATAAGCACTCAACCAGGAAGCGCAAGACCTGTCGGATCTTGTCAAAAATTTTCATGGCACGGGACTCGTAAAAATGTAATGCGTGAGAACGGTCTCCTGTTTCAGTTTCAGCACCGCCACTTCCTTCATGATAAATTTCTTGTTAACGATGAATCCTTGCAGATCCACGAACGTTGGCACAGGCATTTCTTGAGAGGACTACTGTCAATTGCGGCATATCATAGATTTTATATCGTGTTGGAGGTACACTTAGGTGATTTTATGCACAACGTTGATCATTGGATTATACTGAACCACGCAATCGTGTATGATGAGATAATAGACTGTTATATTTGCAGACACGTTCTCTTTACATTCAAAGTCTAGTCGCACGTTCACGGTGCCACTCTTGACCGATTCCTTCTGTCGAGAGCAATTGATGATCACGAACGGACCATTACGTAAAAAAGTTGTAAAGATGAGACTCGGCTCGAGATACTCGTATCCGCAGTCCAGAAACGCGCATACAAGTCGTACAGAATCGCACATCTATTTTTATCAAAAAGATTCAAGTCATCGTACGTATAACATTCCGAAGAGCATTCAGGTAGAGTTCAGTGTTGTTAGGTGAGATGTCTTTTTAGCGCATGCGCACTACAGTACTAGTGAGTTCTAAAGAAATCTAGTAACGTAAAAGGTGAAATGCACGAGCAAAACTGTTTATCTTGTTCGTGGTTAGGCGCGAAAACCGAAGAAAAAACGTTATAGTTTATTGAATTACATATGTAATTCATTTCGCGGAAATAAAGGACCGAGGATTAGGCGAGTAAAATCTAATATGTAGAAGATAAGTATAATTTTGACGGGATTTTGCAATATATAGGTTAAGTAATCTACACTGTGAAAAGGTAAATAACACATTATTATTTATGTAATTATAATTTATTTAATATTTGTGTAATATAAATTCAAATTTTGCTAAAAAAGCTATTAAAAAATCATATAATAGAAAATTTCAAAATTCGTGGTTAGATGAGGATTTTTTATTACTTTTAATTTTATATACGCGGGCGAAATAATGCGTCATTTTCATAAATATTTTAATTTCTCTTTTTCTTATATTCGATGAATATGGCTTTGAAGCTTGTCAATTTTTGAAAGTTTTGTAACCTTATTAAATGTAGCGTTAATATTAGAACTCGCATCAGATTCTTGAAATCTTGTATTAATCACAATTTAGTTCCGCCACATCTTAAAAGATATATTAATATTAGATGTTTAAATTTGTTTAATAGTCAGTGTTTAGTAGTTCTTATAGAAGACTTCAAAGAATTCAGTTTAACAATGTGAAAGCAATTTTGCAATTGGAGTTGAAGGATTCTTACAGGCATTTGCATTATATTAGAATGAGCATCGTTGATTTTTCCTTTAAAATCCATTATGTTTTACCGGTCTCCATGGTTTGTGAGTTTTTCAAATACTTAGATAATATTAATAGTTTTTACTTTTATCAACATATAAGAAAAATTGACAAAAAGATTCTATGGTTGAAGGAAAAAGATTTTAAAGATAAAAAAGCTAATATTAAGCCAATTTCTTACTGTTGTGCTTCGAATAATGAACTGCTTAATAAAATTACATCTAACAATGTCATTAATGACATTCCTGTACAAAGTATAGAAAAGATTCAGATTTCGGCTGAACTGTTTGGAGATGCGGCTCCTCTAGACGTTTTAAATAATAAATGGTTCCTTAATTTGAGCAATGTTGACATGCCTTTAGAGGTCCAATGACTGCTTCAGTTGGGGGAAGGCTTTGGTCTTCCTATTAATAAACAGAATATTGATAGAACATTGATAGAGTTTATTAAGAATATTGAGAATAATATTATTGGCCGTCGGAATAACATAGTTAATTTTGTTAGAAATAATAGTGTTTCAATTATGGATAAGTTTCGGAATGATTTTCCTAGGACCAGCTCAAGTGACAAGTTATTATTCGACTGGGTCAAGACAACGAAATTATTTGTAAAAAATCATCCTGAAATATTAATTTCCAAAGCTGATAAGGGTAATGTCACCGTTGCTCAAAATAAATTAGATTACATATCCAAGATGGAATTGATACTTTCGGATAAAAATACATATGAGTTGATAACCAAAGATTCTACAAAGAAACTTACGTTTGATTTACGTAACTTGCTTGGTAGGTGGAAAGGAAAGGTTAATAGATGACTTGACGTATCGGAGGCTGCGTACGACTGATGGGATCATTCCCTTCCTAGAGCTTATGGTTTGACGAAGATACATAAACAAAACTATCCTCTGAGAATTATTGTCTCATCTTTAAATAGCCCATTATACAATCTTTCATTGTTTTAGCATAACATTATTACAGATTCTATACCAGAGACTCCTAGTTTCATAAAAAATAGCTTTGACTTGATTAATAAACTTAAGATTGTTAAACTGGAACCAGATTCTGTTTTGGTTTCCTTGGATGTGGTATCTCTTTTAATATACCTATAGAATTGGCATCTGATAGTGTGGTTGTAAGGTGGGATGCTATATCCAAGAAAATTAAAATTCTTTTGGATGAGTTTTTGATTGCCTTTCGGATGGTTCTAAATTCGACGGTTTATATTTTTAATAAAAAAATATACAAGCAAATATTTGGGACCCCCATGGGTTCATCTTTGTCACTTGTTGTTGCAAATATTGTTATGCAGGACTTTGAGAAAATGGCTATTGAAATGCTGCCTTGTCAACTGCTATTTTATTATCGATACGTTGATGATATTATCTTAGCCGCTCCGTCTGAGAGTGTTTGTGATATTTTGGATGTTTTTAATTCGTTATATATTAGATTGCAGTTCATCATGGAGATTGGCCTTGATGGAAAAATAAGTTTTTTAGATACGATGTTGATTGTTGAAGAACGAAATCTCATTTTTGATATATACCGGAAAGCAACCTTTTCCGGCAGATTTCTTAATTTCCATTCACACCATTCACTTTGTCATAAAAGAGGTGTAATTTATGGAGTCGTGGATAAGATTTTTTGTTTGTGTCATCCGAAATTCCAACAAAATAATTTGATTGACGCTATTAAGATTTTTTTACAGAATGGGTATCCGTTAAGTTTTATTTTTTCGACTATTCATAATAGAATCAAATATCATATTAATAAGATTAATAATTTTAATAAGAATAAGGATGACACTGAGGACAAGTTTTTTACGATTCCATATGTTAATACGATATCCGAAAGATTTATATCTATTGTTAATATGTTTAATTGTAAATTGGCTTTTACTATTCCTAACACATTAAGAAGTTTCATAAGGAGAGGAAAGGATGATTTAGAACACGTTCAGAATCAAAATGTGGTCTACAGAATATCTTGTGAGGATTGTGATGCCAGTTACGTTGGCCAAACTAAAAGACAATTAAAGATCAGATTGCATGAACATGTTTCTGATATCAATATAAAGATTCAAAATCTCCATCAGTGATTTCCAACCATCGAGGAGAATCATAACTTTAAATGGGATAAAGTGGAAATATTAGATGTAGAGCCTTCATATAATAAAAGGTTGATATCTGAAATGGTCCATATTAAAAAACAGAAGCATGGGATTAATAGACAAAATGACATGGAGTCTTTGCCGGATTTGTATTCTGACATTATACATTCTCTTTCTCCTTTCTAACATCTTCTTTCCTTTTCCCCCTATTTTTCCGTTTTCCGTTCTCGATAATGTTTTTATGCTTGACATTTCGTTTTTTGACATCGTGTAAGTCAGATGCTTGTTACCTTTGCGATTTTGCTTATAATAACTTATTAAATCAAAAAGACTATTTTATTGTACCACGAAATGGACCACATTTTACATTTTTTTATCGTTGTGTATTATTGGACTCTTAACAGATTTACTAAGGTACATTATCATATTACTAATTTTTATGTAATTAATATTAATTCTTTTTGTTTACGGTTACTTTTCCAGAATGTTCTTATGACTTTGTTAATTCTTGATAAAAATGACTCGCAGCGTATTACACAGAAAGTTAAAATTTTATATTAAGGAATTGTAAGAATATTGTAAGATTATGCACGAATTTTAATTGAGAACGATGTTTATATTATTGTAAGATTGCATTGGAAATGACTCGATTGGAGTTGAAACGTTTGTTTTATTTTATTTTAATTGTTTTGTATTAATTTTTCTTATTTAAATTAAAATTCTTTTATACGTTATTGGCTCTTTGCCCTTCTTTTATACTACCTTTGTAGATGAGGATATTTTTAAAGAAAATTTTTGGTTGGCTTTCCATTCCGATTTAAATAAAGCTTTTTACACTATATGTAATTCCAGCTTTAGATGTTGTAGAGCAGATATTGTGAAGCACTCACGAACGGTTAAACATATAGATAAAATAAAAGATCAAAATCATAGCCTCGATAACGTCGTTAGCAACGTTCTCATGATGATAAAGTGAAACGAGCAGAAATAAAACTAGCCTTTTTTGCTGAGCATAACATTGCTTTCTATATGGCAGATTATTTGATACTTTTATTAAAAAACATTTTTTCGGAACCTAAAATTGTACAAGATTCGTCACTGGATCGACTTAAGTACAGCAATATTGTAAAAGACATTTTGGCAAAACGCGAAACAAAAAAGCTAATTGAAATTTTACGTGCTTGTACGATATGTTTCCCCTAATGATAAGAAAATAAAAACACAATTGTTAGAGTTGTTAGTATTAGATGCAACAGGTTGTAGCGCAAAAAAAATTTTTTTAACTTTTAAAATATTTTTTTTTTAAACGAATTTCTTTAACAAATACTATTGACAAGCGATAATGCATCAGTTATGATCGGACGTAATAATTCCTTCTTTCCAATTTGAAGTTCCTGATTCAAATCTGAAGTTTCTAGTTTAATAATATTAAATTGCATTGGTCATTCCTGTGCGTCAATTGCAAATAAAGCCTGTGAAAAATTACCGCAAAATTATGAAAATTTGATTAGAGATGTTGCTACTTACGTTTTGGGCAGTGCAAAACAATGTGCAATTTTAAGAGAATTTCAAGACTTTTTTAATGTTGAAAGAAACAAAATTTTAAAATTGTGTAATACTCGATGGCTAATTTTACATAAATGTGTCATAAGACTGCTTAACAATTGAAAAGCTTTAAAAAGTTATTTTACTTTAGCAGTCGTAGAAGACCAATCAAAATCCGCGGAAGATATTGGCACTATTAAATGATAATAATTGTAAAGCATATCTTTTATTTCTTAAATATTCATTAAATTATTTTAATACTTTTAATGCTTTATTCCAGTCATTTTAATACATAAATTATATATTTGTAATAATCAAAGAATTAGTTGCTCAATACTATTGTTCCCGAGGCTTTAAATGAAATCGCTACATTGAACGTAGACGATGATCAAAATATAAAACATCTGACCGAAATATATGTAGTATCAGAGTGAAAGCTTCTTAACGGATCAATCTTTTGAATTTGTGCAACAAATTAAACTAAAATGTTTAGATTTTTATAAAAGTTCTTAAAGAAATAATGAAACGTTTACCTTATAAAGATACATTATAAATATTTTTTGAACGACTAAGTTTTTTAGATCTTAATGTTACACGTTTTATTGAAAGTAGAAATAAATTTAAAGATTTGTCTAGTATTGCCGCGCAAATAGGAAACATTGATGTAAAAAACTTGATGTAAAAAACATTGATGATAAAACTTTCATTTGAATGGCGAATTTTACTTTCTAGTTTTAATAATTTAGAAAAAAAGGAACTAATTTCCTTAAATAGATGAAATGTGGAAACAAATATTAAACTTTAAAGATTTTAACGGAAAAAAAGTTTCCAACCTTAGAATTATTAGTAAAAACTGTTCTATCTCTATCGCATTCTAATACTGAAGCGGAACGAATATTTTCAATTGTAAGTGTTGTAAAAATTAAAAAACGTAATCGATTGTCTAATGATACCATTTCGGCCATTTGTAAAGTTCGATCGTATTTTCAATCTGAAAATATTTATTATGTCCTGACGACTCCACGATTCTTTTCTTTTATGAAGAAAAATCAGTTTTTCTCTCAAATGCGAATAACTTGCGATTATCTCCAGGATAGAGTCAGTAGCATGGCCAATCGAATATCACCTTTTAGATTAACTAATTATTATAAATAACTAAACATCAGTTAAAGGAAAATAATTATTAATCGAGAGCACATTTAGTGGCCCTATGACTCACAGATAAGCCTGATCACATTTTCCGACTCACATATAAAGCAAAACAACTCTAATCACTTCTATTTTTTTTTCGGGAAACCTTTGATAAATAGTAATAAACCGGACATCCTTCGTCTCCTCCATCTGATAAACTTATTTTTTTTTTTATTATTAATCTGTAAAAAAGTGAATCATCCAATCAAAGTTCAAATGTCCAATTGCATCAAATCCCGGTATATATGTGGCCCTTCGGAAAAGCACAGTCAGTTATAAAAAATTTTTTCAAGTAGTCATAAGTGACATTCAAGAGCGGTCGATGAGTTTAATTGTTCCAAATGCGGAGTTCTCGGCTCAGTGCAATCCAAGAAAAATTAATAGTCCACGTTGAAGATCTTTCATCCTTAGTTAAGGCGATGCTGGAGTGTCCTGTTTTATCATTAAATATTAAAGATTCTTTTGTCTTAATTGTGTTTATGGATTGAAAAATCCTTCTCCACAATTAAAGTATCGACAACAACGCAATTCGCCAGCTATATTTGAATACGAAAAACGAAAGAAAATTGAAGACTTACAGTTTTGTTATCGGCTTCTGTAGTCAACACATCACAATATGTGCTGCATATAAGAGTTTCAGATCTTGCACGTTCATAAAAAGTAGCTGGCGAATTGCGGAAAACCTAAACGAACAATCCTATGCTTTTAGAAACGCAGTAAGAGTTTTAGTATAAGAGAAAAGAGTATCCAAAAATTTCGTTTATATATTACGAGTGAAATTGACGTGAAGCCATGAAACTAAGCAGTATTTTAGTTCCGCGATATTCCGACAGCGGCGCTGTCATGAAAAGTGCGTCGCTGAACCATAGAAATGATCTGAATTATCGACCTATTCAGGCCCATATCAATAAACGTGCCCTGGTCAAAGTTTTTTTTTTTGAAAGGAAAAATAATAATAAAATAAATATGATATTAGTTATTTCAATTTTGTTGAAATAATTTCTTCCTAAACAAGAAACATACTATATTATTTACGTATGAATAAAAATGAAGATAATTATTTTAATTACACCGTTCTATCTTTTACATACATTTTATTTAGTAAATTATTAATGCATATATATAAAATGACATACACACACACACACATATATATATATATATATGTGTGTATGTATATATAATAGACATACATATACATATGCGTACGTATGTATGCGTGTATGCGTGCGTGCGTGCGTGCGTGCGTGCGTGTGGTGTGTGTACATATACAATACATGTCTAAATTTTGCAAATAATTTTATTTACTGAATTATTTACATATACATATATCAGGACTCGGAACGCGATGTGTGTTTCGGTTGAGCTTCGATTCTGCTCGGATGTTGGAACGACAAGCGATCTCGTAGCAGACGTAGCATATAACTGAAATTTTCGAATACTCATTGCTCTTATACTAAAGCTCATAACTTGTTTCTGCAAGCATAGTGTTGTTCTTTGTGGTTTTCTGTACATCGCCAGCTATTTATTTTAAACGTGCAATGTCTGAAATTATTGTACAGCACATTTTTGACTCGACTCGGATGTCGAAGTGTAAGTGTCGACTTAGTAAGAAGCGCCATTCCTCTTATCGGTCGCGCGGAAATGAAGTACCGCTATCCAATTACAGAATGGATTGAATCATTGTATAAACCAGCAATATATTATCAGCTGGAAACGCAATAATAATAATATATTTTCGTATATATATATAGAAATATATATCAAGATTATTGTTTAAAAAAAAATCGTGCGTCCTTGCCGCATCGGCGATGATGCCAAACCAGAATCGATAGAAATCACATTCCTGAATTGCAGAACGAATTACCGAAACAGAAGTATGTCAGAGTGGGATGGAAAAAAACAAAAAAGGACAGAAACTCCGATTATAATCAGTGAGGTTTCGCACGCCGAATTGGGCTCGTCGAGTGAAGCGAGTCTATCCTTCAGAGTCAGTCTCTCTCTCTCTCTCTCTCTCTCTCTCTCTCTCTCTCTCGCTCTCTATGGTCGCTTGTTTCTAGCGACCGAAAATGCTTTCTGGGAAATTTCGGCCGCTCAATGTGTATAATTAAGAGGAGAAGGAACATTATAGATAACATATAAGTTTTAATAAATTATGTTAATCCTACATCCCTCTAATTTATGTATAATAGCAAAAATAATTTCAAAACATGATAATTTACGAGATATTGATATTTCCATAATTTTCCATGAGCGTTATATACCACGTTCATAAAAATGATTTGCAAAACCTCGGCGTGGTCTCACGCGTAAGATGCGAGATCTGAATGTTAGAGATCTCATGATCAATTCCTTTTTTCTTTTTCCATAATTTTTTTTTTTAAATAAGTAAAATTGTTAATAAACATATATTACAGGCTAAATATATTTTTATTTAATTATTAAAATTATATGTGTATTTCTAAAAGTTTTAAACCGACAATTATAGCAAAAAATAATTGACGTAGTATGCGTCGAATAGATAGAAAATCAGTTTTTGTATATGTAAAGATATATGTGACATGTTTACCTTTAAAAAAAATCCCCAAAAAAATCATGTTTCTGTAATAATGTTACTTCGATCAGTACTTTCTGTGAAATGTTTTTTTTATAATTATCATCCGAATGAAAATTCTGATAATCAATCAAATCGCAAAAGTGAGATGATTAATATAATTATAAGGATGATATCAATATAATTTTATAATTAATAAATCAAAAAGCCTTTATATGTGCCTTTATATGTAATATACAAATAATTTTTTATTTATCTATTGAAGTGATTCGGTATTCTTCCTATAGTTATTGGAGTACATGTTAAATTTTGGGTCGACTTTTGAAGCGTCGCCTTTTTCCCCCTCGCCGCTCAATGCTCGACGGCTGAGCCGCATTGGATCGCGCGCGGATGTGTATCTCAGGAGTGTTGCACTAAGAAATATGCTGCGACCGTACCTTCCAGCAAATTATCAATCCTTTACTTTCCTTAGTCTTCTGTGATGTCTTCTTTATTCAACATGCCTTCTTTATTCACATGTTGAATAAAGAAGACATCACGAAGTTATTGGAGTTAAATTATTCCAGTTTAAAATTACGCATCTCGTTCTGTATCGACTCTTATTAGTCTTAAATTGATATTATCAGTATTCTATATTAAAAGATATTACATTTTGTGGCACATAAGCGTGGTCAGTAGCTCTTTGAAATAAAACCGAATGTATAATAGTCATAAAAATAATAAAGTAATATTTTAAAGTAATATTTTAAAAGTACATAATATTCAGTAAAATGTATTTACTTATTAATATGATGTTCAATCACTATTATTAAGAAAATAATTGTTAGGGAGAGGACCATGGTGTCCCCGTTGCGCTATGTGGAGTGCTATTTTCTCTTTGTCTGAGATCTGTGTCTCCTGTCTTGTGGCTTGTCCGTGTCGGTATTGGCAGCGTGTTATAAAATAAAATGAACTTTGCCTTGATATACGACCTCTTTTATTATACCGGAATTACACTCGCGTCTTTTATAAAGATAAAATATAAAGGTTAAGTAATTAAAACTTGTGCACAGTCGTGCACGTGCTATTCGCGAGGAGGTCGCACACGGAATCTTCCAGAAAACCGACAGACTGAAAAGCGCGGCGGTTTACACGCAGGCAGCATAGTCGCGCGCATGCCCTCCTCTTCGGCGGGCCCCATCAGCGACGCGACACGTCGCTATCACGCCGCAATCACGTCGCAAAGCCAATGGGCTGGTATCAAGCCTGCTGAGTTACACTAACACTGACAAGCGCCAACAATAACAATTATGTAGGAAGGAAAATATTTTTATGATACTTTTCATGCTAAAATGTTGTCATGATAATTTTCATGTTGGAAGATATGATAGCAGCATGTTTCTTATACTGTGACGCTCCTGAGAAGCACGTCCGCGCGCGATCCAGCGGTTCAGCCATCGACTGTTGAGCGGTTGTAAAGGAAAAATAGGTAGCACTTCAGAATTTGGCTCGAAATGTGTAACTAGTTCTGAGCACACTGAAGTATACATATAATTTCTATAATTTTATAAAAATATATTTGGAGTAATATATTCATTAATAATGTTATTTGTTCAAAAAAAAAATTATGAAAAAAAGGAAAAAGCAGGATTGAACATAGGATCCTCAACATTCTGATCTCGCATCTAACGCCCGAGACCACGTTGAGTTTTTGCAGACCGCCTCTATGAACGTGATACATAAAATACACGGAAAATCGTAAACTATATCTCGTTAACTATCACGTTTTGAAATCATTTTTGCTATTATATATTAATGAGAAAGGTATATGATTAACTCTTTCACTTATAATATCGTGTGAGACTCGTGGTAAAGAAATCGGGCCAAACATAAGTATCATTGATGAGAGCCGTAAACAACATATTCCAGGCTGTTAATTATGGCGCCATCGTAACTTAAATCATAGGGCAAAAGATTAATATAATTTAATAAAAATTATGTATTATCTAGAATGTCTCTTTCCCCCTTATGATATACGCCAAGCGGTCGAGATCACCGAGAAAATATTTTCGGTCGCTAGAAACAAGCGACCACAGAGAAAAGGACAGAGACAGACTCATTGTTTTGCTAGACGATCCCAGTTCGACGTGTCCGCGCGGAGATTCACCGATTACAATCGGAGCTTCTATCCGTTTTTGTTTTTTCTCTGTCTCGCTCTATCGAAATAACAGAAATTGAAAGAATTTTAAATCATAAACACGGTTGCCAGTTCTCCGTTTTTTTTTTTTGACAGACTTCGGTTTCTTGGACTAATATTCAATATTTCAGCAGATGTGAAAATCTCCAATTTTTGTCGTCTGCTGGAGTATTAAATATTAGTCCAAGCAACCGAAGTCTGGCAAAAAAAAAGGAGAGCTGGCAACCGTGTTTGTGAATTAAAATTCTTTCATTTTCTTTTTATTAAATTATATTAATCATATATCTTTCTCATTAACGTATAATAGCAAAAATGATTTCAAAACATAAACATTGATGAGATATACAATAGTTTAAGACTTTCAGTGCGCTATATGTACCGTGTTCGTCGAGGTGATCCGCAAGTACTCAGCGTGGTCTCGGGCGTTGGGTGCAAGATCATAATATTGAAGATCTTATGTTCGTTCCTGCTTTTTTCTTTTTTCATAATTTTTTTTTTAATAAATAACGTTATTAATAAACCTATTACTCCAAATATACTTTTTATAAAATTACAGAAATTATATACGTGTACTTCAATGTGCTC
>JAANIC010003001.1:142027-180328 GCA_017607545.1 Acromyrmex charruanus | reverse complement strand
TACAGGTTCTCCTACTGTCATAACTGATCATCGAATCAATTTTGATCATAATTTTAAATGGAATGATGTGAGAATTTTGGACTGCGAATCTTCTTACAATAAGAGATTGGTGTCTGAAATGATTCGTATTAAAAGACAGAAACAGGGCCTTAATAGGCAAAATGATACCGAATCTTTACCTGATACTTACTCACAGATCACCCAATCTCTTTCTTTTTCTTAACTGCTTTCCCTTTCCTATCCATCTCTTCTCTCCCTACTTTCTCTCCCTTCTTCTCTTCCTACTTTATTTTCTCCTTCTCATGTTTCCCCTTCCTTTTTAGTTTTCCATTTCAACCTTCCTGTCTTTATATGTCGTACTTTATCTTTTAACTTCCTAGAAAGATGATCAATTTCGATTCCCATCGCATTGCCTAATCGATAACACATTATTTTGACACACATAAGGTACTTATTATAAATTTATTTGTTCTAAACTCATTATACATATATAATGAATGTCGGCATTTTACTCTTTTTCTATCGTCATTATTATTTCTTATGTGCTTGTCTTATAATGTCAAAGATAATTTTTGCTTCTTTCTTTTAATTTTAACTTATTACTTGCGACTTGTTTTGTACCTTTCTTTTTATTGTTTGCGACTCGATTTGTACTTTTCTTATTATTTTTATTTACTTCCTCCGTTAATTTATTATTATAATTTATACTTGCTAACAGAAACATGTTCGTCCTTATACACACACACGGTTCGGAGGAGCACATTTGTGTCAACTATAATCGTTTGTNTATATATATATATATATATATATATATATATATATATATATATATTTGTGTCAACTATAATCGTTTGTTTGATTTCCTCTCAATTTGGAGCGAGTTTTATAGTTAATATTGTGTCCGAATGCGAATTTTATTTAATTTCTTATGTTTTATCTACGTTACATTTCTATTATTAATTTATTTGTCACATTGAAAATGATCCAACAAGGATCGAAACGTTTGTATTGTTCACCTTCTGATTGTCAAATTATAATTTACGTTTTTAATTTTATGACATGTTTTATTTTATTTTTTAACTATTTATACAGTTTGTCATTTTATGTTCATTGTTTTTAGGCTCGTAGCCCTTTTTCCTTTTTAGTTATCAAAATTAGAATCAAAATCAATCTCAATTTCGAAATCAAACTCTATTCCTAATTCAGATCCAGATTCAAATTCAATATCAAATTCAAATTCAAATCGAAATTCTAATATTAACTCTAACTTAAATTCAAATTTAAAATCTGGACCTCAAAACTCAATACAATTTTTTCGAACTCAGAATCAAATGGAATATCTTGTGTAGAAACAAACAAAATTTTTCGATATAATAAAATAATAGAACTTCTCAAACTCGATCATTTGAACAATGAAGAGCGTATGGTTGAAAAGGCAATAGAACAAAATGCAGATTGCTTTTATTTGCTAGGAGAGTCTCTCGGATTCACTAACGTTCTGCAACATCACATTCATACAAATGATAACGTTCCGATACACACAAGACAGTATCGATTCCCCCCCATGCATAAAGAAGAAATCGATCGTCAAGTAAAAGATTTATTAGACCAAGATATTATAAAATCATTAGAATCTCCATATAACACTCCAGTTTGGATTGTCCCAAAAAAGATCGATTCGAACGGCAACAAACGGTGGAGGATGGTGTTAGACTTCCGCTCGCTAAATGAAAAAACCATCGGCAACGCAAATCCACTTCCCAATATAACAGACATTCTTGATCAATTAGGAGGTACCAAATACTTTTTGGTTTTTGACCTAGCTTCTGGTTTTCACCAGATTAAGATGCACCCGGATGACAGTTATAAAACAGCCTTTTCAACTCCTCATGGCCATTACGAGTTCGACCCATTTGGCCTAAAAAATGCTCCAGCCACATTTCAAAGGTTAATGGATAGGATACTAACTGGAATGCAAGGAACGGAAATATTCGTCTATTTAGATGACATCGTTTTATATGCAAGTTCATTAAGAGAACACGAATTAAATTTCAAAAATTAATAAACAAATTGCGTGAAGCAAACCTGAAACTGCAACCGGAAAAATGCGAATTTCTTCGAAAAGAAGTTATCTACTTAGGACATGTGATAAACGGAAACGGAGTACATCCCGACCCGAAGAAAATAGAACCAGTAAAGAATTTCCCTGTACCCAAAAATCAAAAGAATATAAAGCAATTTCTCGGGTTAGCAGGTTATTATCGTAGATTTATGGAAGGTTTTTCTAACATTGCGAAACCCCTGACAAATTTATTAAAAAACGGAGTGGAATTTAAATGGAATCAGAAAAAACAAGATTCTTTCACATTGAAAAATATATTATGTAAAGAACCGGTGTTACAATATCCTGATTTTTCTAAACCATTCGTCGTAACAACGGATGCGGAACAGCCATAGACGCTATCTTAAATCAAGGACCAATAGGAAGAGATCGACCCATAAGTTACACTTCTCGTATATTAAACGACGCTGAAAAGAATTATTCCACAATCGAAAAAGAATTATTGGAAATAGTTTATGAAGTAGGACATTTTCGACCTTACCTTTAATAAATTTATTTTGATTACCGACCATAAACCGTTGACTTGGCTTCACAAAGCAAAAGATCCTACTTCGCTACTAGCACTTGGAAAATTAAATTAGCCGAGTAGGACTACGAAATTGTTTACAAAGCCGGAAAAACAAATGTGAACGCCGACGCATTATCAAGAAATTCTATACAAATATATATGATACAACCATCATTCGGCGAAATCGAAGAATGCTCGGATGAAGAAGCCCATATTAGAAACGCAAATCCATGACCTCTCCCGTCATCACCCCGAAGAGGATCAATGATAGAGGAATCAGAGCCTGAATGTAAACCAACAATATAAATCCGTAAAACAGTCTCAACAGAAGGGGAAAGCGTACCACTCGAAGAGAATTACAAGAACCACCCTTCACACAACATATTGTAAAAGCAGAGGTACACCAGGAACCAAAGAACGAGATTCAGATTATGAAAAATCTGAATGATACAATTCCCTCCCCTCCCTCCCCTTCTCCTGAGGAAAAAAGTATAAATCCTGCACCAAGAACCGGTCCAAATATTATAGATATAACGTCAACCATTCCACCCAACCTATTACAGATCATAGACGACCTGACAAAAAACTTGGACGACCGTAACGAAAATAATAAAAATCACGATTCATTAACTAATAATACAGACGACGAGGATGAACAGAACAGTATTAGTCATAACCCCCCTCACGGGCTGCCACCTTGTCATGGTGAGAGGGCTCCCTCACGGGTCGCTTTGCGGCACGTGGGGGTCTAAGAACAGCCTGTACGGACTCCTTCCTGACGAGAGGAGTCTGTACACCGGGTCCGGCACCCCAAGTGGGTTTTCTCTCCTCGTGGGAGGGACTCCTGGGGGTCTCGTCCCTTCGGGGACGGATCCCCAGTGTGCCGGTAAGGGTTGGCGGCCCTGACTACAATCGCCCGGTGGCACGGCACCGTTAGGGGGAATTTCTATTCCCTGCCCGTGCGGGTGTGGGCTTCGACCCCCACTGCACCCGGGGTCCCGTGGTGCCCTCCCCTCCCCTCGTTAGTGGGGGTTGGGGTGGTCCCCTCGGGTCCCGGGTGTGGAACGTGTCGAGCGGGTGCTCCCGCAAGGCGGGTCGGCCCGTATGCTGGGTGCTCCTGGCTGCGGGCTGGCTCATGCCACTGGGGGGGAAGGGGTCTCCGAGAGTTTCGGCTCATTGCACCAGGGGCCTCTCCCGCCTCGAGAGGTGCGGACTCTGTCCGTAGGGGAGGACGGGGCCGCGCGGACTTCGGTCCGTTGCGGAACCACCCGTCTCTCTCGGAGCAGGGGGTCGCGCGGCCGCTCGGACGTATTCCGAGGCAGGGCGCGCGATCCTCGCCCCCTCCGGGCCGCTCGGACGTATTCCGAAGTCGGGGCCGAAAGGGGCGTCGAGTAGTTGTGCCCGGTGTCTCCGCGACGGCGTCCCGAAGCGGGACACCGGGCGGCGCACATCACGCTGGTCGCCACGGCGGCTAGAGTCCGGAAAGGGCGCCGCTTCCGTGATCTGAACCGTCCGTGGGGCCGCCTTGTTTCTTCTGGTTTTCTTGCTCTTCTGGTTTTCTGGGTGAGGGGTGAGGGTACACCCTGGCTGGCGGAACCGCTGCGGGCCGTGGGCATCAACTGAAATGTCAATATCAAATAATTCTATCAAAAGCGTGGAGGAAGCACGCTCACTTAAGAGCGTCGAGATGGAGGATCGCTCAACCACGGGCGAAAACCCTCGCAAATCGCGTCCCGGCCCTGCCTGTAGCAAGGTCGGGGCGCGCGCTGAGGCTGCCGCCTCTGAGGGTGTCCTATCGAGGGTCGGATCTGCGGTTTTGCTGGGGTCTCTCGGTAGCGAGAGCCGGGAGGGCCGGAAACGGACGGCCGAGTTGCTCTCCTCCTCGGATTCCGAGAGAGAGTCCACTAAGAGGTCCAGAGGCAGACCGGCCCTGAACCCTGAGCACGCCGGCAAGTTCACGGCGGAGGCCAGGGCGAAACGGGCCGACAAGGCCAAGGCCCGGCAGTTGAGGAGGGACCACCGGGCCATCATAGACCCGGATGTGGAACCCTCTTCTGCGTCCGCGAGAAGAGCAAGGGACAGGGCTGTCGAACTCGCCATCGAGTTTGACGAGCAGCCTATGTACTCGGTTGCCACGGTAGCAACTCGCGAACTGGCAGCAATCGCAAGGGCTGTTGAAAAGTCAAAAAACATAAAAGGAGACATTATCAAGGACCTGTGGATAGCTTACACAAAGCTGTCCGCAGCCCTGAGCTCAGTGATGGCGAGGTCGGGCGATGGCGACCCGTCGGCCGAAGACAGCCGGACCGAGGAGCGCTCCGGATTGGGAGCCTGGACGCGGAGGAAGCGAAAGCTCATCCAAGAGCTGGTGCTCATCCGCTCCAGAAACGCGACCCTGGAGCACGATCTAAAGAACAGGGACAGATCGACCTCCCGTCATACGGAGACAACGGGAAGGGACGGGGCGCCGGTTCTTGGGTGGGACTCGACCATGGAGAAGTCAGGTCTCGAAAGCTCAACCGGCGCCCGCAGCCCCATTAGAACATGGGGGCGAAGGACCGCTCCCGCGGAGGGGATGGAACAGCGGTTTCGCGTGACGGTCACGGAGCCTCCTCCGTGAGGACCTGAAGACTCCATACTTCAGGCCTTCTCTGCAGGGGGTTTCAAAACAAATGAACCCCCTGGCGACCGCCGCGGACAGGGTAGGACCCGTCGGTAGGAAATCCCCTACCAACAAAAGGAAGGAGAGGACCGATGGAGGAGACGAGGAGGAAAGTCGGATGGAGCGGATCCTCGAGCGGCTCCTGCCCCGCCTCCTGAGGGGGATGGGGTTGGTCCCGACGATGGCGCCAGCCCAAGAGGGACTACTCGCCAAGCGGAGCGGCCAACCTCCCGTCCAACCGGCGGCGAAGGGAAAGAAAAAGGGAACTTCCTCCAAGGCGGGGGGTAACGCACCCAGCATGCTCCCTCCCGCCGCGAGGAGGAACCCGTCGCCCCCCGCGGTCTCCAAAACAACGGGGAATGGGACGCGCGCGGCGGACGCCAACGAGGCGACCTGGGCGCAGGTCGTCTCGAGGGCGGCCAAGAGGGCGGCCGCCAAGGCGGCGAAGAACGAGAAGGCGCCGCCTCGGCCGACCAAGAGCGCCAAAGCGCCTGCAGCCCCCGCTCCCACTAAAAAGACTGGAAGCGGAGGAAAAACGAGCGGGGGAGCAAAGAGGGGGAGCACTGCCGTAGGCCCTCAAGCCACAGGCAAGAAGACTCCCCTTCCTAAGCTTAGGGCGCCCAATAGCGCCGCGATCACGCTCACGTGTACCGACCCCAGTGCCTATCAGGAGGTGGTGGCAAAGGCGCGATCCTCGATTTCTCTCAAGGACGTGGGGATTGAGGATCTGCGCCCAAGGAGGGCCATCACTGGGGCCCTCATATGAGAGGTCAGGGGCCCGGAGAGTCGTGCGAAGGCTGATTCGCTGGCCGAGAAATTATCGGCCGTCTTTGCGGACAGGGACGATGTGAGGGTGTCCCGTCCGTCGAAGACGGCCGACGTCCGGGTCTCCGGGCTGGACGACTCGGCCACCCCCACGGAGGTGGCCGAGGAGCTCGCGGGGGCCTGAGGGCCCCTTCCGCGAGACTTTAAGGTGGGGGCCGTTAGCAGGGCCCCCAACGGACTCGGCACCTGTTGGGTGAGGTACCCCGTAGAGGCGGCCAAACAGCTGCTGGCCGCCTCTCGTTAAAGTGGGGTGGTCGAGCTGCAGGATAGCTCTGCTGCCGGCCCGGAGCCTCCAATGTTTCCGTGCTTGGAACCTGGACACGTCCAGCAGAAATGTACAAGCACCGTGGACCGCTCCGGGTGCTGCTATCGGTGCGGGGGCATCGGTCATGCGGCACGTGAGTACCGTGCTAAGGTCGATTGCCCCGCGTGCCGTGGGCTCGACCGCCCTTCGGGGCACCGCATCGGCGGCGCCGGATGTGCCGCCGTCAGAGCGAAGGGGAAAAGGGGAGATCAGAAGCCCAGTGGCCCCTCCACCACCGTCGCGGGGCAGACCCCCACGGCGGCGGAGACCATTGCGGAAGCACCGTCGGCCGCAGACGTGGCCTACGTAGAGATGGCCGTCGTGGCGGAGACATCCACCGCGGCGGCCGACGTAGTGGTCGACAATGTCGGTGAGGGCGAGGATCGGGGGACCCAATAATGTCCTTCGTCCTCGCCCAGACGAACCTCAACCACTCGGCCGGGGCACAAAGCATGCTCATGCAGTGCCTCGCCGAGTGGGGGGGAGGACTGGCTATCGCCGCTGACCCATATCGAATCCCGGAGAGTCACCCCAACTGGGCGGGGAACTCTCTGGGTCGGGTGGCGGTGGTCAGCCGGGACGCGCGCGACACCCCGCCGATGATTCTCATATCGGCGAGGGAGGGGTTCACGCTGGTAGAGTGAGGACCCATCGACGTAGCGGGGTGCTACTTCCCTCCTCGCCTAGGCAGGAGGGAATACGAGGACGCCCTGGAGTCTCTGGGGGAGCACATACGCCGACGCTCCCCCAGGCCTACACTGGTGGGTGGGGACTTCAACGCCCACGCGTTGGAGTGGGGTTCCCCATCCACCGACTTCAGGGGCGACAGCACCCTGCTGTGGGCGGCGAGGCACGGCTTCGTTTTACACAATAGAGGCCGTGCCAACACCTTCGTGGGGGCCCGGGGGGAATCCATCGTCGACCTGACGTGGGCGACCCCCGCGACTGCCATCAAGATACGAGGACGGCACGTGGACGCCGGCTCCCTGGGAGAGCTAACAGACCATCGTCTGATCCGTATGGAGCTGGTGTCCACCCCCGCGGAGGTGTCACGAAGACGCCGCCGACGTGAGACGGAGCGTCGATGGGCCCTGCGAAAGCAGGACCCCGGCCTCCTCTCCTCCACCTGGCCGGAACATGACCCGGCCCGCACGGTCGAGGAGGAGGCCGAGTGGCTCGGGGACGCCATGTCGCGCGCGTGTGACGCGTCGATGTCCCGCTGCCGTCCTGTGGCGAGAAGGGTAGCCTACTGGTGGTTCGAGGAGCTAGCCGAACTACGTCGGGCCGCGATGGCTGCCAGAAGGACGTATACTCGCCGCAGGAGGCGGGGCACAGACGCAGAGAAAGAAACGGCCGCCGGGGCGCTCCGAGACGCAAGGAGCGCCCTTAGGGCGGCCATTAGGAAAGCAAAGGCCGACGCCTGGCGGGAGCTCGTCTCCTCCCTGGACAGGGATCCGGGGGAGGCCCTACAAGATAGTGATGAAGAAACTTCGTCCGTGGGCCCCCCCGATAATGGAAATCCTGGACGCTCGGTTCCTGGAGGACGTGGTGGCTGCCCTCTTTCCCACGAGGGAAAGAGATATCCCCGAGTGGGCTGGCCCCCCGTCCGGATGGACGGAGGAGCTGAGCGTCACCGGGGTGGAGATGAAGGAGGCCTTCGCCCGTCTGAGCGGGAGGCCGCGGGCGCCGGGACCCTCCGGCCGCGGCCCCCATCGTGGGCAATCGACTGAGGCAGCTCTTCACGAGCTGCCTCAGAGAAGGTACATTTCCCAGGTCGTAGAAGAGGACCAGGCTTATCCTCCTACGCAAAGAGGGCAAGCCGGCGGAGAGTCCCTTATAGGCCAATTTGCCTGCTGGACGATGCGGGAAAACTGCTGGAGCGAGTCATCGCTGCCCGCATCGTCCGGCACCTGTCCCGGGATGGTCGCGATTTATCCCGCGGTCAGTACGGTTTCCGGGAGGGCCTATCGTCAATCGACGCCGTCAGGCAGGTCAGAGCCCTCTCGGAGCAGATGACCGCGGGTGAGGAGGTGGCGTTGGTGTCCCTGGACATTGCCAAAGCCTTCAACAGCGTCCCATGGGGCCGGGTGGTGGGGGCTATGAGAGAACACCATCTCTTGCCCCCCTACCTGGTCGCCGCAGTTGAGGACTATTTCCGGGACAGGCAGCTGGAGTTCCACGATAAACGGGGACTCCAGCAGCGGAGGGACGTGTCGTGCGGCGTTCCACAGGGATCCGTGTTGGGTCCCCTACTCTGGAACGTCGCATACGACTGCGTTCTCCGCGCGGCCCTACCTCCCGGCTGCCGCGTCGTATGTTACGCGGACGACACGCTGGTGGTAGCCGGGGGCACGACCTGGGGGAGAGCCGTGGGAACGACGAACGTCGCAGTGGCGTGTGTGGTCGGCTCCATAAGGGAGTTGGGCCTGAGGGTGGCCCCCGCTAAAACGCAAGCTCTCTTCTTCCACGACGGGAAGAGCGGGATGCCCCCTCAGGCACATATCGTGGTGGACTATGTCCGCGTCTCGGTGGGACCCACTATCAAGTATCTGGGCCTCACCGTGGATGGTCGCTGGGGCTTCGTCGAACACTTCGACGAGCTAGCCCCACGATTGGGCCGCCGGGCAGACGCTCTGCTCGGCTCATGCCCAATCTCCGCGGCCCGAACGGGTCGGTCAGACGGGCGTACATGCACGCCGTCCTGTCCGGGGCCTTTTACGGGGCCCCGGTATGGAGTGGGAGGGCCCTGGCCAGCCGCCGAATACAGGAAAGACTGCACAGTGTGCAGCGGCGGCTGGCCCTCCGTATCTGTAGGGCTTACAGGACGGTGTCGTACGCGGCCGCCATGGTCCTCGCGGGGATCCCCCCTGCCGAGTACGTGGCCGACGGCCTGACGGAGACCTACGCCAGGGTGAAGGCCATTCGGCTTCGGGAGGATATTGTAACCCCGGGGACGTTGACCGTCTGAGAGGGAACGCCCGTCGGTGGGTCTTTGGAGAATGGCGTGCCACTCTCGAGAATAGCCCGCCGACAACGGGCGTCCGGACTGTGGAGGCCATCCTCCCCTGCCTCGAGGAATGAGTAGGCAGGGGATGGAGCGGACTATCGTTCCACGCGACGCAGGTGCTCATCCGACACGGATGTTTCAGGGAGTACCTGTGTCGCATAGGCAAGGAGCCGAACGCGCGCTGTCATCACTGCGACGGGGACCGGGACAGCATACACTCGAGGCCTGCCCGGCCTGGGCGGGCGAGCGCGGTGTCCTGGTCTAGCAGATAGGGGGTGATCTCTCCCTGTCGGCTGTCGTTAGGGCGATGGTCAGCGGGGAGGGGGCTTGGAAAGCATTCTCCTCCTTCTGCGAACGGGTGATGTCGCAGAAGGAAGAGGCAGAACGACAGAGAGAGCGGGCCCCGAGTGGCCGTGGCCTTCCTCCTCCGCCGCCGGGCGGTGGAAGCGATGAAGGGAGAGGAGTTGCGCGGTGGCGGTGGGGGACAACGCGGGCGCCGGCTACAGCCGGACCGCTCGCGCCCCGGGTCACAGCTCGCGCATACTCGCCGCCGGGACCGCCCTACGGGGCGAGAACGGCGGCGACCTCCTCCCCCTATACCTGAGGCGACAGAGGAGGAGGAGGACGACGAGGATGAGCATGGGGGTCAGAGGCCCCTCCACCCCCGTCATCACCGACGGCCCCGCGTCGCGGACGCGGGGTGCAGTGATGCGGCGGCGAGCAGCCGACCCCAGGATCGCACCGCCTCCGGACAATGGATGAACCCCCTGCGCGCAGGGTTGTAGTGCCGCCGCCCCCTAGTCGCGACGACTGCGTGACGGGGGCCGGGTTTCTGCATCGCCGCGCGCGGGGGATGCGCCGCGAGAGCACGTCTCGCGGCGCCACGATATGATGGGCGCCAGACTCTTAAGATTGGCGCCCCTTTGGGGGCTGGGGATTCCGGCGGGGGCCGGGATCCCCAACTCCCGTCCCCCAACAACAACCGGGATGACGGGCGCGGTGGTGGTGTCCCCCCCCCAGCGCCCGATTCGGACAGTTAGTGCCTTTGCATCGCCCGGGGCCGTCTCCCGACGACCCCGGGCGGGAAAGATTGTCGACCACAGCCGACCGACCAGAGGAGACTCCCAGAAGTGTGCTGCACGCGTTCCTAGGAGCCCCTCAGCTATGGCCTGTGCAGGACACCCGGAGGGGTTTTAGTGGGTTCAAGCCCCGCATNGCTCCTAAATCAATACTAACGGACAGAAGCAGTAATTTTACGAGCAACATGATTTTGCAAAAGATTTGCAAAAAAATTTAAAATTAAACAATTCAAAACGACCGCTTTCTACCCACAAGCTAATGGAGCTTTAGAACGGTCTCACTTAGTTTTAGTAGAATTTTTGAAGCAATTTGTAGACAGATTCACAGAATGGAATAAATTAGTACGATACGCCACCTTTTCATACAATACAAGCACGCACGAGGCTACCGGATACACCCCATATGAGTTAGTATTTGGTAAATTAGCTAGGCTTCCGTCCAGTGAAATTGTTAATAATATAGAAGAATTGTTAATAATATAAAAACATCTGACGCTTACTTAAGGGGTAATATCACCTTGTGACTTTTTTTTTCTCCATTTTTTGTTTATTGGCTTAAACACTCCCTAAACTATCCAAGAATGATAGCAGGCATTGCAGATTAAAGGTAAAACAAAAATTTCACTAAAAACATACTACTTGAAACTTTAAACGCGTTTATCTCGAAACCATGTTTTTTGAACTTGGCGTACACATAGAGCCTACAATTTTCAACCGATTGCTTTGAAATTTTTATTGTATCTTAAAAACATGATTTTCTAGTGAACATCGGAGGATTTTTTCGATATTTGTTGTTGAACCGATTTTATAGCCGATTTTCGATCGATTTTTTCGAAAAAAACGGGTTTTTCAATCAAAACGATGCCATTTTTTTTTAAATTCATTTTTCAAAAAAATCCGTCGATGTTCACTTCATTTTACCTTATATTTGAAGAAAATCTTTGGTTTTTTGTTCTATAAAAAGATAAAAAATTGTGACCTGTAGATGTACGCCAATGCGGATGTATAAAAAAAAACGGCTTTTTTTCAGTGTGCTTCCACGCCGCCATTTTGTATTTAAAAAATTGAATAAAATATGTTTTTTATACCTAAAGACTTGTACTTTCATTAGTGCAAAACCCCATATTAAAAAAAATTTTTTTGAGTTCACAGTAAGCCTTTGAAATAAGGCTCAGTTTTGCAGGTTACAAGGTGATATTACCCCTTAACACAGCTGACGAATATACATAATGTACAAAAATTAGCACGTGAAAATATTATAACTTCCAAAATAAAGTCCAAGAGGTATTATGATCGAAAGATCAATCCTCAACATTTTCAAATCTCTCTCTCTCTCTCTCTCTCTTTCTCAATGATGAAGTTTTCTTATTATGTGAATCCAAGAAGGACAAATTCGGTAATCAATACTCCGGGCCTCATACGATATTGGATATATTACCTAATGGTAACATAAAACTCCTTGTAAAAGGAAAACAAAAAATTGTTCATCCTAATAAATTAAAGATGTCTCATATTCATTTAGAAAAGGAATGAGACGGAAAAGATTTGATTTGTGCCGCGTAACAATCCAAATCTTTATATATATATATATATATATATGTGTGTATATATACAAGCATATCTAAAACAAATTATATAAGTACGCGCGCAATTAGTAATAAGTATTATATTTTGTATTCATGTATTGTATCTTGCAAACAATTTTGTGTATAGTTGTTTCTTTTCCCTTTTTTAAAAATGTATTTTTAGGAAAAAGTGAAAGGATGTCGAATCTACTGTTATTTGCCGTGCTCATGTGGATTCTCTATATCCCTCAAGCTAACGGAATCGTCGGATATGATTGCGGATCACCACATCTAAATGTCACAACTTTATCTCTCCTAGATGTTGAAAGCTGCAATATTCCTTTAACTCAACCGCGAATTGAAAAAACATATATCCAATTACTTCGATTATCAAAATTCGAGTCCATAGATGTAATTCAATGCAAGGTATCTATTAATCGATTTATATACTATTGTGGGATGCACTCTCACATTTCAACAGTAATGAATGCACAAGCAGAGTATATCCTGGAAATAATTGCAGACGAATGTAGAAAAATGCATTTAACTGGAGTATTTTCCATTAGTACCAATAATTTCATATATGGTTTGAAAATAAACCAGACTACAACACGACCAACTACTTTCGCGGGATCTGGGAGCTCAGACGGACGATGTTCAGGTGCACAATATTCTGATCTATACGGCACTTGGGATAACATCATCGTACAAGCAACAACGACCATCACACTACCTTCTTACCAAATTACTATAAATCTGGAAACAAATCAAGTTCGTCTAAGATCGGGCACAATCTGTCCATATACTGACACCACTTATATGGATATTGACGGAGGACATACCTTCTGGAAAACCTTACCAATGGACCATTGTCAATTTAATCACTATGACGTTCTTTACGAAGGATATGCTAATAGAATGCTTGACACCTTCTACGAAAATCCGCAAATCGTATATTCACTATCAATGCAAGATGTAACATTTGCACTCGCCAGAACAGAAGAAGAACTTCTATGTGGATATACATTAATAAAAACAGAACACCCAAAACTGTTAATTCTCGAAACTAAAAAGGGAAAATCTTTTACTAGAAAACGGCGAATATCTGCCAAAAATCTAGACATATTTACCTATATCAACTCTAAATTTGTATATGTGGAAAAACATATACGCTCTCAGATGAATCTCTGTATCTCTGTATTCAGATGAATCTCTCAGATGAATCACTCTGTATAGAGATGTCCTCAAACAACGTTGTAATTTGGAGCAACAAATTTTAAAAGGCGCACTTAGCCTCGCTATAAACTCACCAGACAAATTCGCATATGAAAGGACCCGGATTCATGACCGTCGTTTCTGAAGAAGTAGTGCATATCATTAAATGCACTCCAGTAGATATCAAAATTCAACATGTTAAAGAATGTTACTCAGAACTGCCAATTCAGAAAGGTAACGAGACATACTTTTTATCCCCACGAACGCACATATTAATTAAAACAGGCACGCAAATCTCCTGCAATCGTGTCATATCTCCAATTCTTTTTAAATGATGGATGGTATCGTATGACACCAACTCCCGAACGCTCTTTACCTCGGACAATTATGAAACCCATGACAAAATCTACATGGCATTATACAAATCCTGGATCGCTAGCAGCAAGCGGCATATATAGTGACAAGGATCTCGAAAACCTGCGGGATCACATAATGTTCCCAGCCGAAAAAAACGGAATTCTAAATACTATGGCACGAGGAGCTAAAGGCAAACCCATAATTTCCCAAGGAATCTCTTTTTCGCATCTTTTAGATGAGAGTTCAATTCAGAAAATTATAGAGAATACATGGAAAAAAATTTGGGGAAATTTTATTTCCTTCGGCAAAGCAAGTGCTGGAATAATCGGAATCTATTTCTGCATCAGAACCGTGAAACTAATTATAGACACTATAATACATGGATACGCTATACATATAATCTATGGCTGGTCATTACATCTGATCGGGGCCCTTTGAGACTCAGTTACAAATTTAATCATCTCTCCCAAAAACCCAAGAGGAGGAAAGCATCTCAAGAGGAAGCAGCAGAAAAATTAACCACATCAGAAGATAATCCAAATCTGCCCAAGAACATCACGAATCGAGAAGAAAGTACCGAGATCTCTATTGAACAAAAAAACGCCAGAATATATTCACAATTGTAAGCATTTCTTTCTATAATTGGCATACTCTATATACACGTACACAGTGCGACAAATATGTTCCCGGACAGGGCCTGAAAATCATAATTGAAACAACAATATGCATATTTTTTGGTTTTATTATTCAAAATATTCTCCTCTGGCTTCAATACACTTGTTACAGCGATTCAATAGTGATTCAAATACATGTTCTAGCTCAGTTTGCGGAATTGCCTCTAGTGCCTGTGTAGAAGCTGATTGGATGATCGGAATGTCATCAAAAAAGCGTCCTTTCAATTTCAATTTCAATTTTGGGAATAATGAGAAGTCGCAGGGGGCCAAATCAGGTGAATACGGTGGATGGTTTAACACAGAGACACGATTTCGAGCCAAACATTGACGGACAATCAATGAAGTGTGACTCGGTGCATTATCATGCAACAAAGACCAATCTTCTGGATCACGATATTCGGGGCGAATACGATGAATTCTGCCCATCAATCGCTTTAAAACTTCGAGATAATATGCACCAGTAATTGTTTGGCCAGTTGGAACAAACTCTTTGTGGATAATACCTTTGCTATCAAAGAATGTGATGAGCATTGTCTTGATTTTTGATGGAACTTTTCGTACTTTTTTTGCTTGTGGTGAATTTTTTGACTTCCATTCCGCACTTTGACGCTTAGTTTCTGGATCATATTGAAAGCACCATGTTTCATCACCCGTAACAATTGATTTTAGGAAGTTTGGATTATTTTCTGCGGCTGCAACGATGTCTCTGGAATAATTGATTCTCGCTGATTTTTGATCGCTTCTTAATGTGTGTGGAACAAACTTCGCACAAACCTTCGTTTTACCCAAATCTTCATGTAATATGGTTCGAATTGTTTCTCTACTGATATTTAAAACCTCCTCCATCATTTTTAGTGATGCATTGCGATCGTTTGCAACAAAATCACGTACTTTTTCGATCATTTCGGGTGTTCAAACCAAAATTGGCAGTCCTCATTTTTTGTCATGTTCAAGGGTCTCTCTGCCTTCCAAAAAACGCTTATGCCACTCAAAAACAGCTGTACGACCTAGACATTGACTGCCGTAAACTTGTTATATCGATCGGAATGTTTCTGATGCACTTTTACCAAGTTTTGCGTTAAATTTAATCACTACTCTTTGTTCCATATTAAAATTTCTAACTCGACCAAAATCTTGTTTAACATGAACTGTCATATCTTCGTTATATGTCAACCAAAATGAATGAAACTTTGACAGATGATAGCAAAATGTTCAACCTTTAAAATGCATGTTTGAACGCACAGATGTCGCCACTGGTTGCTGAGATGTGGTTCGTGTCCGGGAACATATTTGTCGCTCTGTGTATGTTTACCGTTATTTTATATATAATCATGCATAGCGCACATTAAGTGCATCACGCATGACTTAAAGAGGGAGGTGTTACATCCCGATAAAATCCTCTTATTCTTTACAGATTTTCTTCATAGATATACGATTTATACTTTACTTTTTATCTTATCGCTAGGTTAATATTTTCCTATTTTATCTTTATTTCGAAACCGAAAATTCCTTCTCTCTTTTATAAGAGGGTATATTCAGTTTCTTTATTTAAACATTTAAACTAACAGATAGATCACGTTATATACTTTTATGCGGCATACAAATTATCTACAGATTATTCTAAAGAATGTCTAAGAAATATCACACGATCTTTCTCAAAGAAGCCCTTTTTTTTTTTTGGTAACGGAGGGGAAATGTCTGACGCATACCTTGGGCCTCGGGGGAGAGCCCGGGGTTATGTGGGGCTTGCATCCACTAAAACCCCTCCGGGTGTCTTGCACAGGCCATAACTGAGAGGCTCCCAGGAACGCGTGTAGCATACTTCTGGGAGCCCCTCTGGCCGGTCGGCTGTGGCCGACAGTCTTACCAGCCCGGGAGAGCTCCGGGCGGTGCGAAGGCACTAACTGTCCGAATCGGGCGCTAGGGGGGGGACACCACCACCGCGCCCGCCATCCCGGTTGTTGTTGGGGGACGCGAGTTGGGGATCCCAGCCCCCGCCGGAATCCCCAGCCCCCAAGGGGCGCCGATCTCAAGAGTCTGGCGCCCCTCATATCGTGGCGACGCGAGACGTGCTCTCGCGGCGCATCACCCGCGCGCGGCGATGCAGAAACCCCGCCCCCGTCACGCAGTGCGACTAGGGGGCGGCGGCACTACAACCCCGCGCGCAGGGGGGTTATCCATTGTCCGGCGGCGGTGCGACCCTGGGGTTGGCAGCTCGCCGCTGCGTCACTGCACCCCGCGTCCGCGACGCGGGGCCTTCGGTGATGACGGGGGATGAGCGGCCTCTGACCCCGTCCCTCCCATGCTCATCCTCGTCGTCCTCTTCCTCCTTCGTTTTTTCAAGTATAGGGGGAGGAGGTCGCCGCCGTTCTCGCCCCGTGGGGCGGTCCCGACGGCGAGTTGTGACCCGGGGCGCGAGCGGTCCGGCTGTAGCCGGCGCCCGCGTTGTCCCCCAACGCCACCGCCCCGCGCAACACCTCCCCCTTCATCACCTCCACCGCCCGGTGGCGGAAGAGGAAGGCCACGTCCACCCGGGGCCTGCTCCCTCCGCCTTTCAGCCTCCTC
This sequence comes from Acromyrmex charruanus, assembly GCA_017607545.1. Taxonomy (NCBI): domain Eukaryota; kingdom Metazoa; phylum Arthropoda; class Insecta; order Hymenoptera; family Formicidae; genus Acromyrmex; species Acromyrmex charruanus. The sequence goes on along the minus strand of JAANIC010003001.1, from coordinate 163,445 downwards.
CTTCTGCGACATCACCCGTTCGCAGAAGGAGGAGAAGGCTTTCCATGCTCTCTCCCCGCCGACTATCGCCCTCACGACAGCCGACAGGGAGAGATCCCCCCCTATCTCTCTGACCAAGACACCGCGCTCGCCCGCCCATGCCGGGCAGGCCTCCAGCGTATGCTGCGCGGTGTCCCGGTCCCCGTCGCAATGATGACAGCGCGCGTTCGGCTCCTTACCTATGCGACACAGGTACTCCCCGAAACATCCGTGTCCGGTGAGCACCTGCGTCGCGTGGAACGATAGTCCGCCCCATCCCCTACCTACTCATTCCTCGAGGCAGGGAAGGATGGCCTCCACAGTCCGGACGCCCGTTGTCGGCGGGCTATTCTCGAGAGTGGCACGCCACTCTCCAAAGACCCGCCGACGGGCGTTCCCTCTCAGTCGGTCGACGGTCCCCGGGGTTACGATACCCCCCCGAAGCCGAATGGCCTTCACCCTGGCGTAGGTCTCTGCCAGGGCGTCGGCCACGTACTCGGCAGGGGGGATCCCCGCGAGGACCATGGCAGCCGCATACGACACCGTCCTGTAGGCTCTACATATGCGAAGGGCCAGCCGCCGTTGCACACTGTGCAACCTTTCTTTGATGCGGCGGCTGGCCAGAGCCTTCCCACTCCATACCGGGGCCCCGTAAAGGGCCCCGGACAGGACGGCGTGCATATATGCCCGCCTGACCGACTCGTTCGGACCGCGAAGGTTGGGCATGAGGCCGAGCAGAGCGTCTGCCCGACGGCCCAATCGCGGGGCTAGCTCGTCGAAGTGTTCGACGAAGCCCCAGCGACCATCCACGGTGAGACCCAGATACTTGATAGTGGGTCCCACCGGGACGCGGACATCGTCCACCACTATATGTGCCCGAGGGGGCACTCCGCTCTTCCCATCGTGGAAGAACAGTGCTTCCGTTTTAGCGGGGGCCACCCTCAGGCCCAACTCCTTTATGGAGCCGACTACGCACGCCACTGCGACGTTCGCCGTTCCCACGGCTCTTCCCCAGGTCGGGCCCCCGGCTACCACTAGCGTGTCGTCCGCGTAACAGACGACGCGGCAGCCGGGGGGTAGGGCCGCGCGGAGAACGCAGTCGTATGCGACGTTCCAGAGTAGGGGGCCCAACACGGACCCCTGTGGAACGCCGCACGACACGTCCCTCCGCTGCTGGAGTCCCTGTTTATCATGGAACTCCAGCTGCCTGTCCCGGAAATAGTCCTCAACTGCGGCGACCAGGTAGGGGGGCAAGAGATGGTGTTCTCTCATAGCCCCCACCACCCGGCCCCATGGGACGCTATTGAAGGCGTTGGCGATGTCCAGTGATACCGCCAACGCTACCTCCCCACCCGCGGTCATCTGCTCCGAGAGGGCTCTGACCTGCCTGACAGCGTCGATGGTCGACAGGCCCTCCCGGAAGCCGTACTGACCGCGGGATAAATCGGGACCATCCCGGGACAGGTGCCGGACGATGCGGGCAGCGATGACTCGCTCCAGCAGTTTTCCCGCATCGTCCAGCAGGCAAATTGGCCTATAAGCGGAGGGACTCTCCGCCGGCTTGCCCTCTTTGCGTAGAAGGACAAGCCTGGCCATCTTCCACGACCTGGGAAATATACCTTCTCTGAGGCAGCTCGTGAAGAGCTGCCTCAGTTGATCGCCCACGATGGGGGCCGCGGCGAGCCAGACTCTGCCGTGTACGCCGGAGGGTCCCGGCGCCCGCGGCCTCCCGCTCAGACGGCCGAAAGCCTCCTTCATCTCCACCCCGGTGACGCTCAGCTCCTCCGTCCATCCGGACGGGGGGCCGACCCTCTCGGGGATGTCTCTTTCCCTCGTGGGAAAGAGGGCGGCCACCACGTCCTCCAGGAACTGAGCGTCCAGGGTTTCCGTTATCGGGGGGGCCCATGGACGAAACTGCTTCGTCACAATCTTATAGGGCCTCCCCCACGGGTCCTTGTCCAGGGAGGAGACTAGCTCGCGCCAGGCGTCGGCCTTCGCCCTCCTAATGGCCGCCCTAAGAGCGTTCCTCGCTTCACGGAGCGCCCCAGCGGCCACTTCCACCTCTGCGTCAGTGCCCCGCCGTCTGCGGCGAGTGTACACTCTCCTGGCAGCCACGGTGGCCCGTCGTAGCTCAGCTAGCTCCTCGGACCACCAATAGGCTGCCCTTCTCGCAAAAGGACGGCAGCGGGGCATCGACGCGTCGCACGCGCGCGACATGGCGTTCCCAAGCCATTCGGCCTCCTCCTCCACCGAGCGGGCCGGGTTAGGTTCCGGCCAGGTGGAGGAGAGGAGGCTCACCTCGAGGGCGCCGGGGTCCAGCTTGCGCAGGGCCCATCGACGCTCCATCGCTCGTCGGCGGCGTCTTAGTGACACCTCCGCGGGGGTGGACACCAACTCCATGCGGATCAGGCGATGATCCGTCATCTCTCCCAAGGAGTCGGCGTCCACGTGCCATCCTCGGATCTTGATGGCCGCCGCGGGAGTTGCCCACGTCAAGTCGACGATGGACTCCCCCCGAGCCCCCACGAAGGTGCTGGCACGGCCCCTATTCAATAAGACTAGGCCGTACCTGCTGTCGCCCCTGGGGTCGGTGGATGGAGAGCCCCACTCCAACGCATGGGCGTTGAAATCTCCACCCACCAGCATCGGCCTGGGGGAGCGTCGGCGTATGTGCTCCCCCAAAGACTCCAGGGTGTCCTCGTATTCCCTCCTGCCTAGGCGAGGAGGGAAGTAGCACCCCGCTACGTCGATGGGTCCCCACTCTACCAGCGTGAACACCTCCCCGGCCGATATGGGTATCATCGGCGGGGTGTCGCGCGCGTGCTGGCTGACCACCGCCACCCGACCCAGAGAGTCCCCCGCCCAGTTGAGGTGACTCTCCGGGAGTCGATATGGATCCGCGGCGATGGCCAGTCCTCCCCTCCACTCGGCGAGGCACTGCATGAGCATGCTTTGTGCCCTAGCCGAGCGGTTGAGGTTCGTCTGGGCGAGGGCGAGGGACATTAATTTGTGGTCCCACGCTCCTCACCCTCACCGACGTTTGCGCCGCCGGCCGCCTCCCCGGCCGCCGCGGTGGTTACCTCCGCCACGACGGCCATCTCTACGTCGAGCACGGCTGACGGCGCCTCCGCAGTTGTCGCCGCCGCGGGTGTCTGCTCCGCGACGGTGGGCTTCTGCCCCCCCCTCTTAATCTTCGCTCTGGCACCGCCGATGCGGTGTCCCGAGGGGCGGCCGAGCCCACGGCACGCGGGCAATCAACCCTGCCGCGGCACTCGCGAGCCACGTAGCCGATGCCCCCGCACCGGTAGCACGACCCGGATCGGTCAACCGTGCTCGTGCACTTTTGTTGCACGTGACCGACCTCCAGGTACCGATAGCACTGGAGGCCCCGGGCCGGCAGCAGAGCTACTCTGCAGCTCGACCACCCCTTGATGCGTGAGGCGGCCACTAATTGTTTGGCCGCCTCTACGGGGCACCGCACCCAGCAGGTGCCCAAACCATTGGGGGCCTTGCTGATTCCTCCCACCTTAAACTCCGGTGGGATTCGCCCGCAGGCCTTGGCAAGCTCGTCGGCCACCTCTATGGGGGTGGATGAGTCGTCCAACCCGGAGACCCTGATCTCAGCCGTCTTCGTCGGACGGGAGACCTTAACATCGTCTCGGTCCGCGAAGACGGCCGCCAGTCTCTCGGCCAATTTGTCGGCCTTGTCTCGGCTCTCCGGGCCCCTCACCTCCCATATGAGGGCTCCCGTGATGGCCCTCCTGGGGCGGAGATCCTCGATCCCTGAGAGAGATCGAGGATCTCGCCTTCCCCACCACCTCTTGGTAGCTGGTGGGGTCGGCACAGGTCACCGTAATGGCCGCCGAGCTTGGTGATCTGAGTTTCGGAAGGGGAGCCCTCTTGCCGGGAGCAGCGCTCCCCCTCCTTACCACCCCGCTCGATTTGCCTCCGCTCCCAGACTTGGGAGCGGAGCCCGCGGGCGCCTTGGCGCTCTTCAAACTCTTGGGCGGCCGGGGCGGCGCCGTCTCGGCTTTTGCCGCTTTGGCGGCCGCCTTCTTGGCCGCCCTCGAGACGACCTGCGCCCAGGTCGCCTCGTTCACGTCCGCAGCACGCCCCTTGGCCCCAGTTGTTGGGGGGACCGAGGGGGGCGACGGTTCCCTCCTCGCGGCGGGAGGGGGCACGCCAGGTACTTTACCCCCAGTCTTGGGAGCGGTCTTTTCTCCCTTGCTCGCTGGGGGCTGGCCGGCCTTCCTCTTTGCGGGCGGTGCCTTGGGAGGCGGCGCCATCACCGGGACTACTCCCATCCCCTTCAGGAGGCGGGGCAGGAGCCGCTCGAGAATCCGCTCGATGCGGCTCTCCTCATCGTCGACCCTGTCGGTCCCCCCCCTTCTTTTGTTGGAAGGGGACTTTTTTCCGACAGGGGCGGTCCTGTCCTCGACGGCCGCCAGGGGGTTGAGTTGTTTGGCAACCCCTGCAGAGGAGGCCTGAAGTATGGGGACCTCAGGTCCTCCTCCGTGACCGTCACACGCGGCCATGGCTCCTCCCCCTTCGTGGGAGCAGTCCTACTCTTCGTCCTTATGAGGCTGCGGGCGCCGGTGGAGCTATCGAGACCCGACCATTCCATGGTCGAGTACCCGGCGCCCCCTCCCTCCCAGATGTGCAGAGGGAGGCAGACCTTCCCCTATCGTGCTCCAGAACCGCGACCCTGGAGCGGAGGAGCACCAGCTCTTGGTTGAGCCGCCGTTTCTCCTCCACCCAGGCCAAAGCCCCGGAGCTCTCATCAGGCCGGCCGCCATCGGCCGCTAGGTCGCCATCGCCCGACCTCACCATCACCGAGCTCAGGGCTGCGGACAACTTTGAGTAAGCTGTCCACAAGTTCCTGATGATATCGCCTTTTATATTTTTGCTCTTCTCCGCAGCCTTCGCGATGGTTGCTAATTCGCGAGTTGCTACCGCGGCAACCGAGCACAAAGGCTGCTGATCGTACTCGTTGGCGAGGTCGATGGCCCTGTCCCTAGTCTTTTTCGCGGACGCGGAGAAGGGCTCCACATCCGGGTCTATTATGGCCCGGTGGTCCCTCCTCAGCTGGCGGGCCTTGGCCTTATCCGCTTTTATCGCCCTGGCCTCTGCCGTGAACTTCCCGACATTCTCAGGGTTCAGGGCCGGTCTCTCCCTCGGCCTCTTCGAGGACTCCCCCTCGGAGTCCGTGGAGTACATCACGAATTCAGCCGTTCTCTTACGGCTCTCTCCTCCGAGGGACCCCAACGAGGCCGTGGATTCGGCCCTCGACAAGGCACCCTCAGAGGTAGCCATCTCCGCACGCGCCCCGACCTTACTGCACGCAGGGCCGGCTCGTGACTTGCGCGAATTTTCGCTCGTTGTTGAGCGAGCGTCCACATCAACGCTCATAAGTGAGCGTGCTTCATCCACGCTTTTGGTTGATTTTTTATAAGACATTTGAATTGATGCCCACGGCCCGCAGCGGCTCCGCCAGCCAGGGTATACCCTCACCCCTCCCCGGAAAATCCGGAGAGGGGGCCCCGAGTTCCCCCGGGGAGCTGGCATATGACACGGGTCCCCGGAATGTATCATCGGGGACACTGGCCTCCGGCCCCTTACTTCCCGTGAGCGGATGTGGTACAAGTCCACTCACGAGTTTCGGGGGTCCCTCGCCTGCGACTTCGAGGGCACCGCTGCGGGTGGCGCCACCCGGGGCGGCCCCACGGACTGTTCAGGTCACGGAAGCGACGCCCCTTCCGGACCCTAGCCGCCGTGGCGACCAGCGTGGTATGCGCCGCCCGGTGTCCCGCTTCGGAAGGGACGCCGTCGCGGAGACACCGGGCACAATTACTCAACGCCCCGCCCGGCCCCGACCTCGGAATACGTCCGAGCGGCCCGAAGGGGCGGGGATCGCGTGCCCTGCCTCGGAATACGTCCGAGCGGCCGCGCGACCCCCTGCTCCGAGAGAGACGGGTGGTTCCGCGACCTAAGTCCGCGCGGCCCCGTCCTCCCCTACGGACAGAGTCCGCACCTCTCGAGGCGGGAGAGGCCCCCGGTGCAATGAGCCGAAGCTCTCGGGGGACCCCATCCCCCCCAGTGGCATGAGCCAGCCCGCAGCCAGGAGCACCAGGCATACGGGCCGACCCGCCTTGCGGGAGCACCCGCTCGACACGTTCCGCACCCGGGACCCGAGGGGACCACCCCAACCCCCAGTAACGAGGGGAGGGGAGGGCACCACGGGACCCCGGGTGCAGTGGGGGTCGAAGCCCACACCCGCACGGGCAGGGAATAGAAATTCCCCCTAACGGTGCCGTGCCACCGGGCGATTGAAGTCAGGGCCGCCAACCCTTACCGGCACACTGGGGACTCGTCCCGAGGGACGAGACCCCCAGGAGTCCCTCCCACGAGGAGAGGAAACCCCCTTGGGGTGCCGAACCCGGTGTACAGACTCCTCCCGTCGGGAAGGAGTCCGTACAGGCTGCTCTTAGACTTGTGCCGCAAAGCGACCCGTGGGGGAGCCCCCTCACCACGACAAGGTGGCAGCTCGCGAGGGGGTCTCAAAGAAGTCCTCCTATAAAATAACAAATATAAAAGCGTGCATTAACATTAATAATAATGTATATTATATTAGCGTTTAACGATTAAGTAATTAGCAGTAAAATAGAAATCTTCCTGAATGCGAAAACGAATATCTTTTCTTTTCCCTTTTTCTTTTTCTAATAAAGTTAAATTAATTTTAAACATATGAAGTAGTGAATTCGCCTCGCATAAAAGATATTAAGGAAAACCGAATTTTTATTACTACAAATTGTTAAAACTCAACTATTACTTATTAAGAATAAACATGTAGAGTGGGGAGTAGGACTTACGCGGAGCCTTGCTGCCTTATCTCAAGGAAAGCGCGAGTATAGGTTCTACCAAATTTTGAGGAGTGTCGATTGGTTCTGAAAAGATACTCCCACACTCATTTTCAAAATATAAAAGGAGTTGTCAAAACAGAACCAGTCAGTCAGTCGGTTAGTTACTTATAGTCGGTTAGTTACAGTTACAGCTACAGTTACAGTTATATAATCAAGGTAAGAACTATTCTCGCGCTTCATTAGAACCCCACTTTTCTTTTTCGCATTGTTTTACTTATAGCACTTACTTATTTTTATAAACGAAAGTATTGAATCGAATCTATAGAATCTACGGAATCTCTAAATCTCTAATCTTCGGTTACATACAAGTACATATACATATATGTGAGTATCTGAGGAGTTGTTGCGATTATCGCTGCCAATAGTGTAGCCTCCGTTTATTAACACTTCCTCAGAGAATTCATAATTTTCTTATATCCAGGGAGCTGTTATGACTGTCGCTGTCATTAGCGTGGCCCCCGTTTTATGACGGTTCTCCGGAACATTATTATTATAATTCTTTTTTTGCATTACCTCCATGCCTACCAAAGGCGGACGAAGACAAAGAGAAAAGAGATTAAGGTTCCAAATTAAATCGGCCCTTATTTCAAATCAAGATCTTTTCCCCTATTTCCAAAAACTTGCACAATTGCTAGATCAAGACAAACCGGTAGACTCATCCCGCGAACCTGTCTACACTATAAGTAAATTGGAGGTCAATCTCACGTTTTCTAATTACAAAAACATTCTAAAGGCCAATCCACGTAGATTCGCCTATAAACTTCGTGATCTTTTTGGCACCGGATCCAAGATTACCCTTCCTCTAAATTATCCGGTACTTCCCAGTAAACCGCATTCTTAACCGCACAACTTAATCTCCGATCCCCGAGTAAATTGTTTAAATACATTGACTCAAAAAACGGAGAAAATCTCAATAGCAACATTAGCCGTAACACGTAATAATTGGGACGCAAGCTTTTCTAAGTTTCTCGAGCTTGGTCCGCTTCTTGCATCCTGTTCTGTGTCTATTCCACCAGACCATCTATTAAAATTTTATTACAAATAAGTTTATTACAGTTTTTAAGATTAATTTGAGAAATTTGGGAGGATTATTAATAGTTCAGATTGATTGCGTTGAAAGTCCGACCATATCGGTACGCAATTATCATTTCTGATATCAATTCATTTATATGAATATATATATTAATTCAACATCTCAACATTCAGACCGTAGTGGCGCTTCGTATTTAAAGTAATGTTATTTAACATAAACGGTCTTGTTTCCAATCTTATTATTAAAATTTTCTCTCGTTAGTACCCATGATGGATAATTAGAAGAACGTAAAAGGAAAAGATAATTCCGAAGAGAAGGGAGGAGGAGATAGATTTTCCAGGAGTTATGATTTGGTTCTAGGGAGAGTAACCATACTTAAGTAACTGTGAGGGTTTTGTTGTTTAAGTAACTGTGAATATGGAAAAGAAGAATTACTTGAAGCGTTTTACTATTTAAGTAATTCTGAGTAGAGAAAAAGGGTGACTTACTTGAAGCGTTTTACCGCTTAAGTAATTCGGAGCAGAGAAAGAGGTAAATTACTTGAAGCGTTTTACCGCTTAAGTAATTCCCCAGTAAACACGCATGTCTTACAGTCATTCCGAAAGACGACTTAAAAGAGACGTCTGTAAGACTTTTTCAAAAAACGTCTTTAGAACTTTTAGTCAAGTTATAAAGACAACCTTTTTTAAAATGTCGTTCAGACATCTCTCGTCCTTTAAGTCATCTTTCCAATCATCTTTTTAAGACATATTTGAGAACAAAGATAAAAAATATTTTTCTAAAATAATTCGTAAAGTCGGACTGGTGATATGACGCATTTATAACATATTGCACGTAAAATACATGATACTTTCCGTATTGTCAGTGTGCTTTAGTTACTTATTTGATTCTTTCGACTACTTTCTGCTTCCGGCAATTCCGACGGAACGTCATCTAAATTGTATATTCGTGATAAGTGCGTGCATCAGATACGTCATGCAATCACGACTTTAATCCAAGGTAATTTTTTATTATATTATAAAAATATTATATAGAACATTAAAACATAATTAATTTATAAATAACTATATATTCTTCGTAATATTTTTGGTACATATTTCGTATTTTATAAGAAAATGCACATTACGAATTTTAGGTTATGCCTAGCTGTAAGTCATAAATAAAAATGTTAATTAAGGCCATTAGAATAGTTCCGATTAATTTTAATCAACAATCCTTATTTATTATAGGTAGAAAGCAGAAGAGAGGGGACCATTAAATGAAGCATGACTGTGTTACTTCCTATGATCTATCAATTAATATCACGTAGGCTTATTGCTAGATTCATCTGAACAGTCCATTCTACTTCAGAAACATATATTAAAAATTTTCTTTGCACTTACGCAGATATGCAAGTATTATATAATAATAAAATGAGAAAAATATTCAATGCAATGACAAGTGTTAATTCTGTTTTTAGGTCTGCTGGGTGATGCACTATTTCTCAGAAATTAAGTTTAAGGAACAAATTTTAATCGAGACAGTCAGATTAATTACAAATGCTCTCCTGACAGATCAAGATTTGCCCGTTAAAGTCGAAGCGACTATAGCACTTCAGATGATGCTTTTGACAACCAAAGGCTCAGAAGTACATCAAGCCGTTAATTAAATAAAAACACTCGAATTGTTGACTATTATAAAGCAAACTAAAAACGATGATCTTACGAGTGTTAGGCAGAAGATCATCTGCACATATACGGAGCAATTAGTTCTAATCACTATTGAAATTTGTCATCATTTGATAACAAGTTTGATAGTTTAAAAAGAATTGAATAATTAAAGTAACTAATATATGATAAAAACAAAGAAAATCATACTAATGAGAATATAGTGCGTTTAGAGAGGCGCAAATTATGATATAAAAATTTTTATTACTTTATAAGAACATATATCAGACACTGATAGATTAACTGATAAAAATTTCAACACATCAATTTGCGAATTTATAAAGTTAATAATTTTATCGAAAGGTTTTTTTAGTCTGTAAAAATGCCACTTCAGTTTTATCAATCTGTGAGTGATTTTATCTTGAACTGCTGAATCTTCGAAATCTCCGTACGAGGACAAGTCAATAAGTTTTTAGAAAAACATAGTAAAACACATTTTTTTTAATCGATTCATTTTTATTTCTCAACAGTCTCCTTTCAGCTCGATACACTTGATCCAAAGATTCTCTAACTTTTTCAAGCCATACGAATAATATGATTTGTCCAACTCTTCAAAATAAGCCTCTGTTTCGGCGATGAGCTGCTCTCTGGTGGTGAATCTCTTTCCTCCGAACCATTTCTTCAGGTTTGAAACAGGAAATAGTTGCAGAGGGCTAAATCTGGCGAATATGCTGGATGGAGAAGCAATTCATAGCGGAATTCATTGAATTTAGCCATCGGTGCCGGGCACATGTGAACCCGTGCATTGTCTTGATGGAAGAACACTTTCTTTGCCAAATGAGGACATTTTTTCTTTAAAATGTTGTTGAAACGATCCAATAAGGCTGCTTAGTAATCGCCATTGATCGTTTGTTTCAACGGGAAGTAATCCATATATAATAAATTATACCGCGTGCATCCCAAAAAATTGTGGCCATCACCTTTCCGGCCGACTTCACGGTCTTCGTCTTCTTCGGAGCTGGTTCACTCGGTGAAGTCCATTATTTTAACTTCCTTCGTCTCTTTGGATGTGAAGTAATAGATCCATTTTCGTGAAGTAATAGATCATGTTTCGTCCATAGTAATGAATCGACGCAGAAATTCATCTGGATTACGTTGAAACATCTCCAAACATTGTTTTGAAATCGTCACACGATCGCGCTTATGATTCACAGTGAGCAAACGCGGCACCCATCTTGCCGATAGCTTTTTCATACGTTTCAATTGTTCGTGCAAAATTGAAGTCTCTGTGTTATGTGATATGCCTGTGGCCTTAACAAGCTCGCGCACTTTCACTCGTCGATCAGTCAAAACAATATCGTGGACTTTATCGATGATTTCTGGTGTAGCAGCCTCAATTGGACGTCCCGAACGAGGTGCATCACATGTGGATGTATGACCACGTCTAAATTCATTCACCCAATTGTATACAATCGCAAACGCTGGTGCAGATGTGGTATGAACATTATCCAACTCGGCTTTGATTTCTTTCGGCATTAAACCTTTCATATATAGATGTTTGATCACTGCATGAAACTCGTTTTTTTCCATTTTGCAAAAAATACAAAGGTGTTCGCTTTAATCGTCTACAGAAACAATGCGATGAATTCCGCTCAAAATTTGACAGTAATCAGCTGAAAAGATGTTACTGGTCAAAAAGTAATGTGACATGACACTATGAGTGCCCTATGACAGATTTTCTAAGAACTTATTGACTTGCCCTCATAATTTCATTGCTGAAGAGGATTCCAAACGAGTCGAAACGTGCAATTTGAAATACTGATATTATTCTTGTAAAGTAATAAAAGTTTTTACATCATAACTTGCGCCTCTCTAATCGCTCTGTACTCTTATTAGCATTGATTTTCTTTGTTGTGTTACAATTTAACAATCTATATAATTGTTACATTTTAATTTTATGTTACAGAATATTTATGTTATATATTTTTTATCCAATCTGCTACATTTAGCCAAGTACTTGAAACAGATAAAGATGCCCGTTGTAATACTTAGATTAAAGTCGTGATTGTACACATTTTATTATTTTACAAATGACAACGCATGGGTAAAACTGAATACTTTTTTATCTTTGCTATCTCTGTTAATTTACAATAATGTTCGTTTTTTTCTAAATCAATGAGATTTATTTTAAATTCTTTTTCTTAATGTTTAAAATTAAAGATCTAAAAAGAGACATTTTATTCAATTTTAGAAAAAACTGATAATTCTCTGTTTCTAGTCGTAACAGATTTTGATTGTTATTTGGTTGTTATTTAGTGAACAACAAAAGGTTAAGGATAAAGTTATTCTTATTGAGAAGGGATGGAAAATTTGAACGTAATTTTTAAATACAAAAAATTTTATTTTATTTTTTTACATCTGTTCGCATTATTTGAAATCTTTAAACATTTTTACAATTAAAACGAGATAAATGGACGTTAAAAAGAGACAAAATAAAGATGAGTGAAATAAGTGCAAGTATGAACAGCAACACGATCAGATCATAAATAAACTGATTATAAATAAACTGAACTGACCGGTCGCTAGTGTTGTTATTAACAAATGAGTATCACTGTGGTAATCAACGGTTGGAGGTTCAAATACCTGAGACATTCTTTTTTATGCATGTTTCTATCGCATGCAGGTTCTTGTCTCTTGCAATTAAGTCCAAAAAGGAATAAAAAAAAGAAAATTAGTAGAAAAAAGATAAATATGTGTTTCAAATATCCATACTTATCCATATTCAAATATTCTTTTAATCTTTTATTTTGTAACGCTATATGTACACGGTTAATATGTACACGAGCATTTTTACAAGTATTTTATATATAAAAGAGAAAATAATACATACATTAAGACTGCGGTCTGAAAAGTCACCGTGTATTATCTTATTCTTGTTTTAATGTTCAACAAGGATAAAACGATACATGGAGGCACTTGGGTAATGTTTCCAAACATAGCCTAATACAGTTCTCACAATTTTTCTCACGAAGATTTATATCTTAACAGTTTCTCCATTTCCTTGTGTCTATAAACTAAATTTCTTTATAGGCATATACATCAAACTCAGCTAACATTAGACCTATAGATTCTGTTTCCAGCAAGAATAGAGGAAAAGAGATCTTGAAAAAAGGTATATATATTTATATACACTATCGGTCATAAGTATAGCATCGCTTGCGATCTTTTTGTATCCTACGAAAAATTCTCTCTTCAACTAAAAATCTATGAAATACAGCCACGTGCAAACGTATTAGGCATTTGCAATTTTCTCGCATTTTATGAAAAGTTAAATATCTCAGTGAAAAAAATCTCAGAGAATTTTTCGACTACGCATTTTAAAGCATAAAGATAGGGCTTTAAAAGTTTGAATCTTTTGTCTACGATATTTTGTTCATAAATTACATAAAATTGAAAAGTGATATCTTTGCAATATTTTTATCTTATTTTAAAGCGCTACAATTCAACGAAACATCAACAAACAAAATTTAGTATGAAAGTAACTGAAAGTAGATTTCCTAAGCTTTACAATGCTTTCTGAAAAACATTTGTACGATAATTGTTCGAGAGCGAGACAAAACGAGAGCGATAGAGAGAGAATATGAGCGACAAGGCGTTTTGAGCTAAAATTCGACTTACGCGAATCTTCGATGACAAGTCAAACGCGGCGGTTTTCTTGCGGCGGAGCGTCTTAAAGGCGATTGCACTTATTGCGGAGCATTAACTTTGCTCGAAAAAGGCAAAGGATCACAGCTTGATTCGGTCTTTTATCCTTTTTGTAAAACAAAGACTTCCTTTTTCAATCGCCTATGAGATTCTCGAAAAATTATAAAAGTTGAGGTGATCCCATGATTCGGGCAGCGATTGGCAATTCTCGAATGCGATGGCCAAGCGGTACGCTATTGCCATTCGCGCCCGCCAAATCAGGAATTCTGATTGGGGTGTCAGTATGTTACGCGTTCGCGTCACGCGAGCGCGCGTGCGCTGTGACCGATCCGAATTTGATAGACGTTTTAGCGGTTGGTTTTTTTGTGTACGTACGACATGCGGCTTTGATTATATTTTTTGACTTTATCAACTAGGTGATTGTCAAGTTTTTCGGAAACTTCTAGAAACGTTTGAACTTGTTCTAGAAATTTCCAATCCATATGTCGCACGTACATCGAATCTACAAAAACTGTTTTTTCGGATGCATCTCGAACATCCCGCCCGCCTTGTCACGCAGTGACGAAATTAATGCTCACGCTCGGCAAACATACAGATGTCGCGGCTAATTATTTGGGAGATCGCGGCGCTTCTGGTGGCGCAGACTGATGATGCTTGTGCGTGCAGCGCACGGTGTCAGGGAAGTCTGTGTTTGCACATGATCGGAGATGTTTTAAGTTCAAAATAATAAGAAATTATTTAAGAAATATAATGATGCAGACGCGGTCATGTAATTTAGCTATGATATCAATTGAAAAGAATTAGCGGACAATCGTGATTACAAAGTCTTGCGCAATATTTGAGAATGTAATCAGAATATTTTCAAAACTAAAGCTCGAAAATGTAATATAGTACATTGCATTAAGCGATAAATATATTATTACAAAGAAATTGTTAAATTTATTGTATTCGTATCATTGAAAATTGCGAAAGGTAGATGAGATTAACGCGAATATTATCGCGATTACACGCGCGTTGACTGACGCGAGTACATTAAATAAGATCGCACGGTCTACTGTGCGGTTTTATTGATCTTGTGAGTTCGCGTGTAAAATAGTCGAGGCTGTGGGTCCAGGCAGCATCAATTTGACTAGAAGTCGGATGAGCTCGAAAGAGGCTGTGCGAACAGTTGCTACTCAGGTCACATCGTCCTCTCCTGGGTGCAGCTTTGTGATGCGAGCTAGAGGCCATCTACTTGGTGATGTCTCTGAAATTATGAAGCACAATGAGCCAATCTGAGCAGCAGTGTTTACCTTGTACCACTTCGAGCGTGAGGTCAAGATACTCGTGACCATCTTTCCCAAAAATGATCACGCATTTTTTAAAGATGCTGCTAACGAGAAAGAGAGCTCGTTGCCTTCTCTGTGAACGACGGTTCTGGAATGGCTAGCAGCAGGCCTCCGATAAGCAGATATTCTAGAGTGAGCTCGGAGGGATCGTCAGATAACGCTAGCAAGGGCTGAGAATTCAGGTAGGTCTTTACTTGAGCTAAGAGAGTGCTCCTCCTAAGTGAGAGTGGTGTCGCCGATTACTATTCGAAGATGGTACTTCATCGACTTTACTGTTGCTTCCCAGAGGCCTCCGAAGTGAAGTGCGGAAAGTGGGTTGAAGTGCCATCGGATTCCTTCTGTGACAGCAGCATGTGCGATGCGGTTGACGGAAGATGCACGAAGAAGTTCTCGTATCTGTCGATCGGCACAGTCGGAGTAGATATTTGAGCACAGTCCTCTACGTGCTGTGAACCGACGAAGTGCGGCCAGGAATGCTTCCGTCATATAATCAGAAACGACCTCAAGATGCGTCGCTTTAGAGCAGAGACACATAAAAATTGCGATGAAGGCCTCGAGGGATCAGTGTCCACATCCTCGATTCGTACGAATGAGTATCGGCCCGGCATAGTCGACGCCGGTTCTGAGGAATGGACGTGCAGGAGTTACTCGTCCTTGAGGAAGGTTACCCATTTGCGGCTGTGGCGTAACTCCTCTCCATCTGGTACAAGTGACACACCGATGCAACCAGTATTTTGTCATAGCTCGCCCTCGAAGGATCAATATCGTAGTCGCAACAGGTCCAGAGTCAACTGCACTCCTTGATGGAGTGTTCGGCGGTGACATGACGATATCAAGAGGCGTGTGACGTGTGAGTGCGGCGGAATGATCATCAGATGCCGCTTGTCGAAGAGAGAACTGCGTGCTTCAGGCGACTCTCAGCACTCCGTGTTCGTCTATGAATGGATTCAAGATCCGTAACTAGCTGCGAGGTGGCATCGGATGCTGATCTTTTGCGGCAGTGACCTCGTGCGCATAGTGCAATGCCTGGACTCGGATCCATCGTCCAAGTGCATCGAGCTCATCGGGTGTCAATGTCGATTCCCGACTTTCTTCCATCGCTGGCATCTCTCTTGAGCGCAGCCAACGTAGACACCACGCTGTGATCCTCAGAAACCAGTGAAGTGAGGAGAATCGGAAAGCTCCGGATCCGTGACAATCTTTGACGTGGCAGTGCCAGAGTGGACACGTTGTTTGAGCAATTCCTCCAGTGGAGCTTCAGGTTGTGCGCTAGGCCAGGTGGAGTTGTCCTTGAGCAGCTAAGAGGGGCCTGACCACCAGAGTAGATGATCTATAAGCTCTCCTGATGTTATCCCCCGAGAGGCACAGTTATCCTTTCCGGGAACATGACGCTGTTGTCCTTCTGGAAGCGCCTCCTGTGTCATGGACACGCGGTTGGCCACAAAAGTTCCATCGAGAGACGTGACCCTGAATCCAGTATAGAGTGACCTTGGAATCGGACAGAGAGTGACTGGAGCTGTGGACAGGCTTAGAACAGTGTGTGTGCGACTAATTTTGTGAGCAAGGCGGCGGCGCACAGTTCCAATCGTGGCAAGGACACTGGTTTGATCGGAGCGACTTTGCTCTTTGTCGCTAGCAAGAGAACGTTGACACTGATAGAGCAGATGACACGAAGATACATTACGGCTGCGTATCCTCGTTCGGACGCGTCGGAAAATCTGTGCTACTCTACTCTCGCGTCCTTGGCGCCCGTGTTTAACCAGCAGTTGATTCGAAATTGTTCGAGCTTTGGGAGTTCCTCCAAGTAACGACTCTAATGGCAGGCGTCTGCTTGAGGGAGCGGGGCGTCCCAGTCCAGCTTTTGTAATCACGCTGACTGAAGCAGGATTTTTGCGCGGATCATTACCGATGTCAACCATCCGAGCGGATCAAATAAACGCGCGGTCTCCGAAAGATCCTTCCCTTTGGTAAATTTTTCAACGATGCGGCTTCGAATTGAAAATGTGAAGGTGTCGTCGACCGGGCCATTGCAAGCTCAACGTTACGTGACTTTCGTGTTCCCACGACCGCGAATCCGCGAGATAGTGATTCCGTAGGAATACCGAAGAGAATTTCAGGATGGTTGATGGTCCATTTTTTCAGCGTCCGCCATGCACTGCTGACGGAGCTCGGATTGTATCGCGATTGCCTCATCTTTAGTGTACGGTCACGATGTCGTCGACGTAGCAGTCGTGTCTCAGTACGGCGGAAACTCGCGGAAATCTTGCGTTTTCGTCGTCGGCGAGCTGACGAAGTATGCGAGAAATGGCGCGCACGACAGATCGTATGTCACTGTGTTTAATCGATACTCGCGAACCGGATCGCTGACTGAGTGATGCCAGAGAATGCGTTGATAATCTCTATCCTCAGGCGCCACAAGAATTTGACGATACATTTTTTCGATGTCCGTCACGATTGCGTATCGGTGCCACCACCACCGGGTCAGCACATCGGCAAGCGAAGGCAACAGATTAGCACCGACTAATAGCTGAGTGTTCAGTGACTTACCGAACCTTGTACTCTGAGATCCGTTGAATACTACCCTGAAGTTGACACGCTCAATTCTCGGAGCACTCCGTGGTGAGGTAGGTAGCATTTTGCTTGTGACTCCGATGACCTTGGCACTAATTCCATGTGATCCAACTCTTCGTATTCTTTTAGAAAGGCGTGGTACAGACGTCCGAACCGAACGTCACGTTCGCACCGTCGCTCCATGGCAGTGAGCAGTCACATGACGTACCTTCCTATAGCTGTGCGGCTGTGAGTTCGAGCAAAGATCTCTTCAAATTGTTGGTCTTCTGGACATTGAGGTTGAAGATTCTTTTTCTTGCTCCAAAAACGTTGCACGAGCGTGATCGGCGGTGCACTGAAAGGAGCGGTGTGGAGTCTCTGAGAGATTCTCGCCGCAGCCTTCCGAGAGAATCCATCCAGAGCAGAGTGCACTGAGCGACGGGAGTATGCGGATTGCTCTTTCGAAGGCCCTCTTGTAATATAATGGAGCATACTTCCGCGCCGAGTAACTCGATGGGATCGGCGGCCGAGAATTGCGGATCAGCTAGCTGAAGACCTTCAATGGAGACCATGTAGTCTTGCATGTCGTAACTGCGCCTTGATACAGCGAAAGACGTGGCAGGATGAAAGCGACAGCGGTAACTCGAGCTCCATTGATCCTGGAAGTGAGACTGAGAGACATTTTCCCGCGACAGGAACTCGAGGGTGAGCTGCCGATTCCGAAAATTGAGATTGCCGCGCGGGATCGCGGCAAGCGTAAGCGCTGGATTAGCGTCTCGGAAATCAAGGATACTTCCGATCTTTGATCGATTATGACTCTAACCGGGTGTGGATCCTGTGGCTATTAGCGACAGTAATTCTAGCGAGCAGAATGACCTGCATTCATCGTTTTGGTGTACAGCGGTCAACGTTAGCGGGCTTCGCAGTGACGTACGCTTCGTGAAGGAGCATGTGATGTCTCGCCTTACACGTAAAGCACGTCTTCGTTGACTGTCACTTCGCGATTGGATGCGAACCGAGACAGTTGTAACACAACCGGTGTGTTTCCGCGACGGACTTTCGTTCGGATGCGGATTTCGCCTTGAATTATTCGCACATCATTACATTATGCCTATCCTTGCACAGAACACAGCCGGGAGCGTCGGCTGCACGTTTAACGACGTGCGATTTCGCGATTCGCGGTGGATCTCCGAAGACCTTGGTGGCCTTTGGTTTTGTGATCTTGAGAGTCAGAGTTCGCTTGGTAATAAAGTCCATCAAGGTATCATGATCTGGCAAGTTCGTGGAATCGCTCGTGTGAGATTCCCACTCGAGACGAGTTTTCGGATCGAAGAACTCGATGATGAAGTGATTAAAGAAGTCGAAGCCATACGAATTAATTGATTTCCTATGCTTTCTTGACCGTTCACTGCACTGATCGCGGCAATGTAAATGCGGCTAAGCTTTTCGGCTTTTCATCTTCTGCACTGTGGTAAACGTGCAAAAATTGGAGCGCGATAACTCTTTTTTGTTCTCGTAATGCTTGCACAACAGCGCCCACGCACGAGAATAATTATCTCCGATTAAGGCTAACGAATCAATGCTTCAGCGAACTGAAGGGCTTTCAGCCCTTCTAAGCAATGCTGTGATTGAACTTCTCTACGTTTGAGACGGATTATTACCGACGATGGAAAAGAAATGATGGCCAGTCTTTTAACGCGCCCGAAAATGATCGGATTTTCAGATACGGCAGCGCCGATTTGATGGAAAAATCGTTTCCTGATTCATTCGGAGGAGCTGTCTTTGATTGCTTGTCTTGAACTTTGTCAGGTAGTCGTTCAACAGGCGCTGCACGTAAGTAATTTCAGCGGAATTGGCGAATTGAGACGTACTGTATTCACTTTCATCGAAGGCTTCCTTACAATGTGCTCGAATAAGTTCTTTCAAATTTCCACAGTTGATCGAGAAGCGCTAAGCGGGTTTCGACGGCGTGGAGAGTGATGTTGGCCATACCCATCTTCTTTAAATTTGCCACTGATCTGGCCATGCGACCGTGGATGTTACTCTGAGCGATCAGCAAGGTATTTATTTCCTCACTCATGATTTACTTACTTACGTTCTCTCTTTGTTCTTTTAGGTATTTACGGGCACTGAACGCGATGGACTCCCGAACGAGCAATAATCGGCGAAGGCCGATTCGGCTCGAAGACCAATAATGTTCGAGAGTGAGACAAAACGAGAGCGATAGAGAGAGAATTTAAGCGAGAAGACATTTTGAGCTAAAGTTCAACTTACGCAAATCTTCGATCGCAAGTCGAACGCGGTGGTTTTCTTGCGGTGGAGCGTCTCAAAGGTGATTGCACTTATTATGGAGCGTTAACTTTGATCGAAAAAGGCGAAGGATCACAGCTCGATTCGGTCTTTTATCCTTTTTGTAGAATAAAGGCTACTTTTTTCAATGAGATTCTCGATCGCCTATGAAATTCTCGAAAAATTATAAAAGTTGAAGTGATCCCATGATTCGGGCAGCGATTGACAATTTTCGATTGCGATGGCTAAGCGGTACGCTATTGCCATGCGCGCCCACCAAATCAGGAATTCTGATTGGAGTGTCAGTATGTTACGCGTTTCGCGTCACGCCAGCGCGCGTGCGTTGTGACCGATCCGAATTTGATTTCCGTTTTAGCGGCTGGTTTTTTGTATACGTACGACATGAGGCTTTGATTATATTTTTTGACTTTATCAACTAGGTTATTGTCAAATTTGTTTTTTGGAAACTTCTAGAAACGTTTGAACTTGTTCTAGAAATTTCCAATCCACATGTCATATGTACATCGAATCTACGAAAACTATTTTTTCGGATGCATCTCGAACAATAATTTTTCGCAAAAATATCGAATTTTTTATTATGTGAAATTTTATTGTGTGAAAACTTACTTTTCCTAAAATATTTTTTCACTTAGAAACTAAAAAATGTATGGAAACAAGACAAAAAGAAAAAATATTTGTTATAATGTGCCTGATTTGTATAAATTTTTTCAACTTTTTTTGATCATCATTTTAAAACAGTTTTTAAAGTTGAAAATTTCACATAATAAAAAATTCAATATCTCTACGAAAAATTATCAAACAAATTTTTGTTCAAAAAGTATTTTCAAGAAAGTCTACTTTCAGATACTTTCATATTAAATTTTGTTTGCTGATGTTTCATTGAACTGTAGCGCTTTAAAGTAAGATATAAATATTGCAGAGAAAGATATCACTTTTCAATTTGATGTAACATAGAAATAAAATATCGTAGAGAAAAGATTCAAACACAGATTTAACTCTATCTTTACACTTTAAAATGCGTGGTCGAAAATCTCCCTGAGATTTTTTCGAAATATTTAACTTTTCATAAAATGCAAGAAAATTGCAAGCGATGTCATACTTATGGTCAGTAGTGTAGTTTTATATTCAGAATGCGCTTTTACGATGTTAGCGTATTTATCGATAAAACCTCGTTCTGAATATAGGACATAATACACATTTATTCGATGAATGATAAGTTACTCTAATAATATATATACTACCATGATCAAAAAATAACCGGAATTTTTAATTTAAACCTCGCGGGCTTATCGGTTTTGAATTCTGTTGTTTGTCACGTTGGCAGCACTGTTACGGACACCCATGCCAAGCTTCTGCTTATCAGCTGTTCATTTACCTTTATGACAGTGATTTCTTTACATCAAGTTTTTACGTCGCGGCGATTTTTACAATGGATTCAAAACTTGATTGCATTAAATTTTGCTGTAAAAATGAAATTAAGTGTTCCGACACATTAAAAATGTTACAAAAGTGTTATGGTGACGATACTCTATCGAAAACACAGGTGTACCAGTGATATGAACGCTTCAAAAGTGGTCGTGAGGCTGTTGAGGACGATGCTCGTCCTTGGAGGCCATCGACATCGAAAACTGATGAAAACGTCGATGAAATCCGACAATTGTTGATCGAAAATCGCAAATTGACGATAAGGGAGATAGCTGAGACCACCAACATATCATTCGGATCCGTTCAGAGCATTTTGCGTGAGGATTTGGGTCTGATTCTCCATGACGATAATGCGCCATCTCATAATGCGTTGATTATTCGTGAGTTTCTCGTCAAAAATAACACAAATACCATTCAACAACCGCCCAATTCACCTGATCTGGCACCATGTGACTTCTTCCTATTCGATCGACTCAAAAAACC
>JAANIC010003001.1:126891-141607 GCA_017607545.1 Acromyrmex charruanus | reverse complement strand
TTTTCTATATATAGAATATATAATATATAGTATATAATATATAGTATATATAGTATATAATGTATAGTATATAATATATTGTAGTATCACCGTCATCATCGCAAAGAAAAAATTGCTGTTATTATAGAACACAAATTTCTATAATTACAATGCCAAAAGTAAAACTATTTCGTGAATTGTCTCAGAGGCAACAAGATCGTCATTTAGCGCTTCAAAACAATAGATAAAATAAAAAAGAAAAAGAAAATTTGGTTGCTAACGATACAAGAGTCATTACGCAAAAGTCCACCTGTACGAAACGTCCTTCTATTGATAATTACAATGTAATATTACCGTAATATATTAGATATAACAGATGTACAGATAGAGAACAATGTTGTAGAACCTACGCAAGATTCTGTTGTAATATACAATATTGCAAAAAGCGAGGAAAGAAATACTTTGAAAGAAAAATTACATATGTGGGCAACCGAATATAATATTGTATTACCCATAGATCTCTTACAGAGATCCTTATTGTGTATTTTAAAAGAAGATCACGATAAATTGTCTAGTGATGCTAAGACACTTTTAGGAACACCAAAAAAAAAACAGTTATTCGCGAATGTGGTGCAGGATAGTATTTCCATTATGGTTTGCAATTGGCGCTGCAAGAAAAATTAAAATATTGTATAAATATAGATAACGTAGATAACATCGAAATTAATATCAATATTGATGGTTTACCTCTTGCTAAAAGTTCTTAAAGCCAATTATGGCCCATACTTGATCAAATATACAACATTGACGACAAAGAATCTTTTCTGATTGCATATTATTGTTATAAAAAGCCTACGAACGCATAAGATTTATTAAAGGACTTTTGTCAGGAATATTTCATTTTACATACCGAAGGCTTTTTGTACGAAAATAAAAAGTACTTTGTGACAATGAACGAAAGGTCACAATGGATGTTTTGGTTGCGGAAAATGTTATTGCAAGGGTGACTATCTTAATTATAGAATGGTATTTATAAATGACAACTCCCCATTGAGAACTAATAACAATTTTCGTAATCGAGAGAATGAAGAGCACCGTTTCTGATTCGCCTTTCGAAGATTTGCCTGACATAGACATAAATCATTTTCTATTAGATTATATGCATTTAATTTGTTTGGGAGTGATGAAAAAGTTGCTACATTTATGGATAAAGGGACATCAAATATCTCATTTACGTGCAAAGGATATAGATGTACTATCAAACGATATAATTTCTATACATAAATACATACCAATGGAATTTTCATACACGTGGTTTAAATGAAGTTGACCAATGGAAAGCAATAGAGTTAAGATTATTTCTTCTGTATCTTGGACCTAGTTTTAGAAAAATATTTAAATAAAGATTTTCTGAAACATTTCTATGTTCTACATACCGCTATAAAGATTTTGTGTCATTCAGAAGATTGTTTTCGTAATAACACCTACGCAAATGAATTATTAACATATTTTGTTAAAACATTTAAAGTATTGTATGGTGAAACAAATATAGTTTACAATGTACATACATCTGTGTCAAGATGTTAAGAAATATGGATCACTTGATACATTTTCATTCGAGAACTACTTGAAAATACTAAAAAAAATGTGCAAATTCAAACAACCATTATTACAATTGAATAACAGATTTGTGAAGACTGGTGCTCTACAATACCACAATCATGGTTCAATTTGAAACAAGGCACATTTGTATGGTCCCCAAAAGGAATGAATGTGACTACTGCTATACAGAAAGGTTTCGTCCCAGATGACACATGGATTACAAAGGATATAAACAGGAATATAAACAGGTTTTGGGACCATGTGGTAATTATAAACATACACCCAAATATAATACATTTTAAAGGTAAACATAAATATTAGAGAATACTTATTAGATACTTTATTACTTTTGTAGATTACTTACGAAATGTCTCGAAAAATGGAAAGAAGAGCAATGTATATTTCGACGTCAGAAGACGAACAATTACAGCAGCTAAGTTGTCCATCTCTGGTACAATTAAAGAAAAGGCTAATTATAAAACCCCGTTTTTTTGATGACACACATGAAGATACAGATTCTGATGATAATAGTAAGTGATTGCATTCATTCCTACATTTATTCAATTCTACATAAATATATATTGTTATTAACATGATGTTACGTCCAGTGGACTCCAACAACAATCTGAGAATCTGATGAATAAAATTTAAATTTTAAAAAAGGATTTCAAAGCTTGAAATTTGTACTTTCAAAAGTATACTACATTTTTTGAATTTATATGAGTTTGGCAATTTTTACATACAGAAAATCACAAGCTGAAAATGATGGAAAATTTTCTTCTTTGTGGGTTTGTAACGTACTTAAAATAAATTTGAGAAAATTTTTTACTATTTATCTCAAAAGCTTGAAGCTTTCCCTACAAAATCTTCTTTAAAAATGTTTCTACAATTTTTTGTTACTGAATTATCGCAGAATAAATAAAAACATTTTGACTTTGATTGCTCATAACTCTGTTAAAAATCATCGTATCGTCATTTAAAAAACAGATTCTTCAAGATGAAACTTTGCTCTATTGAATGATATAATTGTTACATGTAAAAAGACTTTTCCCCTAATGTTTCCCCTGGAACTTGCGAAAGGATTTTTTCCTCAACCTAATACTTTGTATATTTTACATTGCTTGTATTATCTATGTGAAAAATATTCGTGTGAGCTGAACATATACGATACATAAATGTGTAGACATAATCTTGAAATTTAAGGCATAACACATATAATATATAACAATATATTAATGTATATACACATAAATCCAAATCTTAAATAAAAAACGCTACATAAGTATTATATGCAACACAGAATAAAAATGCGTTTTTTAAAGAAAATTAATAGTAAATATTAACTACAATAGCGCTATATTGTACTTTGCAGAAAATATGCAAAATAAAGCACTGCCATATACAAGCCATATGCATTTCCTAATAGTGTACTGCCTTCTTTCGAAATATGTAATAATAATATTGAAAATTCTGAAAATCGATGAGAGAGAAGAATCGAATGATAAATATATATATATATATTTATATATATATATNACAAAGATTATTATTTACGTAAATAAAAATAAAATATATATTTAAAACTATTTATTTACAAAAAAATAGAAGAACATGATATATTATAATTGTGTTTTTTCTGGAGGATTATCAAAAGAAAAATGTAGACTCAAGTGAACAAGAATTTGATGGTTTGGATGATGGACCAGAGCAATCTATAATAATATAAAGTACAAAAAAAAAGAATAATTTTTCATTATTTTATGCAAATATTACTTATGCAAATTATGTGAATATTAATGTTAAATTTTATCTTTCTCTTCCATTATTTTTTAGATAGTCAAGAAGCCTGTAACATTATAACAAATATACAAGATGGCAATCATAATTGTTGCAGCCGCGGTTTCGGGATCGTAAGATTCTCAATAATATTAGACACTTCTTCGTATTTTACACGAACACGCTACTTTATTGCAAAACATTGAGAGCATATCGGCTCGGATTATTCGTAGTAACAATGGCAGTAAAAAGGCAAAAGTTCTATTGGCGGGAACGGACAGCACTCCCTCAGCTCGCGATCCGATCTCGTCTTCTTCCGTTCACACGCGGCCCTTCCGGCACCTTCTTCTAACTCGATCCTCGGCCGGTAACACGCGTCTCGCCCTCTATGTCAACGGTATTGAGAGCGCGCTTCCAACAATAATGATACATGCTGTGGTAAAGTGTTTACTACTATTCTTTTTTCTTATTTTTATTTTATATTTTAATTTAAACTGCATAATTTTTGCACGTTCTTTTGACTTTTTTTTATATCAAATCCACATTAATATTGACATTTGTTTATTAATTACATTAAAAATCTTGAATAAATATAGACAAGGATGCAATAGCCAAATTAATGGTGCGTTAAAAACAAAATGTATTTAATTAAACCTCGTAACTACAATGAATGGCATTGTGATAAGGAATGTTTTGGCTCTATTTTGAGCATATAAATACAGTATGTAAATGCTGTCTTTTTTGAGTTCCAACATTTGTTATCGCGGTTACTATCGATTGTATTAAAGCTTAATTAAAGATTTTGGTTTTAAATAATTTGCACATCATTAACTACGTATAACTTGTCTCTACTTATTGATTGTTACGTTTTATATTGGGAATACAAATTAGTTCGGTCCACTTTTTTGTGTTTAAAAATGCATTTATTTCAAAACAAAATGAATGAACAGATTAATTAAAATATTGTCCATCGCTGGCTACTATTTTTTCCCATTTCTCAGGCAATTTTCGAATTCCATTTCGAAAAAATGACTCGTCTTTGGAGGCGATTCAATTTTGGAGCCAATTTTCGATTCCTGCGAAAGGAGTGAACCGGCTTACCAAATCGTGCTGCATCCTTCGGAACAAACAGTAATCAGAAGGAGCAATATCCGGAGAATACGGCGGGTGCGGTAAAACATCCCATTTGAGCCCAAATATTTTTTTACGACTTTTGCGACATGAGGCCGATCGTCATGAAGAAAAATAACTTTATCATGTCTTTGCTCGTATTCCGGCCGTTTTTCTCGCAATGCACGGCTCAAACGAATCAATTGTAACCGATACCGATCGCCCGTAATGGAATCGCCAAGTTTCAGCAGCTCATAGTAAACAACATCCTTTTGGTCCCACCAGATACAGAGCATGATCTTCGAACCATGAATGTTCGGCTTTGGTGTTGATGTCGATGGCAACGATTGACCGGGCTTAGCGTAGTATTTTTTCTTCTTGGGGTTGTCGTAGAATATCCACTTCTCATCTCCAGTCATAATTCGATGCAAAAAACCTTTTCTTTGTTGTCTTTGAATCAGCTGTTCGCAAGTGAAAAATCGCCTTTCAACGTCTCTCGGTTTCAGTTCCCAATTTCCTTGTTTTTGAATTATTTCCATGGCTCTTAATCGTGCAGAAACGGCTTGTTGAGTACTCCCAATGATTCTGCAAGCTCCTCTTGCATTTGACTCTGATCTTCTTCGAGTAATGCCTCTAATTCTTTGTCTTCGAATTTTTTTGGCTCTCCAGAGCGAGGCTTGTTTTCAACGCTGAAATCTCCATCTTTGAAACGTCGAAACCATTCCCTACATGATTTATCAATTGGAGCAGTGTCACCATAAACTTCGACAAGCATTCGATGAGCTTCAGCTGCACTTTTCTTCCAATTAAAGTAGAAAATTAGAACCTCCCGCAAATGCTGCTTGGTTGACACAAAATTCGACATTTCAACACAGTAAAAATCAAAGTTTTTGTATGAAACTCAAAGCGATATAAACTGAATACTATTAGCAGATGTTTAACCTCTCTGAAAATGCCAAAATCAGCTGTCACTATGAACCATTCACAACAGCCGGAGCCATCTTTTGGAAAATGGACCGAACTAATTTGTACTCCCAATATATACAGGGTATCTCATAATTTTTGGCACAATGTTTTGTGTAGATAAAGCGAATTAAACTGAGTCGAAAAGTCCTCTACCATTTTACAATTTCAAAACGGTTAACGAGATAGTAATTTATAAAAATAGCCAAATTCGCTCGACCTATCGCCAAATACAAGCGGGCGGTGAGAAAAGATCGCCCAGTAAGGCACGCATTTGCCATTGCTAGACACGTTAATGCCAATGTCACTTGTAAATAACTTGTCTAGAGACGAAGTATGTACAATCATGATGGCATCTATATATAATAATAAGATTGGAAATAAGATCGTTTATGTTAGATACGTTACTTTTAAATACGAAGCATCACTACGGTCTGAATGTTAAGATGTTGAATTATAACATATATTCATTTAAATGAATTAATTTCTGAAATAAGTTTATTACAGTTTTTGAAGATTAAATTTGGGAAATTTGAGAGGATTATTAAAATTTCAGATTGATTGCGTTGAAAGTCCCACAACCATATCGGCAAGCAATTGTAATTTCTGAAATTAATTCATTTAAATGAATATATATAATAGTTCAACATTTTAACATTCAGACCATAGTTCGTATTTAAAAGTAATGTTATCTATATATACTATAACTTTATCCTCCTGAATGATTACAATATTTAAATAAATCGCCGTTGAAATTCTGCCAGAGATTTACAAAAACCAAAAGGTAATGTTTTATATTGCCGGTCCGCGAACGAAAAATATTTAATATCCTCCAGATGGACTTTAATTAGATCCTTGAGATCAAGTACAGTAAACCCATTCTTGTTTCCAAGTCGAAGCAATCTTCTATCAACAGAAACGGGTACCTTTGTTTTACAATTCTGCTATTCAGACGAAAGTCGACACAAAGTCTGAGAGAACCGTTGAATTTTCGGCAAGATTCCCGAACAATAATGAGATTTACTCTCTTGTATTATATCTCACTTAAGTAAATCTTCCACGATATCTCTTATTTGCCTTCGCTTATCATCATATGCGAACCTTCTCGAAGCGAAAGCAAACGAAGAGATGTAAAAATTAAATTAATATGCACGTTATAGTCAGTTTCAATTAACGGAACTTCGATATTTTCTACATCTAAAATTATTTTTTTGAATTGACCTTTGACTTGCTCGTCGAAATCGATTTCACAGTTCTCTAATCGAAACTCTAAGTTATTCTCTACTACACCGATTTCTATCTACGATAAAAATCGAATTGCCTCATTGCGATCGTCCATCATAGGTTTATAAATGAGCATTAAATTTTTTGACGCTAAGAAATTACATCCAATAATGATATCGATTACTAAAATGATCTTAACACATGTAATTTTATATTCATCGAAATTTTAGGCTATAACTCTAAAGTAATTTGAGTTTGAATAGTGCCCTTTATCTAAATTAGCAAACTATTTAATATACTGAATTTACGCGTAGTTTTATCTAAACATTTTAAATCATTTTAGAAAAATTTGTGATAAACACTCGCTTTGAGAAATGACATCGGATTATCTGTGTCTATTAATGCAAATAGACACAAGATATTCTGTTGATTTCTACAAGTTACTCTGTTGATTTTTATAATTTTTACACAGGAGTGTTACTTATCTTTATATCAAATAAATGTTTCGTTTTCAGTTTTTTCTTTTACCAATAAAGAAAACCAAAATCGTAAAAATTGCGGTTTTTCCATGGTTCTTTCGATTCTACTTACTTGCTCTATTTTATTTATTTTTTAAATTAGTTCTATTAAGAAGAAAGAGGGGGGGAGGGGAAGAGAAAGAGAGAGAGAGAGAAAGAGAGAGATACTAGGGATGTGCGAAGAAACATAGATTGTCGATATTTCGTATCAATATGAACCGAAATATCAATATGGCAATATATTAGGTGTACAACTTTGCTTCCGCCGTTTTTTTTCCGAAATTCGAGGCTTTATTGTAAAAAAACTGGTTATACATTTATGATTCAAAGTCCATCGCTGGCCACTACTTTCTCCCATCTTTCGGGCAGCGTACGAATCCCGCGTCGAAAAAACTGGTCATCTTTTGAGGCGATCCACGAATCGATCCAATTTTTTACTTCTTCATAAGACCGGAAGTGGTCAGCCAAGCCGTATGCCATTGATCGAAACAAGTGATAGTCAGAGGGAGCAACGTCTGGAGAATACGGCGGGTGAGCTAGGACTTCCCATTTCAACGTTTCCAAGTATGTCTTGACCACTTTCGCAACAAGAGGTCATTGTCATGCTGCAAAATCACTTTATCGTGTCTCTCGTTGTATTACGGTCGTTTGTCTTTCAATGTTCGACTCAAACGCATCAATTGCGTTCGATACTGATCGCCTGTGATTGTTTCAGTCGGTTTTAACAGCTCGTAATACACTACATCGAACTGGTTTCACCAAATACAGAGCATGAGCTTGGAGCCGTGAATATTCGGTTTGGCTGTTGATGTGGAAGCATGACCGGGAACTCTCCATGATTTTCTGCGCTTGGGGTTATCATAATGAACCCATTTTTCGTCCCCAGTCACAATGCGATGCAGAAATCCCTTCCGTCTTTGCCTTTCAAGCAGCTGTTCATAAGCAAACAAACGCCGTTCAACATCTCTCAGCTTCAACTCGTACGGCACCCAATTTCCTTGCTTCTGAATCATTCCCGTGACTTTGAGACGTTTTGAAATGGCTTGTTGAGTCACTCCCAATGATCGTGCCAATTCTTCTTGATTTTGACACGAATCTTGATCATGTAATGCCTCCAATTCTGCATCTTCGAAAACCTTCTCTCTTCCACCGCTATGCTGGTCTTCGACGTCAAAATCACCGTTCTTGAAGCGTTGAAACCATTCACACGTTCTTTCACTAATAACGGCCGCACCATAAGTATTTGAGAGCATTCGATGAGCCTCAGCTGCAGATTTCTTCATATTGAAGCAGAAAATTAAAATCTCCCGCAAATGACAAGAATTTGGCTCGTAAACTGACATTTTCAATCGAGAATAACTTTATGATGCAGACACAAATCGACTAATGTTCCTAATGGGATTATGTTGACAGATGCCCAAGTTTATTGTATGACGTCTATGATCTATAATATTTATTTCGACCACCACTTACCACTAAAGCCATCTATAGGAAAACGGCGGCAGCAAAGTTGTACCTAATAATATAATAATTGGAAATAATTCGATATTCAGGAATATCATTACATTTACATGTTTTATTATATAAAACAGGTCGAACCGAAATTGGAACCGAAAACCGTTTCGGAACTCTTTTTTTTTTTTTAGTAAACCGAAACCGAAACGGTACCCAAATTTTGTATAGTTTGTAATACCGAAACCGTAATCGAACTGGTAAAATTTTATGGTTTTTTTTCGGTGCTTTTTCAATTCTTTTTGTAATTCTTGATTCTAATTTTTAATCTTGTTCTTTGTTCTGCTCGTTCCTTCATTCAAATCACCAATGTTCAATCCAGTTATTATCGCCAGCTCTCTTAATAATCAGAATGTAAATATCTCCAACACCTCATATGATATAAAAAATCTGGCGGGATCGCGAGACATATTTAATGTAAACTTTTTTTAAAATACTAACATTTCTTTCATTTAGATCTTCCTCACCAACATGTTGCAAGAATTTATTCTAAATGAAATTGAAGAATATATATGTAGACTTTATGTAATAAATAAGATCTATCTATAAGAATCAAATAAGTTGTAAGAAGGAACTGAAAGATATATGCCTAAAATAATGTTTACGTAATTTTTATTCACGTGATCAATTGACGACTCTTTTCGACTAGGCTCTCCAGATTGAACAGGTGAACACGCTCTCTCTCTCTCTCTCTCTCTCTCTCTCTCTCTCTCCCTCCCTCTCCCCCCCTCTCCCTCCTTCTTAATAGAACAAAAAATAAATAAAATAAAGCAAGTAAATAGAATCAAAAAAACTGTTAAAAAACCGCAATTAACGATTTCGGTTTTTTTTACTGATAAAAGAAAACTGAAAACGGAACATTTATTTGATATTTTCTTAAACCGGAACCGAAACCAAATCGAAAAGACTTTTCTGTCCAAGTCTCTGACATATGGTAAAGACGTACAAAGAGTACAAATTTCCAATTTTAAAGAAAAATTAAAAAAAAAACATTAGATGAATTCACTAATTTATCAATAAATATTTTAGTAAATTTATATATACACAAATAGGAATGAGAGAGATTGATGAGAATAAAAAATTATGCGTTTATAACATTTCATACAATACATATATTTGTTATTTTATGCATATAAGTCTATCAACTAACAAAGGCAATGTGAAATATAAAATTTCTTTAAATTTTATTCATGATGACGTTGATCGCGGTGTCGTATAAACTGTCCTTGAATTGACATCATTGTTATGTTTATGCAGTTGAATTTTGGAAGTACAACCTTGTATTGAATCTACATTTTAATATCTACGTTTCAGAGCCGATATGTTATGATATAGAGCCTTTTCCTTCTATAGTTCTTTTCTGCAATTGGCATACGATATAATAAAGCTCAGAACGACAGCGCATTACAAAAATATACGATATTATACGACCTGCGTGTTCGAACTCCCGGGTGAGGCGGCCAACCTACATGCATCTTTGTCCTTCTCTGGTGGTGATTTTCCTTCTTCCAATGGTGAGTGGGATGACAAAATTATAAAACAATTCAGCCACCGAGCACGGTCCATTGATAATATTACAATAGGTTATATTAATATTTATTATATTAACCAAACATTTGATTGATATTATTTCACTATACATTTAATAGCTATCAAACTCTCAAATAAAGGAAGTCAACCACTGCTAAAAAAAATGTACAGTAATTGCTAATTATGGCAATAAAACACATTTTATTGCTAGATGTTCGGGTAAGCTCGAATGATAAGTCCGCTTAGTTCCAATCGCGCCCATGGCAAGGGTGTGCACGCGCGCCCTCCGCACTTCTTCTGTGCCGACAGTGCATGTATGTAATGGCAGGATTCTCGACTTCTATCTTCATGCCATACGTTTAATGCGAAAAAAAGGACAATCGAGATTTACTTTTAAGGCAATCACTACCGCCAAGGATACGCATCATCACTCCGGATTAGATTAGCCTGTAGCAGAATATAGATGTGCACGACATTTCTTATTTAGCTGTCAGTGATTAGCGCTGGCGATGTATGCGATTAGCATGTACGAGGTCTACGGCCGCAATAGATGCCTGACGATCATCTCAGGTTTGCCACCACCATCTTGTCGTTCGACAATTATCTCGGACGAACTACCTGACGACGTAGCTCTGGGTAGTGTCACGGTCAGCTATTCATCGTGTTAGTTTCATATCATCGCTCAACGATGGTCTTGAGCGGTGCCCGGCAAGCATCAAATGGGCCTGATGATCAGCTCAGGCAGTGACTCTCTCTCTCTCTCTCTCACCGGACAAGAGCGCCACGTGATGATTACGCGATGTCTCAACCAAACCATTAGAAGCTGCCTGATGATAAGGTAGTACTTGGGCACAAGAATTTATAACTTCTTTTCGCTATTGATAATTTGCACGATTTCATTTTCAAATTTAGTTATTCTTGAGTTCATTTGTTTCATGCATACTGATTTTAATCCGAGATAGTTGTCAATGAAATTTAATGCAAAATTATCTTTATTCAATTATCATCATTAAATATTGTTTTATAAACAAGCAAAATTGTCTGCTTCCCTTTCTATTCGCGCTCCATTGATCGGGTCGTGCTTATGTTCTAACACTGTAATTGCTATTGTATTATTAATATTATTATCCTATATTACCATACCTATATTACCTATTGCGCACAATATTGTCAAGTATTGTTAATGTATTGCTATGTACTACTATTGCTAGCATGTTGCTAATACTGCTACTGCTAGCATTGTCTGTTTTATTACTATACTGTCGTAATATATTTCTAAAGAAATGTACATTGATTAGTGGTTTTGGCGGTTATTTTACTGATCGGCCGTCGGTCTCTACTGCTCACTGTGCGCGGCTAGTAGGACGGTTCAGGAGTCGGTACGAAGGAGAAAGAGACGGTACAGAGTTATATAATATGTGCAAGGTGTATTTACAGCTATTTACAATACTTTGACAAAGGCGGTGTGGTATACATATATGGCCCTGAAAAGGGCCGTTTGGTTTGCGTCAACGAGAGACGCGTTCGCGATAGCTGGAAGGTGTGCTACGCATCCACTTCATTGGAGGTATGAAATGATTGTTGTTCTCGTGCACCAATGGCAGTATGAGGGAGGTTCATTTCCGCAGCGCCGGTGTTCCTGGCGGAGTGTGCGGGAACTGCTCCCATGAGTTTATCGGCGGCGGCGTTCTCCAGTCCGCCTCGCTGGTTTGTATCTGTGATTGGCTGTCGCCTTCTGTGATGTTGTCGGCAGGCGGACTGCAGGCGGCGTTGCCGGTAGCAGCGACACCTCCGGCGGTATCTTCAGCGTTGATGAGACCTTGCGCTGGCGTCGGCTGTCCCATACGCTGATGCGAGCTCCCAAGGAGCGTGTCCACAACAGGCGTCTCGGTGAGATGTCCAGCGGGTGGAGTGTCCACATCCCTGGCGCTAGTAGGCGTGATCCCGCAGTGTCCGTTCGCGCTGGTCAAGCTGGGTGGCGTTGACCTTGGCGGCTCCATTGCTGTTGGTCCCTGCGGCATCTCCTTTGCTGCTGTTGCTCTCGGAGTCGCCGAGTGGTTGCGAGGCTACTGCCGCTGCCACTTTCCGGAGGTCGCTTTTCTGCTCGCCTTGCTGATGGGCACTTTGACTTGCTTGCCGGAGCTTGACGTGGTTAAGGCTCATGTAGTTCTCTTCTCGGATGGACCGTGAGCCATGCAGTGTGCATATAAGGCCTACGGAATCGAGGAGCGATTCCTTATATGGCCCGCCGGATTTTTTTCGCGTACGGATCGCGCCAATCCTCTGGGGGCTGTGTCGCGGTACTCGCTGTTCGCATCTCGCGAGCGCTTGCGAGAAGGTTCGTCTTAGTGCACTCGCGCGCTCGTTGTGTGTACTCCGGTTAGGCGTTGTATCCTCCACAATGGTTAATTCCTCGCCAGACTCTTTTTTTCAATGTACGATAAGGAATAATGAAGATGCTCATAATACCGATGATGCATCTATCTGAAAAACTCCCGTGTCTAATAAATCAATAATAGTCTCAGGATTTTATGAAGTTAGAATGGCTCAATATTGTTTACTTTACAAATATTAACATGCAGAACAAAATATCTTATTTCAATTAGGGATTCCTCGATTAGAAATCTCATGAAGTTAAAGAAAAAAAACGTAGGAAATAATCTACTTATTTAATATGATAAATATCTAAAGTACATAAATTTAGGTCAAACTTCGCAGCATATTGGAATATCGCGAAGACAAATGCATCCCGGAAATTCTCAATAGAAACCGATAAATCCATATGTGAGATTTATCTGAATTTATGAGAAATTATTGGCATATATTTGGATGTATCCGCATTGAAAAATTTCTACTACAAAATCTTACGTTTCTATCAGCATCAACTGTAAATTGAATATATCTGCGAATGCTGACGGATAATTTTTCCGAATTTATCGTAATCAATCGAATGTATGTGCTTTTCCATACTGTTGAAGATTTCTGTGATTTCCTCGGTGACTTGTGCCGCGTGCGTATGCGGACGCTAATTCTATCTTTTTTGTTTAGTGTAGGTGATTGGGTGCACTAACTGACTCACAAAATTATCAAAATATAAAGTTTTTATTTGGCTTGCCGTGACAACGTGAGACTTGCAAGACGAGACAGTAACGACGACCGGAAACGAACGCGCGGAGGGTAAGCTAGCCAACGCGTGACGAATGAAAAGGATCTAGATCATAGCGCTGTGTGTTGCCGTCAGGCTAATAACTTAACAATGTGCGCGTACGCGCGAGAAACTTAGGAATTATACGCAATGCATGGGTGAGAACTTAATAACTACGCAACATATACTGCCGCCTTTGAAAGCATTGGCTTTCAACGAACAAACAAAATATTAACACATGTTTACGATATTAAGCAAATAACATAAAGAATCTAATTCTATTACACATACTAATCTAAGAAAGAAATAGGAACGAAAAAAAGAAAATTGATATCCTTTAGGCTTATCATGAAATAGGCAAAATACGTATTCTTGTAACGGAACGTTTATACAGTCCTTTAGAAGTTCGAACGATTACAATTCGAATAATTCTATCCTGACCAGGATGAACGTTTTTTACGCGAGCTAGACTCCAGCATAGGGGTGATAAATTGTCTTCTCGCAATATCACCATTTGACCCAGTTGAATGTGTTCACTAGAGCTGTTCCACTTTACTCGAGATTGACAATTATGTAAATATTCATTGACCCACCGACGCCAAAAATGTTGTTTCAATTGTTCAACTCTTTGCCATCGCGATAGTTTAGATTCTCGTGAAGATTTTCTAAACTGGGTTCCGGATAAGCCATAATCGGGCATCCAATTAAAAAATATATCTTAAAGACAACATGGTTATAATATTAAAATATATAAAAAGAAAAGCATAAGAAACCACGGCACAAGTTATAGTTTGTGAATTAATTTATTATTACATTGATTAAAACATTAGACGTTTCGGCCACAATCTGGCCATCTTCAGTAATGAAATAATGTTCTTAAAACGCAGTATCAGTTAACATTAAATTCAACAGTCCGGTGTTATAATTGGATATACATGTTCTCTTCTATGTGACGATGCTTCATACAATGATATGCAACGCTAATTGTCATATGTAGAACAAGAATTTCCAGATTCTAATTTAAATAAAATTGTACAAAATTAATATCTTCTAGTCGGAATATAAAGAATGAAATCATTACCTGTTTTACAGCAAAAAAACTAAACGATGAATCACCAGTACCACTTTCGCACAATTAGAATTTAGTCTTGACATTGTGTGTTATTATTTGTCTTATCATGTATTTTACCGCTATTTATATATCTGAGTCAAAAGTTTAGAAAGTTCTAGAATTGTTTATTACAGAAAGAGAGATCCTTCTTAAGAAGAGGAAAATAAACGTCAGGCCTTCCGTATCACTTTGTTTATTGATACCTATTGTTTGTCTTTTTATATGTATCATTTCCGAAATTCTTCG
>JAANIC010003001.1:111461-121878 GCA_017607545.1 Acromyrmex charruanus | reverse complement strand
CACATAGAAGAGAACATGTATATCCAATTATAACACCGGACTGTTGAATTTAATGTCAACTGATACTGCGTTTTAAGAACATTATTTCATTACTGAAGATGGCCAGATTGTGGCCGAAACGTCTAATGTTTTAATCAATGTAATAATAAATTAATTCACAAACTATAACTTGTGCCGTGGTTTCTTATACAATTAAAAAATGTCCTGGCGTAAGAACATTGAGATCATTGGAATCACTTGAAAGTGGAGTAAGCGGTCTAGAATTTAATATGGTTTCGACCTGGACTATTAAAGTGACTAACTCATCATATTTCAACGTTGCTTCATTAGTTATGCGTTTTAAGTGGAACTTGGCACTTTTGACAGCCGCTTCCCAAATATCACCCATATGGAGCTCTAGATGGAATAAAGTACCACTTTATTTTTTCAGCCGTCATCATAGCATTGATCTTTTGTTTGATAATATCATCAGTAAACAATTTATACAACTCGTTAAGCTCATGTTTCGCTCCGACAAAATTTAAATCATTATCTGAGTACATTTCTACGGGACGTCCTCTCCTGGAAATAAATCGCTTTAACACATTTAAAAATGTTTCCGCAGAAAGATCTGCCGCAAGTTCTATGTATAACGCCTTCGAAGTTAGACATACAAACAATGCTATATAATATTTTATCGTTTTAGTATTTTTTCGCTGACCTTCCTTATACTAATAAGGTCCTGCGTAATCTACGCTGCATGTTTCAAACGAATATTTCACTGTATTTATTCATGCTTCCGGTAAATCGGCCATTATAACTGTACTTAATTTAGATGCATTACAAAAACATATCACGCATTTATTTATTATACTACGAATAACAGTTCGAGCAGATATCGGCCAATACTCTTGACGAATCACTGATAAAGTAGCTTGTGTTGCGGCATGGAAATGACGTACGTGTTCATGAAGGATAATTATTTTCGTGAGGGGATGTTTACCAGACAACAAAATTGGATGCGTATGTTCAAACGACACATTGGCGTGACGCAATCGATCACCAACTCTTACCCTGTTCGTCGATGAACAGATTTAATTTTAAAACGCTACTGTTTTTATTTACACGATTGAAACGTTTAATGGAATGCAATTCCATCCTGAATGAATTACGTTATACTATCTTTACAAGGGTCTCGATTTTTCCAATTCATCAGTAGATAATGGCGGAACTAATATGCTCTTATTCTCTGAACGCAACTTTTGCACCCTGTGCATTCTACAGTTTCGTATAAACCTCTGACAAAATGCAATAACGCGCACAAGACGTGACAACTTCGAAAATCGCTCAATAATATCAAATGGCTGCTCAGCCTCTATTTCAGCTATTAAAGCTGTGGCTCTTCCCTCGGGAAATTCTATATTCGATGCAGAAAAATTCTCAGAAGGCTAATTGATTTTGTCTAACTTTAGCCAGGCGGGCCAGCCCACACATGTCTGATTCATGCAATATGTCCGGCATGATGCCTCTGGACAGTAAGCAGTCAGCAGGATTTTCTTGGCTGGGGACATGCTTCCAACTATACTTGTAACACGCTGAATTTCTGCAATGCGATTTGCTACAAACTGCGACCACTGATGCCTGCACGATTGCAGCCAGTATAACACAATACGCGAATCTGTCCATAAATGGACACTATCGACCGTAAATGGCAAACAACACCTTTTGCGTCAACTGTGATAATAATAATGCGTCACAATTCAAGACGAGGAATCGACAATGTTTTGAGAGGTGCCACTCTGAATTTGGAACACAATAAATGACTCTCAACGCAATCATCATCAGAAATGGACGTAGATAAATACATGCGTCATAAGCCTGTTCACTTACATTCAAAAAGCTATGAATTTCTTTGATTTGTATCATATTAGATGTGATCACCTTACGAATTATCTTAATATTGCTAATAACCTGCAATTTATGTTCATATTCTCTCCAAAGCGTATGCAATTCATTAGAGATAGACTCGTCCCAATCAATCTTAGCGCGCCATAAATTTTGCATTACCATTTTAGCAATTACAACTGATGGTCCTAACAATCCTAAAGGATCAAATATTAAAACTATTCGAGATAGTATGCTGCGCTTAATAGGTCTTTCCAATGGCGGATGCTGCCCAATGCTTTCAAATTTGAAAATATCTGTTTCACAATTCCAGACCACACTGAGTGCCCTAGTCTCAACATTATTATCCCCTACTAAAGTTAGCCTTTTCCTATGAGGTCCCTGTGTATCTCGAAGAGAGGAATGATTAGATGACCACTTCGTTAATTCGAAACCTCCCTTTGTGAGCAATTCGACCGTTTGCGTTTCTATTTCCAATGCTTCTGACAGCGTAGATGCGCCCGTAAGTAAATCGTCTACATAAAAATCATGTAAGATTATTTTTAAGCCAACAGGAAACGAATTCATTTCATCTTCAGCGAGCTTTCGTATTGTCCTGATAGCAAGAAATGAAACTGGAGCCATACCATATGTAAGAGTAAGCAGCTCGTAAGTCTTTGACTCATTTTGCGGAGAGTCACGCCAAAAAATACGCTGTAAAGAGCTTTCGACCTGCGAGTCATGTACCAGTACATCTTAGTTATATCAGCGGTCATTGCATATGGAAACGTGCGAAAGCGAAGTAAGATTGAAAATAAGTCTTCTTGAATGGTTGGACCAACTAACAATGAATCGTTCAATGATAATCCTGATGTGCCTTTGCATGATGCATCGAAGACTACTCTTAGCTTTGTTGTAGTGCTACTTTTTTTAAAAACCGGGATGCGGCATGTAATACAATATTTCATGATTTACTGAAGATTTTATTTTGCGCATGTGATTTAAGTCCATATACTCTTGCATGAATTTTCTGTATTGTGAATACACGTCGAGTTGCAATAATAAACGTTTTTTCAAATTGAGAAAACGACGTTTCGCGACTTTCTGTGTGTCGCCTAGTTGTTGTACTTTTTCATCATTCGTGGGCAGCTTAACTGTAAAACGGCCTTCAGTATTGCGAAAAACATTTATCTGAAAATCTATTTCGCACTTTCACTCATCAGGAGTGTATTGAACTCCCTTGTCATAAAAAACATCATGTTCGATTTCCCAAAATCTAAAAAGAGAATTATCTAATTCGTAAACCGAGGTAATATGATGCAACCGCGATATGCTTAAATGTCCGCTTGTTGTACTAGAAATCACTCAGAAATCACCTAGTTTAGTTTTTTATAGGATAGGATGCGTCTTACACGCTCTAATTTGACGCACGCAAATGAGCTGCCAAAACATTTGAGCCCCTATAAGCAGGTTGATTTCGCTGGGAATGTTAAAATCAGGATCAGCAAGAATGATATTCGATGGCAATCTAAATTCCGACAATCTAAATTCCGACATCGGACAGAATTCCTGCGGTAAATTTTGCGTGATTGTAGGAAGTACTATACAATCCAAACTATTATATTAGTATATTTATTTATTCGAGAGCGAAAACTGACATTAACTACTTCCTTTGATTAGAATGTTCCTTTTACTACGCCAGATATCGACATGTTTAATGCACGATGGTTAAAGTATAATTTATCTGCTAGATTTTATGTAATAAAATTTAATTAAGGACTACTATCTAATAACACTCTGCAGCCATCAGGCTGTCCTTGGCAATCATATACATTAACTACAGAGGAAAACTTTGGTCACAGTATTAATTTGCGTACATTGAGTAACTAACTGGGATCGGAGAATCTGCGTTTTGTAATTTAGGAGAGATTGAAGATTGATTCTCAATATTCGATGTGCTAATCTTATTTGAATCGAAATGCAACAACATATTATGTTCCTTCCCACACTTTCTACAAGATCCAGACGTGCAGTCTTTTGCCTGATGCCCCTTAGACTTTAAACAATTGATGCATAAATGAGAGCTCTTTACAATTTCGAAACGTTTCTCTACTGGCAACTTGCGAAATGAGTCACATTGAAATAAGAAATGATTATTTTTGCAATGCACACAAATCTGATTCGAAGTACTTATATGTGAGCTCGGAATTTTGGCCTTCTGAGAGCTGTTCGATACCTCTGAGTTTGATCGTACCGATAATTTACTAAAAGTTGCTTCTAGAGCTTCACATCGTTGTGCTAAAAATCGGTGAGCTCCTTGAATGTGGGTATATGATTGTTCGTACGGCTTGTCTGCCATTCCTTGATTGTGGAAGAGTCAAGCTTAGCTATTACTAAATGGATCATTACGTCC
Organism: Acromyrmex charruanus; assembly: GCA_017607545.1. NCBI lineage: Eukaryota > Metazoa > Arthropoda > Insecta > Hymenoptera > Formicidae > Acromyrmex > Acromyrmex charruanus. The sequence goes on along the minus strand of JAANIC010003001.1, from coordinate 117,602 downwards.
AAGAATCTACTGGCCTTTGAAGGGCTCTGAGTGCTCTGAAATGTTTAAGTAAGTTGTCAAGTAGATTTCGCAATGCAGTGTAATTTTCCTTGTGAATTGGAGGAATCTCAAACATGGCCTTGACATGTGTTTATATTATACGTTTCTTATTATCAAAACGCTCATTGAGTAATTTCCACGCTTCCGAATAGTTATCAGCTGTGATATCAAATGATTTAATGACTTCGGCAGCCTTATCTTTTAATGAGGATCGCAAATAATGAAATTTTTGAATTACTGATAAACTCGCGTTAGCATGAATAAGTTTGTCGAACGAATCGTGAAATGTACACCAATCCTCATAAGCACCCGAAAATACAGGCAATTGAATTGTAATCTAATTTGCGACTCTGTGTTATTTTGGTGTAACTTGATTAGTACTACTACTGACCAATTGGGGAATAACCTGCGCTTGTTCGAATTGATTAATCCGCTGCTCGTATGACGCCATAAGCTGAAAGTATGCCTCCTCAAACTGAGCACGCTCCTCTGCATGTGCCGCGATTACATTCTGATCATTTGAATCTGAATTTAAACATTCAATGTACGATTGCATTTCGTCATACACTTCGTCACTGCCGAAATAAGTCGGTCAGTTTTTTTTTACGTTCGACTAATTCAAATTTCGTCGCCTGCTTGGCTTGCGATGATTCTAAATAAGTACGCAATCTTGTACGCAGAAGCCTTTATAGATCTTCGCCTCGTTTTCACTTCGGCTTCCATCCAATTCATTTTAATATGTTATAGTAAGTAATTAAATCTGAACTTACGTGTAGCTGACAATTCAAGATAATATTGAACGAATCTTTACATGTGTTACTTAATGTTCTAATAAATGATGAATTTTGCTGAGCGAAGATCCGATGATCGATGCTCGTTGTGGATCCGACGTGGCTTGTGAATGCTCTCTGAATGATTTTCTGGATGCTGCTACTTACCTCGCCTCTATGAAAGAATCTGATTGTGGAATATTCAAAATGGCTGTGCTGTTGTACAAGATGACTGGCGTGCCGTACAATGCTTGCCCAATATGTCGATGCGAGGTTTAGCCACTTCGTTGTAGGCCCGAGACGAATGCTTATCTCGAAGACCACGATTGTTGCTCACGTTTCCAAGTACACCATTCGGATGCTTTGAATTTTCGTGCAATTGTGTCTTGCCACGAAACACAAGGTAATGCCAAATGCGACAATTAATGATATTACTCTCGAATGTTCGACAGAATCCGACTCGAAGGACCAAAATGTTGAGGATTTCTGTGATTTCCTCGGCAACTTGTGTCGCGTGCGTATTCGAATGCTAATTCTATCTTTTTTGTTTAGTGTAGGTGATTGAGTGCACTAACTGACTCACAAAATTATCAAAATATAAAGTTTTTATTCGGCTTGCCGTGACGACATGAGACTTACAAGACGAGACGGTAACGATGACCGGAAACAAACGCGCGGAGGGCAAGCTAGCCAACGCGTGAATGAAAAGGATCTAGATCATAGCGCTGTGCGTTGCCGTCAGGCTAATAACTTAATAATGTACGCGTACGCGCGGGAAACTTAGGAACTATACGCAATGCATGGGCGGGAACTTAATAACTATATGCAACATGCATTTGCGAATGTAAAATTTATGCGTACTTATGTGCACTTACATGCAACATTTAATGTTCCATTGTATCTGCATCTTACGACAAAAAATTAATCGGATTCTGTTCGCATATACAGAATACTGGTACACATTCGTATTTGTGAATATAGGATGTATCTGTGTTTGCATTGCATGGTCGTTACCAGGTGCTGGAATCTATCCACAGTTTACAATTATGTTTCTATTCATATCTATACGAATTTGCGTTATATCATAATTTATATGCATTTGCAAACAGCCGATATATGAGCGCGAAATTGCCAAGCACAGCGGATGTTCATCATAAGTTTCTATATACATTGTCGTGCACAAAATTTATCCTCAATTGTATGTTTTCAAATATTCCGGATTGTGATTGTATTTGCGGATATATGATACTGACGGTTTGTATTTGCGTTTGAGCATGTTGTCAGTTAGTATAATTTATTCGCAGTTTACGATTGTGTTTCTATTTGTATTTATACGAATTTGTGTTATATCATAATTTAGTACTTTAGCAAATGGCACGTGACTGCGATGCTTTTCTCGGGTGATTTAAGGCTTATTGCCCCTGAAAATTTCAATAAGATACAATCAGAAATATTCAGAACTTTTAACGAATTTTAACGGATATCCGCTGTTTGAAGAAAATTCTTATGTTTCTGTGAGGAATTATTATATCTGCAAATGCAGACAAAAAATATAATTGGATTTAATAGAAATCTGTCAGCGTATTAACATTTACAAGTTTTTGCAGTAAAAAAACTTGCTTGTACTCTATCCGTATATATCGGATGTAATCTGTCTGCATTGGATACTGATGATATCTATCCGCAATTACGGATACCGTATCTATCTGCATCTGTGTGCAATGTTAACCTATAGGAATTCGTCTGCAACTACGATTACGATTCCTGTTTCTGCCTGGATTGTGTATGAATCTCCATTAGATACAATTACAGGAATCTGCTGTGCGTAGTAAATTGGCGCTGTCAAAAGACAGACATATTATTCATAAAAAGAAGACGCCACGAAGTCCTATAAAATGTCCTACGCAAATTAGACTATTCATATTTTACCAGCTTTTTTAACTGTTTTTATACGGATCTATTAGGAATTTTCATCAGTAAAGTTTACTCTGATGAAAATTCCTAACAGATCCGTATTAAAAAAAAATATCCGTTTTTAGTAGGCTGAATAATTTAGTAGGCTCTTGCGTGGCGTGAGCTCGTGCCATCGAGAATTAGCATAAGTAATCCACACCGCGTAGAGCATATCGGGGCACATGCGAGGCTAACCTAATGCATTCCGATCACACCGTTGTAGTGACATTGTCGACAGGTACGAACGAAATTTATCAAATATATTTGTTACTTCTTATTATTATTAATTATTGTGTGTTTCATTGCCGTCGCTCTACTCGCCTCTCCAAACAATCCTCTATACTCGATCGCGAATCGCTTTCTCTGCCATTTCCGAGGCTGAGCAGTCGGTTACGAGATCCGTCGACGTTCTGTAAGATATCACCTGAAAAATATCTTGATTGATTTCGATAAAGAGTGGTACGCTCACTCGTACTTGGCACTCAATGCTACTATCGATTTCGAGATCTTGCATGGCCCTCGGCAGTGGCCGCGTAAGGACACGTCGCGTTTCTTTTAAGGCCAAACGAATCCTCGTTGTAAAAGAAAGGAATTCTACCGAGTCGAGAGATAATTAGCTGCGAACGCGCGATGAAGTTGCACCATGTGCTCGTGAGTGTGATTGCAGCTCGTATCTGCGTGCATTTGTGTATCCGTTTTTAGTAGGCTAAATATGTGCTTTTGAAATCGTATTCCTCATAAATGCGGATATTCATTATATTCGTATATTACGTTGTGTTACGTCCAAGCTCCACATGGAGCTGAGGAGATGAACGCAACGGAGGAGAACTGAACAACGTTTGGTCGAGTCCAAGCTCCGTAAGGGAGCTAGGGGAAGGACCTCAAATGGGAGGCACTTCTCTTCGTCCTGTGATTCTCGAGGAGTCGGGGGTCGAAAGGGGGACGAAGTGGAAACCTTTCTCGGAGTCGACACTCCGCTGAGCGGATTACAAGTGGAGCACACTCATTAAGGCCTAAATCTGGGTCAGTGTGCCGTGAACCGCACTTTTACGTTAGATGTGCCAGTGCGCTCGTGTGCCCTTCTCTCCTCTTAAAAGTGACCGGGGAGAGGAGCAAGTGCAATCGCGAGCTAACGTGTATGAATGCAAGGAGGTGTTGGTAAAATTAAAATAATCGGTTTTTTTATTACATGATATAATTAGAAATAAGATTGTCGTTATATGAATAACATTGTTATTGCATAATTATGTTTGGTTATTAGTTTTTTTATTAACATAATGTGTGTGGGTGTGAGTGTGTGTGTGTGTGTGTGTGTGTGTGTGTGTGTGTGTGTGTGTGTGTGTGGGTGGGTGTGGGTGTGGGTGTGTGGGTGTGTGTGGGTGTGGGTGTGAGTGTGTGTGTGTGTGTGTGTGTGTGTGTGTGTGGAGAATGGAATGAATTGAAGATTGAATCTATATAGTTGTGATTTATAGTTATAGAGGGGATAAGTAATCAATGGGAAGGATTAAGACTTTTGCAGATAAATGGAAATGGGCAGTCCTGGAGATAGACTAGAGTAGAATGATGACGGTGAGGAGGAGGGGATGCCTAGTAAGAAAGGAGATCGTCTATGGTGGTAAAGTGGAGATTAGGAGATTCAAGGGAGGAAAAGAAAGGGGGTTGATCGTTGGGAGGATCGGAAAATTGAAAATCGACAGGGACAGGTTGTAGATTCGAGTATGGCGAAGGGAAATCGGCTAGTTCAAGGAATTCGTTCGGATGTATGGGAAGGGTTAATGCGGGGGAGAAGGAAATCTCTATCGGTGGAAAAGGAGGAGGCAGAGGAGAAGGTGCTGATGTCTCTATCGCGTTTCGATTTTTTGATGGTCGAGCGCTGGAGATGGAATTGCAGGGGGCGATGGTCGGACGCGGGTAAGATCCTATTCCGAACGGGCCATCGGCGTGGGCGAATGACTATAACGCTACGACGATGAGGGGTGATGGTCCCGTTAGAACACACTACAACGTTCATTTATTTAATAAGAAGGGCGAAAGAAGAGATAAGAAAAATGACAATAAGAAGAAAAAAAACACAAGTAAGATGATAATGATAATTGGAAAGAGAAAGAGGAGGGGTGATCACTTACTACTTGTAGCGACACGACTGCGATGAGGTTGGTTACAGAGAAGTTTGTTTCCTACAACGACCTGCGGATCCTTCAGGGCTGAAGGTGTTAGCTCGGAGGCGATGAAAATTCGGGAGAATCAAAGCGAATAGGAAAGTGAAAGAGTTCTTCCCGAGGGCCGCGATTTATATACCGATTTTCCCTTGGTTGGTAGAGATCTAGTTAAGTGATGAGACATTTTTCTGGCTTCTGGATTGATTAAAATTTTGGATATATTGGGAGAGGAAAGGAATCTATCTTACATCAACAAGTGTCAGTCTTATTTTTACGATGCTCTCCTCTTAAATTATGGGAAAAATGCACGTGCAACGGGCAAAACGAGTGCAGTGTCGGCACGGGACCGTCAAACATCTCCCCTGGATGTCGCGTGTCACTTGCATATTTTATGGTCACGGCCATCGGGAAAATCATTCGCGACTTCACTGTTAGGAAAATTTTTAGGCATCAGCCTCGCGCTTTCATTAATCGTCTTCTTAGTAGCAGTGTCCAAGGGGGGTTGTCATCGACGCCANCCCCCCCCCCGCATCAACCGACTCTCCCACGTTAACGGGGAGATACTGGAGTATTTGTTTACTTTAATTTTTCGTGAGAAAGATTTTCTTTCATCACTGTTTAACTGTCTCATGTATTGACAACTCTGTGAAAAAAGGAGAAAAGTAAAAGGGTTGTGAGAGTCCATTGGACGTAACACCCCTTAGACAGATATTGGGGCTAACCGACACAACATTTGCAGATCGGAGATGCATATCTTTTTCTTTCGACAGTTTTGAATCGGCATCGCGTTTCAAGAATGTTAGTGTGTTTATCCTCGCTTGAGTTAAGAGCGAGGAAAAAAGTAATATCTCGAAATTTGCTTCCCCTTCTTTCGTCCTTCTTATTCGTGTTTATAATTGCGCATCGTTACATTGAATTCGGGATACATGATATAAGAAAAAAATAAAGATTTTTCGATTGGAGAACGGCTGATTATGTCTACGCTAATGCGGTTGCAACGTGATGCGTTCCAGCATCTCGCTTTTCAGCAAGCATCCTTCTTGAGTTTGCTGAAAAAGAAAGAAATAAGAAATAAAGATAAGGCGAACCTCCAAACTCCTTCCTTGTTTCTTTCGTACTCATTTTATAATAACAGTCTAAATATAGATAACTGCAAATATAGATAACAATATGAATATTTCTAATAATTAACTGAAAACACAAAAAAAATTCGATCTGTT
>JAANIC010003001.1:81548-110808 GCA_017607545.1 Acromyrmex charruanus | reverse complement strand
AAATTTCTTGTAATAATAAAAAAAATTTATTTTATTCGATTTTTTTTTAATCCACTTAGTAAATTATTATGGTAGATTAATAAAATCGCTAAGGACAAGTAATGTTACGGGTACAATCAAATACAATTAGAAATATGAATCGTTAAGGATATATGCGTTTACACGTAAAATATTGTAAGCTTAAAGTAATAATCCTAGACACACGATAGTTATATAAATCAATTTGATAAACAAAAAAATATAAAGGTGAAATATGGTAACTAATTTATAAGAAAAATATATATGTAATACGATATAAATTTATATATATATACAATATATATATGTATATATATATATATATATATATAAAATACATAACATGCTTGTATTAGAAACTATAAATATGTAATATAATAGTTCATATAGTGATTAAAAAAAAATTTTGTATAAAGTATGTGTAAATATTGGGATAATAGGTTGGCTGATACCACGTATATTATTTCTAAGTGAGTTCCCTTTTAGCGAATTTTATTGAACGCCTGGTATCGTTGGCACTATTTTCGCGTCGGAGTGTTGGGTACATCCCATCGCAATGAACAGATCTTTCAAGCTGCTTGTTTCGTCCTCGCTTTTACGTTTTAATTGGAGCGGCATGATCCTTTATGGATTCGAGGATCCGCATCCATCCTTCTCTTTTCCCTAATAGAGGCTTGGTGAGTGCTCTACTATTACGAGACTACCTTAATCTGGTTCTCACCGGGTGGAGGCAGGTAAGCCCGCAAGAGATGGCTTGCCAATTCATTTCTCGGAAGCAATCCTCCAATATGTACGCATCGGACTGGGCGGAGGATGATACGGTCCCAGTCTCGTAGGGCTACCGTGACCCTTCCTCCAAGGTTCATTATCATTCCCCGTTGTCAAGTTTTTTCTTCTTACGGCAACATATTCGTCTGGTAGCACATGGTCGGGATTGTGAATCAACCCTCGCCTCCTTCGTGCCATTCGGCTTGTGAGATCCTCGAGAAGTTCCTCTAAATCTTCTCGAGCATGATAGAGCTGGATCCAAATGAGTGATGGTGAGTCTACCTTGATGATTCTGACGTGCTACCTTGACTTAGATTCTGGATGTTGATACTTCTGATGTCCAAGTTTCTACAAATTAAGTGTGCGTGTGGTTTTTTTCTTTCTCCTTACTACCCTTTTTTATTTTATTTTTTTTATTTTATATCTTTTTTTTTTTATTTTTTTTTTTTTAGAGAGAGGTGCATATTAAAATAGAGGTGCATGACGCGACATGTTAAAATAGAGGTGCATGACGCGCATGTGATCTAAAGGTTATATCTGCATGGCGTATCATGCGGGTTAAATGGTTATCTCTGCATGGCGGATCGACATGTCGCAGCTATTAATGATAATAAGATAGAAGTGAGTGTTTTAATTACTGAGCTCTAGAGTATAGGCTGTTATTTCTGCAGCGGGAAGGAGGGAATAAGTTCATTCTGCCTTAATTTCTGTGAAAGGTAAAACTCCCCCACCTTCGGGGTCGTTGTGCTCAGATGGTTCTGGCGCCGGCCCTTGAATTTTGAAATCTGTTTCTACCCAAGTATAATAGGAGCTGGGTAAGTAAATCCCATATGGCTCCTAGCAGGTACACTGACCACCCGTATACTGTGTGTAGCGCGTATCCGCATGTACGAACGTGTCTAGTGCTAGTTTAACGAGTCTGTCGATCAAATATATTAATCTGGCACTAATGTTGCCAAATACCATTTATTCCAGAATTTTGTCCTTGCTGAAATAATTTCGATTCTTTCTATTGATGCTTCGTCAATGAGATTTGAGAGTGATCCTCCGTTAAGTACCGGTTGTTTGTCCTAATATGTCCCTCGTTATAGTATTTAGTATTGCAGGCCGCTTTGCGGGGAACATTATGTGATCTTTAAGTTCTTCCAAATCGGATTATGAGTATATTCCACTGGTCGCCAGTGCGCCAAGACTGACGTATTCCATGACGGTTTAGTTGAAGGTTGCATGATAGTGGGCGATATTGTCTCGATTAGGCATAATCTTATATGAATCTGCCAAAAGATACATGGTTGGTACGAAGGAATTATTTCATGGCGTATTAATATATGAGTTTGAGGGGTCAAGAAATAAATCTGTGTTCCATGGCGTATTAATATATGAGTTTGAGGGGTCAAGAAATAAATGAATTGTTTCCTCGTAATACAGGAAGTTGTTCGTAACATTCGTTAGTCCGTGCTAATTTTACCTCGACATTTTACCATGTGTATTACCTCTCCAGTCAACAGTGCCATATCCCGGTCCCTTCTATATCTGTATAATAAGTAGAACTTAGTTCGCAACTTACTCCTGACCGGAGGTGTACATGATTCGTATTTATTCGCACATATTATTGGCGATATACTCCTGCAAGGCTATTACTTTAAGGCTATCTAACACGACGACATTTCCATACGGGTCAGAGTAGGCGTTGCCGGAGCATCCGCTGTTATTGTCAACTGTTACCGGCTAGAACTATTGGTCGTGATGCAGTCTGATTAGATTGTAACGCTGTTATATAAGTTCCAGCTATTTCGAAGGTTCCGTAGGTGTGCATTCGTCTGCAAACATCTCGTGATACATTGATTATGTATGAAAATTGTCCGTTGAACACATACGACGTATGCGAAAACATTCCGCATTTTTTTACTGTACGATCTATTTCAATTTTACATTGTATTACCTTTACTGAATTGAAATCGCTGAGTTGAAGTAATTGTACATAGACTTTGGTGCACGTAGCCTATTATTCCATAAATTTTTGGTATCCATATTATAAATATAGCAGTTATTCCCTCGATGCGGTAATCCATCTGAAACATCGATCTGTCTGTTGTTATTATGATTGTCTAACTACTGTGGGTTGGTTTTATGTGAGAGATCCGTAAACGTAGGACAATGCGGCTATTTTTCTTTATCCTTATTTTAATATTATTTCTGTTGAAGATTTCTAAGATCGAGGGCCGGTGTATTGGTCTCCAAGTTTACCGGGTTTCGGCCCTTTTAATAAAAATACCTGGTCTCCAGGCCTGAAGGTCTGGGGGTTAATTTTTTTGTCGTAATATTTCTTTCATCTTTCTTTAGCATCGATGACGTTTTCTCGAGCGTTTGTTTGTATGGAATGAAGTTGTGTGACAAGGTTTATTAGATAATCATTGTAATTAGCTAATTTGATGCCAATAGTTCATTCGGTAGGTATTTTATATTCGAAGAATATTTCATATTCTAGCTATTTTACCGAATATTAATTCGTACGGGATATGTTTCGTTGCTTCAGGTACTTTAGTATTATAATTAAACATTGCAAGGTTGATCCATCTATCCCACTGTTTTTGCGAATCCGTATATTGTTTCAAATATCCGCCTAAAGCGTGATCTCTCTAATGATCCGTTTGATTGTGGATGGAAGGCGGTTGTATGGAATTTGCGTATTCTATATTTCGCAATCTTTTTCATTAGATCGCTAATGAAGTTTCTTTCTTGGTCCGTCAGTATGGCTCCTAACATGCAAATAAATCTGACCACAAAGGCTTCAGCTATTGTTTCAGAGGATCTGGCAAAGGTATTCTCATGCAAAATTTTGTTAATTGGTCTTGCAAAGTTAAGATATACTCGTTGACTCTTTCGGTTTTTGCAGAGGTTCCACGATATCCATTGCTACTTTATTGAAAGAAAATTCTGACGTGTCAGTAATTATCATCGGTTGTTTAATTTTAACTCTTATTAGTTTTTTCAATTGGCATTGTAAACATTGTTGAATATAGTGTTGGACGTCGAATTTAAGATTTTTCCAATAATAATTTTATTCTATGGTAAGTTTTTATGATGCCTCGATGTCTTCCGGTAGGCGAACAATGCATTTCACCGATTATAGTGGAGCGAAGATCCTTGGGTGGATATTTAATGAATCCATTGCATATTATGAGTTTTGTGGGTGAGCCGGTAAAAACTGATTGCAATAGAGATTTAATGTTATTTCACAGCACGTTATTGACAAAATCTGTTTTCGCGATAATAGTTTTTAATTTTAATCTTTCAATGACTTTTCGTAAATCTTTTACTATTGGTGGAAATTTGAAGGAGTGTCATTGTTAAGCCTTCACATTGCCTTCATTAATAAGCAAAGCTATATTTTATGGGTTTAGCTTCGCCTAGTGAGTGAGATCTCTCAAGAAAAGGATCTCGTTTCTTTCGAAAAGTTCTGTGAGCCCGAATCTAGTGGTCTTCCACCGGTGTCGATGAAGTAAGCAACATTATCCTTGTGCAAAAACAATAATTCGCGGCTGTTTATTATGTTGTCTTTAATGGTTTGTATGGAGGTTTTTATTTTTGAACTTTGATTTTTATTGGCTCTTCAATTCTTCTTCTTCGTCGTCAGCTCTTAAATCTCCTTCAAATTCTTTTTCTTTGTTCGGTGGATCATTTCTATCTTCTACTTCTTCGATTTCATTTTCTCGAGACAATGTTTCTTGATAAGGATTCTTATTTTTGGTTTGACTTCAGGTTTGTATTCTAATTAGGCGATTCGTGTATTAATGCTTCTTCTGTGATTTGTAATCTCGGTGACTCACACAGCTCCTCGTGTGTGAATGGTATTACATCTGTGCTTTCGTTAGGTAAATTATTGTCGGTTATTTGATTCTTATCTTTTTCGTTGTCGGAAAGATACAAATCGAAATTTTCGTCCTCTTCTTCTTCCTCGGTTTCTTCTAACATTCTGGAAACCATTTCTATGTCTTTCGGATCGTCAAGGTTCAATGGTTTATTAGGATTAATTACATTGCAATTCACTTCGTCAGGATTAACGGGATTTCTTGATAGAGCGTCAGCGTTTACATTGGTTTTACCTGCTTTATATATAATGTTGTAGTCGTATTCAGCGAGCTTTAATCGCCAGCGGAATATTCTCATATTAGCATCTTGAGCGTTTTTAAATCACAATAATGGCTTATGATCTGTGACCAATGTAAATCTTCGTCCGTACAGATATGGTTGGAAATGTTTTACACAATATACTGTGGCTAACGCTTCCTTTTCGTATGTATTTTATTTCGTTGTCTGTCAGAGTTCGCGAGGCGTATGCTATTGATTGATCTTTATTTCTCTTTGTGATAGTATCCTATGGCTATTCCAGAAGCGTCGGTTGTTAAAATAAAAAGTTTCAAAAAATTGGAGTATTGTAAGACGGGTTCTTCACATAATTTTTATTTCAGTGTCTCAAATGAGATTCTTCAATTCTTCTTGAGCAAATGTCCATTCGAACGTCATATCATTTTTTAATAAATTTGTTAAAAATTTGCCAATTTCGAAAAGCTTGGTATAAACCTGCGATAATATCCTGCTAATCTCAAAAATTATTTAATGTTTTTGGGAATCTTTGGCCTTGGAAAATGCCTTACGGTGTCTAATTTTTTTGAATCCAGCATGACTCTATCCTTGCTAATTACGTGTCCTAGATATGTTACTTCTGTTTTCAAGAATTCGCATTTATCTGACTATAATTTCAGATTAGCTTTTTGAAGTCGGTCTATTAATAAATTATATTTTCTTGTGTTCTTCTAACGATGGAGTGTATATGACAATGTCATCCATGTAAACAAATAATTGACCTTGTAATGCTGATAGTACTAGATCCATTAATCTTTGGAAAATAACAGGAGCATTTTTTAATCCGAAGGGCATGCGTTCGAATTCGTAATGCGCGAAAGGAATTGTAACAGCAGTTTTATGAATATCCGCAGGATCCATTTTTATCTGACGGATCTGGAAGCCAAATCACATACAGAAAAATATTATGCTCTACTTAATTGATCTAAAATGTCAACAATATTAGGTAATGGCATCTCCGACAGTTTTTTCGCTCAGAGTGCGAAAATCTAATACCATTCTCCATCTCTTGTTTCCTTTCGAATCCTCTTTTTTCGGGACTATCCATATAAGCGTATTGTAAGGCGATTGAGAAGGCTTTACGATGCCTCTTTCGAGCAGTTCTTCTACCTGCTTATTTATTTCCTCTTTATGAAGTTGCGGAAATCTGTATTGTCGTGTGTTTATAGGTCGATCATCTGGGTATTTAGTGGGTATTTAATGCTGCAATACGTTAATTGCTGTTAATCGTTCTCCAGGAATATGAAATCTGTCCTGACTAGTTATAAGATTTATTATGCTTTTCTTTTCTCATGCGTTTAGATGTTCTAAACGAAGCAATTCCGTAATTTCTAAAAGCTTATTCTCTAAATTTTTTTTCAGATACTACTAGACATTTACGTGAAATTTCGTCAATATTGTAATTTCTAGGAGCTTCTAAGGTTCCTCCTTTGTATTTTGACTTACGCTTGCGCAAGTCAAAATGAAGTTATCTATATTTCTTGAGATAGATTATGCGTTGGCGCTAGGATTTTTGGACGGTTTATCTCTCTTTTTGCGATTGTAAATTGTTTTAATATTTGGATCACTTAATCGTACTCTTCTTCCGAGTTCTTCAGTAGTAATTTGAGAGGTTCGGTTATTATTCTCTGTAAATGTTCCAATTCTTGAAAACATTATTTTTTCTAAAGATATTAAGGAATCCTTTCTCTTAAATTTTAAATAGGATTGATTCATATCGTGTAGTGAAGTTTGGTTACTTCTCTCCTTGCGATTGACAGGAGTAGAATTTATCAAAGAGGTACGGAAACCTTCCTCTGAAATTTTAGGATTAATTAAAATTTCAGGAGGAGCCTGGGAACTTCCACCTCTAAAGATTTAGGAATTGGACCAATTTTCAGGAGGGATTTAGTAATTTTCTTCTTTATAGATTTTGGAATCTGGACCTTCGCGAAAGTTCTGGAAATTTTCCTCTAGATTGGAGTTTTTATTTCCTCTTTATTTTTTTATTTCCTCTTTTAATTTTGTTTTCAATTTTTCTTTTAATTCCCTTTTTGTCAGGGTTCCGAATTTCGTTTTTAGTTGCCGTCTCCGTCATAACTACTATTTCATTTTTTTCATTAGTTTTTCTTTCATTATTTTCTGTAATCGCTGCATTTTCATTTTTATCCGAGATTTCCTTTTCACTATTACTGGCGCTCGCGTTATTATTATTAAAATCTTTTCGAATATTCTATATATTTTCCGAATATTTAGAATTGGTATATATAACAACGTTTCTTTTCTGATTATCTGGTTTTTCAGTGTTTGATTCGTTATTAAACAATTCCTTCAATGGTTTGAGGCGTAAAGTAAGTACCTGAACTTCTACTTTTTCGTCTAGTGTACTTATAATATTTAAATACGCCTTACCAGAGACATTTTCCACAATCGTATCTCCCAATTCCATGGGCTATCTTTAACCTAGAAATATATCCTATTCTTATCTCAGGGTTATCTCTATCCTGACGTAAAATAATGATTCTGCTCGTGGAGTTGCTGTTATGGTTTCCGATGACAGAAAGGATATTTTTTCTCCCGATGTATCTAAATATCCGTTTGCGTAGTTTATTTTTGAAGAAGTCTGTTAAAAAAAATCATTACTAATATGCCAGACTGTGAAATTGAAAAATCATTAGACACAATGTGAAATATTACTTATTTTCCAAAAAGTGGTAAGGTTATTTTTCTGAAAGTGTAGACGGGATATTCGTTTATACCGTTTAGCTTTAAAATATTATTATAATTATCGACAATGTTGTTTTTAGGTATAAAAGCTTCTTTAATTACGTTCGGTCCTGACCCGGTATCTAACATAAGAGTTACAATGGGCATTGACTCGAAAAGATTCCCATCAACAGTAGGCACGCGACCATTCTTATTGAGTATCACCGTTACGGGCCGTATTTCTAGCGCGTTTTAATTTATTGAATCTTCTGAGACGTCGACGGATGTGAGATTCATTTGGACCCCTGTTGCCCGTCTTCGAGGGGCCGTCGGAGTTTCCCTGATGGGTAGCTTTCCTCCAGTTATTACTCGCGATACGTAATTGACAAGCGTCGAGAATACGACCTATCTCCTTATAATAACAGCAGAATACCATTCTCGGAATTATACTGTTGATTATTTTTAAAACGGCAATTCCTGGCAATATATCCCGAATTGTTGCAATTCTGACAAACAATTTTTGATTTATTATCAATTACGTTTGGTGTTTTGTCTTTGCCAACAGTTATTAGCGAGGTGGCTAGCCTTGTCACATCATTGGCAAACAATAGACTTCTTACTTGGAGAGAAATTAGTATTATTATTAGATCGGCACATTTTAGCATTATATCCTGGTTTCGAGCACAGTTGACAAGAAATTATGTTAGGTTGCAATACGTTCACGAGTCGTGAGGGACAGGGACACAAGCACATTTATCGGCACTATGTCCGCGCTTTTTATAAATTTGGCATACTAGAATTTCGGTCCCAAAATCGGCTTAAGAGATCGATAATTTCCTACAGTTCGTGGTAGTGTGCTCCTTTTTATGGCATATTTGACAACTTGTTTTCGAATTTTGTGAGAGATTTCTTTTAAAGGACTCGGGCCTCGGCTTATGGTTTGTCCTCGTCGTAAGTCATCTGTTGCAGCTCTCTTTCTATTCGTAACGCGTCGGCTACTGTTTCTTGCACGCCCAGATCCTTGGCTATTCTCTGTTCTATTTCGGGTTTTAGTTCTCTAATAAAATATTTGGACATATCTTTTTCTAAGAAAACCTTAAAATTCCAGCCGTAGAGATCTGGGCTATTTGTGACTTAGTAAAGTGGATGCGTTCTTTGATGAGGATGAGGCTGGTTTTATGAAGGATATTTTCTCTAACAAAGAACATCTACAGACAGAACTCAAACACCTAAAATTAGCCTTACATAAAAACGGACACGACAAAAAAAAGACATAACCAAGATAATCAATAAATATGCAAACAAGACAATGATCTCTGACACACAACCAAACGATCCTATCTATTCTCCCATATGTCAAAGGAACAACAGATCGGAATGGCAGGACATTAAACAAAACAATATCCGAACTATCTTCAAACCAAAAAGATAGGACAAATCTTAAAAAACCTTAAAGATCAAAGACCTCCACTCAGCTCCGCAGGAGTATACAAAATATCTTGTTCCTGCGGACAAATATACATTCGAGAAACCGAGAGAATGGTCAACCTACGGATAAAAGAACACCAACGTGATGTCAGGCTAAAACACGCCACGCTGTCATTATCAGAACACAACATCGAAACAGGACATCAAATATTGTTTGACAAAGCGACCACGATAGCCAACGTTACATCATACTTTCCAAGAAAGTATAGAAAAGCTAGAGAGATATTAGGTGTACAACTTTGCTTCCGCCGTTTTTTTCCGAAATTCGAGGCTTTATTGTAAAAAACTGGTTATACATTTATGATTCAAAGTATTGTCCATCGCTGGTCACTACTTTCTCCCATCTTTCGGCAGCGTACGAATCCCGCGTCGAAAAAACTGGTCATCTTTTGAGGCGATCCACGAATTGATCCAATTTTTTATTTCTTCATAAGACCGGAAGTGCTGGTCAGCCAGGCCGTGTGCCATTGATCGAAACAAGTGATAATCAGAGGAAGCAACGTCTGGAGAATACGGAGGGTGGGGTAGGACTTCCCATTTCAACGTTTCCAAGTATGTCTTGATCACTTTCGCAACATGGAGTCGAGCATTGTCATGCTGCAAAATCACTTTATCGTGTTTCTCGTTGTATTGAGACCGTTTGTCTTTCAATGCTCGGCTCAAACGCATCAATTGCGTTCGATACTGATCGCCTGTGATTGTTTCAGTCGGTTTTAACAGCTCATAATACACTACGCCGAGCTGGTCCCACCAAATACAGAGCACCTTGGAGCTATGAATATTCGATTTGGCCGTCGACGTGGAAGCATGGCCGGGAACTCCCCATGATTTTCTGCGCTTGGGATTATCGTAATGAACCCATTCTTCGTCATTTTCCCCAGTCACAATGCGATGCAGAAATCCCTTCCGTTTTTGCCTTTCAAGTAGCTGTTCACAAGCAAACAAACGCCGTTCAACATTTCTCGGCTTCAACTCGTATGGTACCCAATTCCTTGCTTCTGAATTATTCCCATGACTTTGAGGCGTTTTGAAATGGCTTGTTGAGTCACTCCCAATGATCGTGCCAATTCTTCTTGATTTTGACACGAGTCTTGATCAAGTAATGCCTCCAATTCTGCATCTTCGAAAACCTTCTCTCTTCCACCGCTATGTCGGTCTTCGACGTCAAAATCATCGTTCTTGAAGCGTTGAAACCACTCACGATACGTTCTTTCACTAATAGCGGCCTCACCATAAGTATTTGAGAGCATTCGATGAGCCTCAGCCGCAGATTTCTTCATATTGAAGCAGAAAATTAAAACCTCTCGCAAATGACGATAATTTGGCTCGTAAACTGACATTTTCAATTGAGAATAACTTTATGATGCAGACACAAATCGACTAATGTTTCTATGGGATTATGTTGACAGATGCCCAAGTTTATTGTATGACGTCTGATCTATTTATTTCGACCACCACTTACCGCTAAAGCCATCTATAGGAAAATGGCGAAAGCAAAGTTATACAAAATCACCACAATAATCTAAGTAGAGATAATACTACACATAAATAAAATATGGAAGACCCCGATTCTCCCGATTATTGATCAACCAAATTTCACCACCTCTTTTCCCTTTCTCTCTTCCCACCTATTCCCACTCCAACAAGCAGCGTAATATAAAAAGGAAGGACCTGGAGGAACAGCTCAGTATCAGGCTGCTCCTCGCCTTGATGAAGTGGACTGCAAGGCACAAAACGTTGGCATTCCAAGAATGGATCTAAACACAGAGAAAACCCGCGAAACACACAATAATTATTTAAATATCCTATTTTTTAATCTTCTTCAGTATAATAATAACTTTTAAAACTACAGTCAGTTGGATCATTTTATTAATTTTGAATTCTCCCCTGCTGCGCATCACAAAAGTGATATCGTCATCCGAATCTTCACCCTTCTTTCATTTTCTTCCTAATTCGATTAATTTTTTCAAAATCCTCTTCAGTTTTTTTTTTACTAATGTTGTCCATCACCTCGTTCAATTGAGTAATGACGCCAGCGGTACCGTATCTGGAATAAGAGAATAAAAATATGAAAATGCAAATAAAAAGAGACAATATGCTAATGGGAATTGGCGCTGTAGTGACTGCGCTATAATTGATGAGAATATTAAAATATCGTCCTGAAACTTTTCGTATCGTTTAAAATGACATGTATAAGATTAGTACTATATATTAGTTTGTTTTTTTCCACGTTTCGAAAAAATCGGGATAAATATCTGAATGAGAATAAATAAAAAATATAAATAAATGGCTAAACACACACGCACGCACGCACGCACGCATATATATATATATATATATATATATTTATATCTTTATGGTTTGGTAAATATTAGTACCATTTCGAAAGTGTAATGGTACATGAGACTTTTGGCACATATTGAGTTCGATCTGGTATTTTTTTCTATGAAAAATCATTTGCCGGGACAGGTACCAGTTTATTTAAAGATATATAATGTATAAAACCGAAATCAAATTGTTTGTATACATTGAACATTAGTAGAACTAGTATTTAAAGATATGCTTTGTAAGAAAAAGAGACGACTATATATTCGTTCAGGGAAAAAGTTTTTTCGTATATTTCAAAATTGTACATATAATATCTTCGTCAAAAATAAAATCTAAATTTAAATTTAAAAAAGGATTTTAAAGCTTGAAATATTTACTTCCGAAAGATTACTATATTTTTTGAGTTTCTGTGAATTTGGTAATTTTTACATTTAAAAAACTACAAGCTGTGAAAGATGAGAAGATTTTCTTTTCATTTTGAAGGTCTCTCACGTGTCCAAAAAAAGTTTACGAAAATTTCGACCTACCTATCATGAAAGCTTGAAGCTTTCCCTACAAAATCATTTTTTTTTAATGTTCCTATGATTTTCCTGAATTATTTGCGAGTTAAGAGTAAAAGAGCATTGGACTTTGATTGCTTATAACTCCGATAAAAATTATCATAACCGCAATTTATATAAACAGATTCTTAAAGCTGAAACTTTGCTCTAGCGAATATAATGATATAATTGTAGAGAAAATTTCGCAACAAATGAAAAACTTTTAAAAAAAATTTTTTTAAATATGATGAAACTTTTCCCGACCCAATATATACAGGATCCCACGTAACTGTGATTACGATTTTTTCGACACTTCCAATGATCTGACAAAAGTTTGGGTAAAAGTGAATTAATTTTCAATCGGCTACAAATTGCAATATTAAAAATTTGCAAAATATTCTTTTTTAGGAAAAGTCAAGGTCACCCTAATTTTTTTAAGTAGCACTACATATTTTTTATTTTATAATATTGTAACTAGTGTCAAAATGAGTTCAATGTCCTGCTATACTATGACTTTACGGTTGTCAGATTAATGAATGGAAACGTTTTCGCGAAAAATTATTTTATTTGTATTATATTTTTTATAATATAATTTTTTTTATATATTTTTTATAGACTATTCTACAGTAGAAAAAGATTTTTGTATCTGTCACTTTTTCACAGACGTGGATTCTTGTTTATTAAATAAAACTATACAAAACAACAAATTTTGAGGGAAAGTCAATAAGTTTTTAGAAAAACATAGTAAAACATATTTTTTTTTATCGATTCATTTTTATTTCTCAACATAGTCTCCTTTCAGCTCGATACGCTTGATCCAACGATTCTCCAACCTTTTTAAGCCGTCCGAATAATATGATTTGTCCAACTCTTCAAAATACGTCTCTGTTTCGGCGATGAGCTGCTCTCTGGTGGTGAATTTCTTTCCTCCGAATCATTTCTTCAGGTTTGGAAACAGGAAATAGTCGCAGGGGGTTAAATGTGGCGAATATGATGGATGGGGAAGCAATTCGTAGAGGAATTAGTTGAATTTGATCATCGGTGCTGGGCATGTGTGAACCCGTGCATTGTCTTGATGGAAGAGCACTTTCTTCTTCGCCAAATGGGGACGTTTTTTCTTTAAAATGTTGTTGAAACGGTCCAATAAAGCTGCGTAGTAATCGCCATTAATCGTTTGCTTCGAGGGAAGGTAATCAATATGAATTATACCGCGTGCATCCCAAAAAACTGTGGCCATCATCTTTTCGGCCGACTTCACGGTCTTCGCCTTCTTCGGAGCTGGTTCACTCGGTGAAGTCCATTGTTTTGACTGTTCCTTCGTCTCAGGTATGAAATAATGGATCCATGTTTCGTCCACAGTAATGAATCGACACAGAAATTCATTTGGATTACGTTGAAACATCTCCAAACATTGTTTTGAAATCGTCACACGGTCGCGCTTATGTCCACAGTGAGCAAACGCGGCACCCATCTTGCCGATAGCTTTTTCATACCCAATTGTTCGTGTAAAATTGAAATCACTGTGCCATGTGATATGCCTGTGGCCTCAACAAGCTCGCGCACTTTCACTCATCGATCAGTCAAAACAATATCGTGGACTTTATTGATTTCTGGCGTAACAGCCTCAATTGGACGTCCCAAACAAGGTGCATCACATGTGGATGTACGATCACGTTTAAATTTATTCACCCAATTGTATACAGTTGCAAACACTGGTGCAGATGTGCTATGAACATTATCCAATTCGGCTTTGATTTCTTTCGGCGTTAAATCTTTCATATGTAGATGTTTGATCACTGCATGAAACTCGTTTTTTTTCCATTTTGCAAAAAATACAAAGATTGTTCGCTTTAATCGTCTACAGAAATGAAACCACGCGATGAATTTCGTTCAAAATTTGATAGTAATTAGCTGAATGATGCTACTTGTCAAAAAGTAATGTGACATGACACTACGAGTGCCCTCTGATAGATTTTCTAAGAACTTATTGACTTGCCCTCGTATAAACAAAAATAGTAGCACAACAAAAAGGTAGAACAAAAAATTATAACAAATTTAATGAAAGAAATTACAATATATAATTACAATAAGTATTCGAATTGTAGTCCATCTTGTAGGTACAATTCTGCTCTATGTGATAAATTTCCATTAGTTGCTCCTATAATGCTGTCATGGCGAATTTCTTCGCATGCAGTACGGGTTCGCTGTTTTAAATATTCCATATTTTGAATTGGTACCGCGTAGACTATTGATTGCAAATGACCCCATAGAAAAAAATCTAGTGGTGACAAATCGGGGGATCGAAGTGGCCAAGGAATTGGTGCGTAAGTGCCCAACCAACGTTCTCCGTATTTTGAATTTAGATATTGAACAACAATCCGAACGTTATGGGATGGACAACCATTTGTTGGAAATAAATATGTTGTACAACATCATTCGGAAGCACTTGCAACAATGTTGGAAATTGAGAACGAAAAAAATTTAAGTAAGTTTGAGCTGTCAAATTCTGTTCATAAAAGTAAGGTTCAATCAGATGACCATATACTAGACCACACCAAACATTCACTGTAACTTTCTGTTGAAAATTATATTGTCGGAACCAATGGGGATTATCCTTCGACCAAAAGTGATGATTATGATAGTTAATTACACCATTATTTGAGAACTTACATCTGTCCATAGGATATTCTGTAATATTTCAGGATTTCGTATGTGACAACTAGACATGCTATAAAATTTAGACAACGTTGTGAATCAGTTATACATAAATATTATACTTTGGTCATTTTGTAAGAATGATAACGATTATATTTTATCATCTTATGAACAGAACTCTTAGATAAACCAGTTTCAGCAACTACACGAATGAAAGTGTGTGGATTTTCTTCTAAATGTGCTAAGACCATAAGAGTATTGTCTGCAGTTCTACTTAAATGCGGTTTGTTTCTTTTCTTTTTTTCAAATTCCTCTTCAAATTTTTTCAAATTCTCTTCCATAATTTCTTAAATTCTTTTATAGAATATTGTTGCACACGGGTGATGTCTCTATGAATACTCTTGTGGTATACAAAATTGTAGCCTCACGTGCATTCCTTTTACATTCACCGAATATTAACAACATATCAACTTGTTTCTCATTATAGGAATACATTTTCGACAAACTGAGACTGAACTATGATTACAACTCTAACAACAAACTAAGACTGAACATAAGAACTGTTGAAGCGTTCGAGCTATGCTATATTATAAATTAAGTTGATAATTTTTCTACGTACATACTACATACACGTGTGAACTATTCGGGAATATCACGAATTCCAAAATGGCTACGTTTGTTCTTCACGTCTGACTATAAAATCATCTCAAGGTCATAGTATAGCAGGTCATTGAACTCGTCTTGACACCAGTTACAATATTATTAAGTAAAATATGTAGTGCCATTTAAAAAAATTAAGGTGACCTTAACTTTTTTCTTAAAAAAGAGTATTTTGCAAATTTTTAATATTGCAATTTGTAGCCGATTGAAAACTGATTCACTTTTATTCAAATTAATTTTTGTCAGATCGGAAGTGCCGGAAAAATCGTGATTTCAGTTACATGGGACACCCTGTATATATCAATTTATTCAATTAATTCATACAATTTCAGTTAAAGTTGTATGTTTCTTAACATAATCACTTAATTTTAAATAAAAAATGATTCACTTTTGCTTCCCCAAATATTATTAAAAGCAACATTTTAAACGATCATTTACGATTTGAGGTTATGGTTCAAAAATTTATTGAAATAGCGGGCATATACATTTTGTGATATTTTTATTTCAATACTTATATAATGCCAATGGCATGTGTGACAATATAATATCAGAATATCTAATAAATATGGAGAAAATGTATTTCTTTAAAAAATTTCGTTGACAATATAACATAACATACGGGGTTTAATTTCTATGATATAACAACAATCAAATCAGAACCGGGCCGATAAAACTGTTGGCCTTAAGATGATTTTTATCAAAATTGAGAGTTTATCAAAATTATTCGTACACCATTTTTACAAGGTAAATTAAAGTATTCGTTAACTTCTAATAAATTAATTAAATATTGTCGAAGACACCGTTTTATATGATTATATACACTTGATTGTTTGATTAGTACCATAAATATATACAGAGTGAACACATCAAAGCCATGATGTCATATTTTCAATATCTATGGAATATGAACACTATGCCAAAACATACATATCAAAGCACATCATTTATGTGTGGGAGAGGGAAATTAATTAAAAAAGATTTTCTCAACAATGTAAAGACACATATCGGATCCAATTTCTTTGATGTTACGACAAAAATCAGAACCGAGCCAGTGTTAGTCTAAGCTCCGCATGCATGGAGCTGAGGGGGTGAACACAATAGGAATTGAATTATTAAATCGATTTGGTCGTGTCCAGGCTCCGGACTGCAAGGGAAAGGACCGACGCAAATCGGGAGACACTTTGCTTCGTCCTGAGGCTCCTAACAAGCTGGGGGTCGAATGAAGGACGAAATGGAAATCTCAAATCGTGCTCCGCTAAACGGACGAATCGGACATACTTTTAATTTAAAAGGCCCAAACTAGGTCAATGTGCCGGGAGGGCGCACTTTAACGACAGATGTGCCTGTACGTCCGTATGCCCTGGCTTTCGGTCATGGAACTTAATCCAATTGACCGGGGAGAGGGCGAAGTGCAACCGCGGGAGAACTTACAATAAATACAAGAAGAGATTTTTCAAATTAACAAACGAGGGTTTAATTTAATAGTACTATAATAAAAGCAATATTTAGTAATCCATTTTTCTCAAGTATAAAAATACAATCCTTTGGTTCTCTATTCTGAAATGTGTTAGCATACGGATTTATGCGTGAGTGTGTGTATGTGTGTGCATGTAAAAAGAAAGTTACGTGTGATACTAGTATTACTTTGTGTAAGGAGGATTGAACGATCGGAGTCTGTTCTGGACCGATGTCTGGATTAGCGGAGATTGTTTCCGAGAATTTTGCGCGGTGTTAGAGCGGACACGGGTGGTGAGTCGACGCGTTGTTAATCCCTGCTAGGTGATGATGACGAGGGGCGAAAGAACTATGTGAACGCATTAAAAATTTGATTGTTTTTAAAGAGGAACCCAGTGTATTGCAGCGAAATCAAAACTTACTACTTGGCGACAACGATGAATAAGGTGCCCAAGAAACCGTCGGAGAGGGTGCCGTCGATTGTGGGATGCTAGACGCCAGATCCGCTTCGTCAAATTTCCCGATCAGGCAGTGCCGTTAGTAAGTTGATAGTATAGTTTTGCATTGACTCTACTGGAAAAAAGGGCTTCGAGAATTGGATGAAGCCTTTTTCAAAGGTCCCGACAACTATAGCTTTCCAAAACTCAGAAAAAAAATCACCCTGAGGGTCGCAGAATCGCGGTTTATATACTAATCGCCCTTGATTACTCCAATTTGGATTGGTGGAATAGGTTTCGTTAACTAGTAGTAGGATTTTTCTTTGCTCTCGGATTGATCTTAGAAAGGAAGGAATGTTGACCGGAGTCTGTAGTATGGAAAAATGTTCTCCTAAATTTTATAATCTTAAAATTTATGGGAAAACGCACGTGTAGTGTGTCAAGAAAGCGCACATGCAACGTCGGCACGAGACCATCCAGAATCTATCCCTGAACATCGCGTATCGCTTCTTAGATTTTGTGATCACGGACTCGTGAGAATCGTTCGCGACTTGACCGTTAAAAAGTATCTTGGCGCCGGTTACGCTTCCAATGATATATTTATTATTATTTTAGCCGCAGTGTCCGAGAGGCACAAATTTGGTGTCCTTTTGGTCCCGCCACTCGTGCATGTGCACCGATTTTTAGTTTATCTCGGAACAACATTTAGGAGGAGATACTGGATTCTTCGTTTTAGTTTTTAATGTGGGAAAAGAAAATTTTTAGTCTTCTCTAGGCTATAACGCTCAACTTGTGCGTTATTCGCAGCTGTCTTTTTATTTCAACGAATTCCAGATCTCCACGAAAGAAAAGAGTCGTGGGAGTCCGCTGAACGTAACACCAGTAAAACTGTTGACATTACGATGACATTTGGCAAAATTGTGAGTTTTATTAATATGTAATTTCCACTACGTAAATTGAAGTATACATTAACTCATCAAAAGTTAATTAAATATTGTCGAAGGCAAAGTTTTATATGACTATTTACACAAATGATTTACAAAATGATTAAAAAAAATTTTCTCAACTATGTAAAGACATATATCGGGTCCAATTTCTTTGATGTTTTACTGGCCCGGTTCTGATTTGTGTCATTACATAAAAGAAATAGGATCCAATATGTGTCTTTACATAGTTGAGAAAATTTTTTTTTATGATTTTCTTTCTCCCACATAAATGATGCGTTTTGATATATACGTTTAGACATAGTATTCATATTCCATATATATTAAAAATAACATAATGTTCATCTGTTCACTCTATTATTATATTTGTGAATGCAAACTTTCAAGTGTAAATGATTATATAAAACGTTGTTCTCGACAATATTTAATTGATTTATGAGAAATAATTCAATTCATTGTAAAAAGATACACCAATAAAGCTTTGTTAGAAATCATTGTAATGATAACAATATTATCAACTTGGTTCTGATTTTTGTCATTACATCAATAAAGTTGGATCCCATATGTAACGTTATATTATCGAGAAAATTTTTTAAAAGAATATCTTTTTTTCGAATTTATTATGTATTCTATCATATATCATACATATTGTTAATATTATGTAGATATTGAAATTAAAATACCATGAAATACCTTCTATTTTATTATATTTGCGAAGCCAAGTTTTCAAGTGTAAATGATCATTTAAAACATTGTCTTCCATAATATTTAGTTGATTTACGAGAAATTGGTCAATGTTTTAATTTACATAGTATAAGTTATATGCAAACAAAATTCATTAATTTTGATAAAAATCATTTTGAAAGTAATACATTTACTGGCTGGTTTTAATTTTCGTCATTACATCATAGAAAATAAATTTGTTATGTGGCAATACATTGTTGATGAAATAGATTTTATTTTTGTTTCCGTATTTATGATGTATTTTATATATATATTATATATTTAGTCATATTTAAATTTTTTCATGTAATAACTAAAATCATCATTATGAGTGATTAAAATTTTAGATAATCTGTATAAAAATTGGTATAGATATAATTTTTATTATGTAGATCGAAAAAATTTTTTAGGTTTTTATTAGATAATTGAACTGAATGTAATTAAATGATCATTTATGTTTCAGAATCACAAATCCTATAAAATAGTAAACATGTTAACATATTGTACAATAGTATTTTAATTTTAATATATCTGTAATGAGAATAATATGTCTAATAGTAAATACATCTCAAACATAGAATCAGAAGATCAATTAAAAATTTTTCATATAACTTAACATATGTATTGGGGTCAATTTCTTTGATATAATAGCAATAATGTGAACCAATCAGAAAACTATTACCTTTACATTATTTTTATCAAATTTTGTGAAATTTAACGTGCATATGGTGTTCATTTTTGTATACTATACATTAAAGCATTTGCATGTCAGCTCTTTATCATACAATATATACATGTTATTGAAGGTAATGTATTAAATGATTATTTACATTTGGAATCTAAAATTCACAAATATAATGAAATAGTGAACATACAAATAATATGTATTTGTAGATATTACAGTATTTGTATAATATGAACATCCCAGGTAGAAATGATACTTAGACTCGATGTCGATTCGATATTGATTTTGTTAATTCATAGAGAATATGCCCGAATATATATGTGAAGAATTCTCTACATATTCAATTTCTTTGATGTAACAACAAAAATGAGGATCAGCCAGTAAAAACTATTAATATTAGATGATTTTTTGTTAGTATTCATGAAATTTATGAGTATATATTATATTTTCATTATATGTACATGAAGCATTTGCCAGCACCTCATAAGCTAATTAAATAAAATCGAAGGCAATGCATTAAATGATCATTTACGTTTGGAATCTAGGATTTATAAATGTAATAAAATAATGAATATATGAAACTTATGTTATTTGAATTTCAATATCTGTGTAATACGATCATTATGACTGACAATATATATCACAATACATCATCAATACGGAAGAAAGAAAAAAATTTTAAAATTTCCGTCAACAACGTAACGTTATATATGGGGTTCAATTTTTTGATGTAATGACAAAAATCAGGGTTAGCCAGTAAAATTATTATTACAAATGATTTTTTTCAAAATTCGTAAAATTTGAGGATATCGTTTTAATTGTTTATTAAAGCATTTGTCAGCTTTCTATAATCCAACTAAATATTATTGAAGATAATATATTAAATGATTAGTTAAGGATAATTTGATAAATGTACAATCAATGTAATTTGCATAGTAAAATGATATAATAATAGAATTCCGTAATTTTGATAAAAATAATCTAAAAGTAATAGTTTTATCAACACGGTTCTAATTTGTGTCATTATACCAAAAAAATTAAAACCAATGTGTGATATTAGATTGTTGAGAAAATTTTTTATAATTAATTTCTTGCTTCGACGTAAAAGATGTATTTTGATATATACTTATTAAATATACTTATAGATGTATTTTGATATATATTAATTTTTGTAAGAATCATGTAAAAGTAATAATTTTACTGACTGATCCCGATTTTTGTCATTGCATTTAAGGAATTGGACTCGATATGTATCATTACGTAGAATTTTTATGATTTCATTAAGTGACAATACATAAAAGATTTCCTTTTTACAGTGTAATGTTTAATATAATGTATATAAACCATAAATAATTAAGAAATATTACGTATATAATTACCATGAATTTATATATATTGCATTTCACGATATATATAATTTGTTTTCAATTTCTTAATGGTACTCATAAATAACAAAGCGTAAAAAAGTATTAAATTTTGATATATCTTTATTTATGATAAATACATATAAAAAATAATTACAAAACATTAATTGAAATGTTAATGTAGATTAATATATACTTATGTATATCTTACGTATAGTTGGCCCCAGTATGTGCCAAACTATTAAGATATATATTTATATACATATACATATANATATATATATATATATATATATATATATATATATATATATATATATATATATATATACAGAGTGTTTGGAAAGTGCCGGGACACTTAAATACTTTTGAATGGATAAAGATAATTGAATGAAACCTGCAGGACATTTATTACATCAGAAGGGCTATATTTTGACATAAGGGGTAACAACTCCTCTCCTCGCAGAGGTGCGGGGGTAAAATACGTTCAAAAATCCTAAATGGCATAAGGGGTCAAGTGGCTCTTTCGAATAACCTCGGAAAGAACTATTGAATGAGACATAGCGTAATCCAGTACCTTAGTTATCAGCACCTTTTATTAAAATTGTGCACATGTTTCCGTCATCTGTTCTTAGCATAACCCAAAATCAATGACATGGACGTGGCAGATAATTGACCTCTTTTGAGATGCTTGATTATCGTGAATCCCTTCGCCTCTTATATTTAGGATGCTTGAATATCGTGAGTCCCCTCACCTCTCACGTTTGGGGTGCTTGATTATCATGAGTCCCTTCTCTTCTCACGTTTGGGGTGCTTGTTTACAACAAATATTCAAAATGCTCCCTCTGAACGGCCAGAGAATGAGCTAATTGGTTGTAAAAACTTGAGACTGCCTTCCTATTGTATTGCCGTCTTATGTATTTCGTCTCATCAACTATTCGGCGACTTATCAAGCAAATCATCAAGATCGTTAGGTTTGGTGATGTAGACCTTATTTTTTAAATATCCTCAAAAAAATACTTAAGAGGCGCCAAATCAAGTGACCGAGGTGGCCACTCAATCTCTCCTTCCTATCCATCTGTTGGGGAAAAATTCATCCAATCATCGTCGTCGTGCTTGTAAAGTGTAATGATCCGATGCCCGATTCTGTAGAAACCAAACATCGTTAAAATTTGGACCAATGGTTTGTATTGCAGACACAATCTCATCTCGAAGCATATTGTAGAGCTATGAGGTTGCCATCAATAAAAAAAAGCCCAATTACACTTTCACCTCACAATCCAGTCCATATATTGAATTTTTGTGAATATTGCGAATACGCTTCAACCATCCAATGAGGATTTTGATTATTCCAATATCTGCAGTTATGTCGATAATCTGCAGTTATATCTCACCAGTCAGGGTAAAAGTCGCCTCATCCAAAAAACAATATTGAAAATTGAGGATCTCTGGTGATTCTATTTATCATCAAATCACAAAATTCTATGCGAAATCGTTGTCAGATAATTTCTGAACAAAGTGAATCTTATACGGATGGAATTTATTTTTTTTCAACGGTTTATGCACTGACGCTAAACCGATATCGTTTTGTTGTGCTACATCACGAATAGAACTGTGCGAATTTTCGACAACACAACGTTTAACGCTTTATCGGGATTTGTTGCTGTAGCAGGCCTGCCTGATTTTGCACGATTCTTACACCTGTGCTCAAAGCGTTTTACAGTACGCTCCACTGTAGACCGAGAAATTGGGTCGATTTGCTCACTTCCAAAAGTTTTATTAAATAAGAGAGCCATCTCCTTATAAGATCTGTGGCGATCCATCATCAAAAGAAATATTCGTTAACGATCATTAAATTCTTGCATTTTTAAACGTAATACTCTCTCACAACGCTACTTCTACGCTACAGATTATTCGACAACATTTATTATTTAAAGTTTCATCTTAACGCGATATCAAAGCTTCATGCACCTTTCTCATCGTGGCGCAACTGCGCGGTATCAAAATCTAATTTATGCAGTTTTTCAAGTGGTTTTCATCAAAATCTAATCTTCAGAGACGCGTTGCCTCGATTGTAATAAGTACTTATCGAGAGAGCACTACGTTTAAAAATGCAAAAACTTAATGAACGTGAACGAATATCTTTTTTGATGAGGCGTGGATGGGGTGATCGCCACAGATTTTATAAGGAGGTGACTCTCTTATTTAATGAAATTGTTCGATGTGGGCAAATTGGCATTTCTAGGTCTACAGTGCAGCGAATTGTAAAACGCTTTGAGCACAGATAGTGTTAAGAATCGTGCAAAATCAGGCAGGCCTGCTACAGCAACAAATCCCGATAAAGCGTTAGACGTTGTGTTGTCGAAAATCTGCACAGTTCTATTCGCGATGTAGCACAACAAAACGATATCGGTTTAGCGTCAGTGCATAAAACGTTGAAAAAAAAATAAATTCCACCCATATAAGGTTCACCTTGTTCAGGAATTATCTGACGACGATTTCGATCGTCGCATAGAATTTTGCAATTTGATGATAAACAGAATCATCAGAGATCTTCAATTTTCAAGCAATATTGTTTTTCGGATGAAGCGACTTTTACGCTGACTGGTGAGGTGAATTGACATAACTGTAGATATTGAAATAATTCTCATTGGATGGTTGGGGCGCAATCGCAACATTCGCAAAAACTCAATATATGGGCTGGATTGTTAGGTGAAAGTGTAATTGGGCTTTTCTTTATTGATGGCAACCTCATAACTCTAAAATATGACAATATGCTTCGAGATGAGATTGTGTCGGCAATACAGATCATTGTTAGTCCAAACTTTAACGATGTTTGGTTCCAACAGGACACCGGCTTATTACGCTTTACAAACACAACGATGATTGAACGAATTTTTCCCCAATAGATGAAAAAGAAGGAGAAGTCGAATTGAGTGGCCACCCCGATCAACTTATTCGGCGCCTCTTGACTATTTCTTTTGGGAATATTTAAAAAGTAAGGTCTATATCACCAAACCTAATGATCTTGATGATTTGCATCGCCGAATAGTTGATGAGACGAGATACATACGGCAATACAATAGGAAGGCGGTCTCAAGTTTTTATAACCGATTAACTCATTGTTTGGCCGTTCAGGGGGAGCATTTTGAACATTTGTTGTAAACAAGTACCCTAAACGTGAGAGGCGAAGGGATAATCAAACACCTCAAAAGAGGTCAGTCATTTACCACGTCTACATCGTTGATCTTGGGTTACGCTAAGAGCAAATGATGCGCATAATTTTAATTAAAGGTGCTGATAACTAGGGTGCCAGGTTACGCTATGTCTCATTCAACAGTTCTTTCCGAGATTATTCGAGAGAGTCATCACTTGACTCATGCCATTTAGGACATTTGTACGTGTTTCACCCCCACACCTCTGGGAGAAGGGGAAAAGGTCGTAAGAGGTCTCATTGGAAAACTCTTTTCGAGAGCTTTCATATGAGTTATCATTTGACCCCTTATGTCATTTAAGATTTTTGAACGTGTTTCACCTCCCGCATTCCTGGAAGGAGGGTTACCCCTTATGTCAAAAGATAACCCTTCTGGTGTAATAAGTAATCCAAGTTTTATTCAATTATCTTTATTCGTTCAAAAGTTATTTTGGTGTCCTTGCACTTTCCGAACACCTTGTATATACATGTACATATACATATATAAAATGAAATGTTATAATCTATAATCTCGACCGATCAAGATTAAAAAATACTGATACCGAGATTTAGTCTTGATAGAAATAACTGATAAAAATATTCTCATCTCGCTCGCATGCATCAATACTAATTACTGAATTAATAATGTAATATGTATGCTTTTCCCATCAGCTCATTACGAATATACATGTTAACTTCTAGCCTATCGGGCATACGTTGATTAGTATCAGCAGTCTCCCGCTGCAAATTGCACGCACTATCAATCAATTCACCAACTTTTGAACTAGCTGCAGTGCCTGCACGTTAATATAATATGCACAACCGAGTAGATTGTTAA
Organism: Acromyrmex charruanus; assembly: GCA_017607545.1. Taxonomy (NCBI): domain Eukaryota; kingdom Metazoa; phylum Arthropoda; class Insecta; order Hymenoptera; family Formicidae; genus Acromyrmex; species Acromyrmex charruanus. Next base: position 85,882 of record JAANIC010003001.1, on the reverse strand, counting down.
TATTCGCCATTTTTTTTAAACTGACTTTTGTGGATGAACTGACGAGCAAACTGACAGACCGTGGAGGCTGTGCGGGAATTTATAGCAAAAATGTATGTGACAGCGTGATATCATTTTGAAAAAGAATCCTCAGTCCAAGTGACAAATGCCACGTGCAAAAGTTTATACCTCAGCCGAAAAGTATATCACGCGTTCGAACGATGCCATGTGTGTGTGTGTGAAGAAACTTCAGCATTTTATCAATTATAATTAGATCATCAGTTATAATTAAATCATCAACGCTTTATTACAGCTACAAAGGTACTTCGATCAAAAATATATCTTGGGTCCAAAAGATTTCATCTCAGCATTTTTTATCTGTTGTAGCTCTTCGAGCATGGCATAGGATGTAAAAAAATATAGTGTATGTGAATGCTTCCTCTTCTCAGTATCACTACTTCCTTGATAATAAATCTTTTGTCGACGAATCCTTGCAGAACCACAAACGTCGGTATGATCATAAAGAGCAATTTTTAGAGACTGCGCCTCACTCTAGCTTTTCTCTCTCTTTTAAATACTTGCTGATATTGCAATTTACATGATTTTGCACACTACGTTAGACAGTATTCGATTGTGTATAATGAGACAATAAACGATAGTATTGGCGGGCACATTCTTCTTGTAGTCAAATTATATGCGTTCAAAGTAGCGCTCTTGATGGATTCGTTTTGTTGCGAGCAATCAATGACCGCAAAAGACTTCTCGATAAATAAGAAAACATTGAATAACATTTCGAAGTAATCGATTCTATAATTTGTTTTACGAAAACGCGCATACATATCAAACAGGATAACGTATCTCTTTTTGACAAAATCTAGATTTAAATCGTACGAATAAAACGTCGAATTTAGAAAGTTTTGCGTTACTTAAATTACAATCATCGAACACGCTAATCTCGTGATATGATATTCTTTCGACCGGTCTGCAAAGGAAATATAACGTATCGCGGCTTCTCAAGTCACCATTTTGACGGCCAACGAATTTTTGGTAGTATTATGTAACAGAGAATACTCATACAGATCCCACGAGCGAAAACTCATGTTTAGATAACAAATTCCAATGCCCGCAGCATTGATAATTTATTGATCTCGTTAATGCAACGTGAGGCATCCACCACTGCATTTTAAATAATTCAACCTCTGGTTCAATCGCAGAATTTCCCAACAAGCAATTGTAATCGTTGTGCGTTAGTACTCAAGTAAAATAAATTAGTTAGTAAAATCAATTCGTGGCGAACGTTAACCACGCGTTTGTAATCTTCGCAAAAGCTTAACAGCATGTTGAGCGGTATGCAAAAATTAAAGTGTCCTTCCTCCATGTCGGATCTAGAGTTCCATCTGGTGTTTAGCGCAACTATAGCTTTGTCGTACGTAATTGACACATAATTCTTGATGGTATTTGTAATTCTGATGTTTCTGTTGCGGTCAATCTCCACGTTGAGTTTATATCGAATTTCATCAAACGTGAACGCCACGAAATTATTTCCGTTGACATTTGATCGTTTTTCTTCTTCACCGTCAATCTTCCATTGACGTAGAAAAAACTGTCATACGGCAACGTGTACAAATCCAGCTGCTGTGGGTATCAGTATCTCATCGCTATGTCCAAACGTAGTGTTGACGTACGGATTGTACATGTGAGTCTCATTTTGATGATGCAATCATCAAAGATCAGCTCATCGGTAATATTCAAGATATCAGCCATTTTATACGATGAAACCTTACGATTTCAAAATGCAATGTTGGATGCAATGAGTTTCTTTCCTTCAGATGTAATCTCTCTCTATTAACAAGTGTATGTCTCGTCTGTTTTGACTGTTCGTTTAACACAAGCATCTCAATTAGTTAGTGTCATACGTGCAACATATAACGGTGATCTCCTCCCCGCGAAAATTGAGCAATCGCCGTCTTGATTCATCACGCGAATTGTTAGATCCGTAATGCTCCGTATGACAATCGGAAGGTAAATGATCTGCGTAGGTCTTTCCAATATTTTATATCCTAGCGGGACGCTCGGTGAAAATTCGTGTATTATATGCACGCACCTGTCGTTGCTGTACGCATCCGCAGTCACGTGACACTCGGTACGAATAATGTTTACATTGATGATATTTATCGACTCGTGCCACTGTCGCGGCTCCGCACGCGATTCGACGAAAATCCCTGTAGCGAGCCAATGTTGTGAAGTTTTGTAAAATTTATCCGATAGGTGCATTTGATCTTGCTTCTCATCGTATTGTTGGCGCGAATCACCAGCGGGAACTCTTCATCCTTCTTCGCGTCATGAGAACGTAAAATTGCGCACTTCAGGTACCGCTCTATATCGCGCAGTTAGTGCGATCCTTTGGGAATGACAATTTCCTCATTGTCATAGTCCTCTTGTTGTTTGCGAATTTACATTGGCTAGAATATAATACATTTCAAAGTTCGTCAGATCGAGCTCGTAATCGCCATCGCCCAAATTTATCTCTAAATCAGGAAAATAGCTCACGGCAAGGATGCTACTCTTACCAATCAGCATAAACGTCAGCGACATTTGAACGAGCATTGAATTAAACGGTGTAATGTCAGTCTTTAAATTGCTTATCAATCGACTGTAAAACGAAAAGTGTTACAAAAGCTATTCGCCTGTATATATGTACCGTTTTTCGGCCAAGATATGACGTAATGTAATTTTTCTAGAAACAACATTTATTAATTATTTTAAATAAATACCAAGTTTCATAATTAATCGATTGAATGCCAACATCTGGCTGTTATCGAAATCGATGATATTGAAACGCAATGTCTTCCTCCCTTGATAAAAAATCCTCGATGGTTTATCCTTTTTTTGGGAGAAGACATGATAATCGAACATGTATATGCAATATGTTTCAAGATTAGTAGAAGTGTAAATGTAAGTGAAACTCGATAGAATTGTATTTTTATAAATTTTATGAAGCATGTTTAAGATAAGTACATAAAGATTGGTCGCGATAAAAATGATTGATATTAATTTCGAGCGCCGACATTTGGCTGCTATTAAATATCAGTAACTGTGTTTTATACGTATATAGACAAAAGAAATTGAAACACTTTAAGTGAAACTCTAGAATTTAAAAATTTTTTAAGTTTATGAGGATATAATTTTGAAGCATTCCAAAAAGAAAATTAGAAAAAAACGATATCTATTCTGGTTGAAGAGAAGAATTACAGTATAAATTTGGGTCTCGAAGTATACAGTCTAGAAGCGAGCTTTCTCAAAGTCGTATAGTATACTGATGAAAAATATAGTGCATATTGTTCGTAATATGCCACAAGAAGACCTGATGGATATCGTCGACGAAATATTTGAAGATGTGAATTTTGAGGCAATAATGAACAATGATGAGGACGCATTATCGGAGGATGGCAGCTATAATAGTGATCAGAGTGAGGATCAGAGTGAAGACACTAAGAGCAAAATAATGTATCCTGAGGAAGTAATGGCAATGAACGTGTTGACGAAACAGTGCGTGATATATTCTTATTATACAAAGGGTGATTCATCAATTTTGTGCACATCGTGTATGACATCGAACACATGTATAATATTCGTAAGCATGTTATTAGATCGCATGCAGCCATGGCAAACACTGTTCGGAGTCTGCAAAAATCCATGTTATATAATATTTTCATAATATGTGTCCTATTTGTACAAATTAAAAAAGACTTGAACTGAACAAGTATATAAAACATTGTATATAGACAGTATATATATATATATATATATATATATATATTGGGAGTGTGAATAAGTTCTCGCCGTTTCACCATCAGATGGCGATATAAAAAGTTTGTGTGTATAATTAAAGATGATGACGCCTCTATATTGAAGTTCTATAACCTATGTTAAGAATCAGTGCATGTCTTTCCTTTAACCTATAAAGAACATTTTCTTTTCGTCCCATAAAATATGTCAAATTTCGTGCCAAATAAACCGTTTTTGCGGGGAATTTTACTGCACTATTTTATTCAGAAGAAATCTGCAGCTGAAGCGCACAGAATTCTTGTAGAAACCTATGGTGAACATGCTTTGTCGGAAAGAACATGCAGAGATTGGTTTAACCGATTTAAAAATTGTGATTTTAATCTTCAAGATAGAGAACGCAGTGGTGCATCAAAAAAGTTTGAAGACGAAGAACTGGAAACATTACTTGATGAAGATCCATGTCAGACGCAATCCGACATTGCACAATTATTAGGAGTTGATCGAACAACAGTTTCAAAACGTCTGTCAGCATTAGGAATGATACACAAGGAAGGATCTTGGGTACC
>JAANIC010003001.1:45218-81147 GCA_017607545.1 Acromyrmex charruanus | reverse complement strand
CTGTCTGAGCAGCAGTTCACATCATACGAAAATACCAAAAATTGGATCGATTCGTGGATAGCCGCAAAAGAAGTGTCGTTTTTTCGACGTGGAATTCAAATGCTGCCAGAAAGATGGGAAAAAGTTGTCTTCAGCGATGGGCAATACTTTAATTGACTTGTTTTTTCATTATGTTTTTTAATAAAAGATTTATTTTCATTAAAAAAACGGCGAGAACTTATTCACACTCCCAATATATATATATATATATATATATATAGACAGTATATAAAGTTCTTTTTTATTCAATCGTAAGCTTCAGTTACGAACGTTAAGACATGGACAAAATAAAAGACTATACGTCGAAAATCGATCAAGCGAAAAGGGTACTGTCCCTCACCAAGTCCTCCATCGTCGAGGGAGAAAGCAAGGTATTGGGAATGTCCTGGAGAAAAAGCATTAAAGTCGCCAATGTCATCATCAACGCCGGCAAAATATAAATTGAACGGTATGTTCCTTCTTTGTTTATGGTGATTAGTGTTAACGCATTTTATTCTCTGTTAAAAGCAAACAGTAATCAACAAGTTTTTTATTCTTTTTTCCAGAAAGCGCTGCTATTGATGCTCATGCCACCAAACGCCGCTGATATTCTGCCACCGATATTTACGTTATTGCTCGGTGCCCAATTGCATTTTTAAAAAATATTGTTTAATACTACATATAAATTAATGTAATAACAAATAATAATAATAAATTTTGTATTTTTTAATCTCTGTTTGTTTCTTTCATCTTATCATGTACTTGATCCATACAGCAATTCTATATTGTTCTTGATATTATAGCTATTTTCTATTCAGTAATTTTTTATATACATGTACAGTTATAAAAGATCCCTTCTGTACGAAAAATAAAAGAGACCGCATATTCCAAGCCGCATATTTCAGCCTTCTATTTTATCTATGTGTGAAGAAATTACATCATAATTTTGGATTAAGAATTTTTTTATTTATATTTCTTTTACATAATTTTTTCTTACGCACAAAAAACTACAGCTAACAGTTCGCAGTCGAGGAATTGATTTTTATCAAAGTAATCGCTAGTGCATATTACATTTAATCTTTAGCATTTGTTACAGTGGATGCGATCTTCTAGAATTGTGTAAATTTTGTATCGACTTTCTCGACAATATCAATCAATTGATCGAATGCTAATTCAATGTATTGAATTGATCTAAGTTGAACATAAATAATATTGGTGATATTCAGTCATCATTAAACATATAGGATCGGATGATTCCAAGCATACAATTTTAGCATTTTCAATCGTACTGAATCGCACAGTCAGCGGTCCAATGTTAATAGAATTATTCTTGTGATGATTCCGAAGACAGTTTTGAATGTTCCAACGTTGTTCATAAAATCCTTTCCATATTTCGATAGATAGTATTAATTCATTTCCATGATTATTTCCTATCGCAATCTCCACGTAGCTCGATGGGCCAAATTGATACCAATTTCTAGAAATTTGTATTCCGTACGTGTCAATGCATATTTCCTGCCTAGTATACCTATCGCACGATGCATGGATGCACTATAAAAAATATTAAAGAAACATTAAATAATTAATTAAATAGTTAATTTGAAAAAGTATAAAGTGGAGAATTCTAAAACTTACTTGGCATATTTTTTCGTAAATGATGGAGTTTCATCATTATTCTGAAGTAAAACATAATAATTTTTTTTCGTATGTCGCTTCCTACAGCGAAATACATTGCTGCTGCTGTTGCTGTTGCTGTTATTGGACTTTTTGTACAAGAAACTAAAGCAATACTGAACGTGTAAAGGTTGCGTATAAATCTCACTATAAACAAATTGCGAGGGAGGAGATAGTTTTTGCAGGAAAGTAGAATAGATAGGTGGGTTCTAAAAAACTATGTGTTAGTGCGTATATGCGGAGTGTGTATGCGTGCGTGCGTGCGTGCGTGCGTGCGGGCGTGCGGGCGTGCGGGCGAGAGGGCGTGCGTGCGTGTGTGCGGGCGGGGAGTGTCACAAAGGATCTGAGAGAGGGAAGTGCGTCACCGGGATCTGAGGTAGAGGTTCTTTTTCTCCCATCCATTACGATCCTATATATTATATTATTCTCTCTCTCTCTCTTCTTCCCATTGCGCTCTTTTCTTCTCGCACGCGATTTAATTAAATAGATGTGATATTTAATGATATGTTTTAGTAATTAATTATGATAATATTTTTTATGAATGTAGTAGCTAATTATGATAATATTTTTATTAATGTAATACAAATTGCCAAGCGCACTTTCTTATCGATTAATTCAATACTTATGAAATCGTACTACTGCTACTATTACTACTACTACTACTACTCAACAGCTATTCTTAACTACAAGGAGAGGAAAGGGTAAAAAAATTTAAAACGAGATTTTTTTAAAAATCTCATATTTTAGTTTAAACTTGTTATATTCATTTTTGCGACCACCAATTGTATATCTTAAATACAATCTATAACGCACAATTCTTAACATGTTTTACACATTGCATAGTATTAGTAATATTTAGATTATTCAAGGATCTATATCTTCGTAATCAGCATCCAGAATCTCAATGGTCAAATCATCGCTATCGAGTATATCCACCAACTATTCGCATTTTTCATATCCTTTAACGTATACGAGAGCCTTATTGTCGTCATCTTCTTCCGCACCGATTACAGCCATTATAATCAGGCGTTTCACTATGCTGTACGGAATCAACTCGTCTTCCCGTCGCAATCCATGATGATAATCATTCAGCCAGGAAGCACAAAACTTTTCGGATTTTGTCAAGAAATTCTATGGCATGAGACATGTAAAAATGGAATGAGAGAGAATAGCTCCTTTTCTCAACACCGCCATTTCCTTCACGATAAACTTTTTTTCCAGTGATAAATGCTTGAAAATCTACAAACGTTGGTATGGTCATGAAGAACGATTTTTCGAGACTGCGATCGATTTCGATGAATCATAAATTTTATAGCGTGTCGGAGAAAAATCACTTAGGTGATTTTGCGCACGACATTGGTTAACGGATTATACTGAACCACGTCATCGTGTATGATGAGACAATATACTGTAGTATTTGCAAGCATATTCTCCTTGCAGTCAAATTCTATACGGTGGCGCTCTTGACAGATTCGTTTTGTCGTGAGCAGTCAATGACCACAAAAGGTCTTTTCTCGACAAACGAAAGCACGTTGAGTAGCGTTTCGAAGCAGTCGATTCCGTAATATGCTTTACGAAAATGCGCGTACATATCAAACAGAATGGCGTATCTCTTTTTATCAAAATTTGAATTATCGTATGAATAAAAATCTGAATTCAGATAGAGTTTCACGTTACTCAAATAACAAGCGTCGAACATGCTTGCATCTTGCAATATGTTGTTCTTTCGACCGATCTACAGAGCAAAGATAACGTATCGCGGCTCCTCGAACTGAGTATCCGTTTTGACGGCCCATGAATGTTTGGTCGTATTTTGTAAAAGAGGATATTCGTACAAATTTCATGAGCGAAAACTCATGCTCAGATAACGACCGCTTTCTAATGCTCGTAGCATCGACAGTTTATTTATTTCGCTTAATAACACGTGCGGCATTCGCCACTGCATTTTGAACAATTCAAGCGACGGATTTGTCGCCGGATCTCCAATCAGACAATTGTTGTTATTGCACGATCTTATCAATATCAACTTGTGACGAGTGTTGACGAACACGCGTTTATAAATCCTCGCAAAAGCCCAACAGCATGTTGAGCGATATGCAAAAATTAAAGTGTCCTTCCTCTGTATCGAATCTAGTATTTCATCCAGCATTCAGCGCAATTAAAGATTTGTCATACGTCAGTGACATAGTTCTTGTGGTACTTGTAATTCCGACTTTTCTGTTGCGATCAATCTCCACAACGTTGAATTCGTATCCAATTTCATCAAACATGAACGCGACGCAATTATTTGCCAATATCGTGGTAGCACCTTAGACCTCTCTGTTCCTCGTCAGTTTTCCTTCATGTAGAAAGCTTTCGCACGACAACATGTATAAATCCTGTTGCTGTATGGGTATTCTTATCCAAAGATTTTTTTAATTTAATGTTCGACGGGCTGAGTTTCTTCTTCCTGATGCAGCTGGATAAGTGAATGTTGTTGAACGGTGATGCTACAGGCCTTGTAAAGAATGCGTTAATTCTCTGCGTGCGCTCCGCTCCGTTAAACATGAGCATTTCACGTTCGTGCTATCGCTGTCGTCGCAGATGTGATCTGACGGTAATCTTTTCTCCTTGAAAATCGAGCAATCATCCGTTTTGATTGACAACGCGTATCGTTAGATCCGTAATGCTCTGTGCGATGATCGCCAAGTAAATGATTTGCGCGGCCTTTCCCATATCTTATATCCCGGCGGCACGCTCGGCGAAAATTCGTGTATTGTGTGTGCACCTTTGCCGTTGCTGTACGCGCCCGTCGATCACGTTACACTCTACGCTGATAACGTTTACGTTCATTATGTTGATCGACACGTCCGATTCGTGCCATCTTTGCAGTCGCAGTATACGCTTTGACGAGAATCCCAGCAGCGATCCGACGGCTTGTCAAAGTTAATTCTATAGGCGCATCTAATCTCGCATCTCATCGTGTTGTAGTTTGCGCGGAGCGTTATCGGGTATTCTCCATCCTCGTTATTGTCATCGGTGTCATTGTTACCACGTATTACGTCAATGGTTTCAAATGTATCGCGGCGCGGACGTTTCCGTAAAATGTCATGTTTTAAAAATTCGTTTATGATTCGCACTTCGTACGAACGTACAATTCCCCCTTGAGAATTGTAATTTCCGCGTCGTCTTTGCCAAAATAATATTTATTATTCGATTCGTTCACGTTCGGTATCGTGTGATTAGTTTCAAAGATCATCAGACCGAGCTCATAGTCGTCGTCACACAACTCTATGGCAGGAAAGTAGTTTGCCGTGAGGACACTGCTCTTCTCGGCAAAGCGTTCGATGAATACTGAGCGTAAGTGTCAATGATATTACGGAAAAAGCGTTCAATGAATACTGAGATTTCGCGACACCTTGTCGGGTTTTATAAATTCGCGCGCATCGACCGTTCGTAGAAACCACAAGCACATCTGTCCGCAGAAGTTCTAATTGTTTGATAGGACGTGCGATTGTACTTTACCGTCATAAAACCATTCCCGAAATATCACACTAGTTCCTTCGAGGTCGAAGATTACCGAAACTGTCAAAGTACACTACGCGGTTGTTTCTCTTTGTGAAGGTTACCCAATTGCACGTTGGTAGTTGCTCCCAAGGGCATTTTTATCGTCTTTTTGGAATTTTTTTTTCTTCGCTGCTACACTCTGTCCGCGTTTATAGGGGCTGAGATACAATCCGCGTCTGCATTTGTACGGAGCGAGATACAGTCCGACCCTGTTCCATCGAGCGATTGTTGCAGTTCCTCGAGCTGACGTCGCGCGGCTATCGTTTATCGCTTTCGCCACGCTGGCCGCTCCGCCTGTCAAAGACCCAAGCGCATTCAACATTGGCAGAAACAATAACGCGCCGTCTCGTTTCGCCATCGGTAATGTCCACTTTTTCGTTGTTCTTTTTCCTCGTCGTCTTCTTCTTCGATTTGCCCATGTCGATCTTGCTTTTCATCGCTGCCCAGATGCTGGCAGCGGCGGCTCTCTCGCTCAGAGTCGAATCTTACGCGGTGACGCGACCTAGCGCTTTATCGGCGAGCACCTTTTCCGCCGCGTATCTATCGGTGAGATCGTTGCTCCGAGAATACGCAATGTCGTATTCTCGGCACGCCGTGTCCAGCGGATTTATGCCTGTGGCACTTCTTGCTGATCGCTTTGTAAGCCGAGTGCCTGGACCGCAAAACTGGTAGCCTGGGATATGTAACTTAAAAGGAAGTGCGTTTATCGCTCGATTCAGCAGACCGCCGCGCGACGGCGACATTCAATACAGTTCTTTATCTTCGATGCCGGACTGTCGATGTGCGTCCGCTACCACGGCTGATTGTAATGCTCGTCGCAGCGACGATAGGTTCGTAACCCTCCGAATCTGTCTTCACGTGTTCGATGTAGTCGCCGTACTCGCATAAGAGTACGACCTTTGGTATATATTGCAACTGCTCGGCGCTCAAGTTTCGAATATCGGAAGGATGACACAGCGCGAAATACATTTTGTTACTGTGCGACTCGCTGATTCGCACGTCTTTAAATAGGCGGTTGAGAGCGCACAACCCATAGTATGAGCATGAAATTCGTATGGCAACTGCTAACGATACGCGTCACGAACTGCGACGCAAAATCGCGAATGATGGGAAGCAACGTTGAGAAGCGCAAGCACGGCGAAATGCTGCCGACTACTATGCGATTATTTGCGGCCCATCGAATTGTGGTAAAACCAACGTTCTCATAAACTTGTTCGAGAGTCCGAACAGCGTACGTTTCGAGGACGTCTATTCGAAATCGCTACAACAGCCAAAGTATCAATCTCGAAAATTTATTTATGTCTATCGACGAAATCAGTTTATGTTCTCTAACAACAGCGACGTCGTTCCACCGAACGAGGCGCGCCCAAATTTTATTTTTATCTTTGATGACGTGGCATGTGATAAGCAGGATACGGTGAGAGAATACTTCTCGATGGGTCGCCACGCAAACGTCGACTGCTTCCATCTCTGTCAGACGTATGCGATGATGCTTACGATGATGCTTACGAAGATGCTTAACATCTGATACGCGACAACCCGAATCTGCTAATTCTGTTCAAACAAGATACCAACTTGAAACACGTTTACAACGATCACGTGAATATCGATATGTCGTACGATGAATTTTGCGCGTTGTCGCGACTGTTGCCGACAAAAATATGGATTTCTAGTGATAGACAAGGGCAGTGCTCTTAAAGACGGGAAATACAGAAAAGGATTTAACGAGATCACGTTATCATAACGTGGTCGAGTCGTTATTGACTTCGCTAGAGACGAACATGGCTGATGTGCGAGCGTGAAAAAATCGCGAATGAAATCAAGAAGACGGGCGAATCGATCCGCAAGAAACATCGCGCTCTGAAGACCGGTAGAATCGAGGAGGACATTGAACAGGTATTTTAAGCCTATTATCAAACCGTTCGTACGACAGATCGTTCACAGTTTCGGTGTGCTCGCAATAAAGAGAGAGTTACGCTACAAAGCTGCAGCGTCTGTCACTAAGCGCGAGAGGAAGGAAGAAAAGAAGGAGAAGCAGGAGGAGAAGGAAGAGAAGGATGAGAAAAATAGCGTAACATTCGAACCCTCCACGTCTTTGCGTAAATTCGATCGATCGCACGATCGTGTACAGTTGATAACCTCCTCACCGCGTACGAAGATCGTACAATCGATAGAGTCATTCGAGAACGTTTTCGAAACGACGAACGATTCGCTAGCGATGAAGGTTCAAAATCGGTTGCAAACGTCGGAAGGCCGAGAGGCGTTGCGAGCCGGCTTGGGCCCGCTGGGTCAAAAGTACATCGAGGCTATCCTGCGGAGAGCACGAAGAAAAGAGAGCGATATAGATGACGTGTATGGCGTTTATTTACACAAAGATGGACTGATGTTTGGCAATAAATGTTTCGACATGGATGAGGCGAACAACACTATTAATGGCGTACGATACACTGGTACACGTGATCTTTACGAGTTGATTTTCAAGAGAATTCCCGACGATCTCCTCTACACGGAAGATGATATGCACAAGTACAAGAGCATGCTGCTGGCAACGAACGCGCACAAACATAATCATTATTCGCAGGGTCGAGTGTTGAGCAACGGGAGATACTAGTAACAAACACGTAATCGCGCTGTTGATGTCGATCACGCCCAAGAAACAGAAGAAATCTGGAAAGGGATTGCTTCACGCAATGACGCTGAACAATAGCGCGATCGATTACGTGCACTGGGACCAACGAGCTAGTGGATCGTCTACGATTGCTTGACGCTTCAAAGCTTCATTGTTTAACGTATATAAAAAAATCTTTATTTTTTTTACTATAAATGTAATACTATATAAATGTAATACTATATACAATAATTATTCAGGGTTATACATTTCGATAATATAATATATTTCAATAATATAATTACATTACATGATCGTTTTTACAAAGATAATGTCTCCATGGTAATGTTTTGGTTGAATTCGGTATGACGTATCGTTCGTCGTACGGACTAGAGCGATTTTCGTCTTGGATATCATATGTACTTGATGTAATTTTGATCTTATATATGACTGTTGACGCATTATTTCATTGTTTAAACATCGGGTGTAATCATCGAACGTTATAGTTCGCACTACGATGTTACTTTTGACACCTTTCGCCCTTTTAGTGTCCTTTTTACCATCTACTCTCAACGCATTACATTTTCGCTCTGAGCCTTTCGCCGACGAATTCAGTTGATATTGCGCCATTATTTTCATCCTTCATTAAGCCTGGCACTTTTTGTTTGCAAGTGGTACCATATATATTATTATCGATAGAATAATCACTCGTGTCGAACCTAGTAATATCACGCTTTATTTGTTCATAAACGTCATCACACTCGATGCGATATATGAGACTATCAGTATCTGTGTACATAATTTCACATTTTTTGCGATATAGAGATAACATATATTTGTGGTGAAATTCAAAAACAGACCTTCGATATATCGAATATACACATTCCTACGTAGATCGGTTTGTTGAACTTTAACTTAGTAGTATAATAGTTATAAGTTAGTAGTAATTATACTTAGTAGTATAATAGTTATAAGTTTACGTATTTCAATTGTTATCAGATTTTCAGAAAATACACTTCTGTGAAAATTCGGCTTCGTGATCATTGCCTCTCCGTATCATCCATCCCATTGTATTAATAATTTTACATCGATGTGATTGCGCACGTTCTCCATGGTTTTGCCGAAAACTGCATTATTCATTAACTTAAATAAATTTTTCTCGAAGTCATTCTTCGCAAGCGTTCTATATTTTGTATTAAATTCTATGTCGCGAAGCAATGGTGATTGTGCGAATTGCAATACGCGATGAATCTTTGTTACATGAAGACTGTGACGCATACACTGCAAGTTGCGATAATGTATAACGTAACGTTTTTTATCATACACAGTCGCTAAAAGTTTATCTTGCTGTTTGCCAGGTAGTTTATCACGCGTTGGACAGAATGGTAGGTCAACGTACTCGTCATGCAAACGCTCCGAATATTCTAAGTCGACCTCACGAACGTAACTTGTGAGCGAATTCTGAGCAATCGCACTAACGTCAAAGTTCGAAACATTTTCGACCCATCGAAATTTGGCGTATGGCAACAGTTGACACATCGCCCATATAAATTATTTACATCAAGTACGTAGAAGATTGCGACGGATCGTACGACTGCATATATTTGTTATTAGGCTCGCGCGTACCTGCTGGAACATTGACTAAGACCGCCGCGTATACCGCGCTCGATAAACATCACCATATCAATGTCAATGAGCAGTTCGAAATTTATGCGAGTATATTTCAGCGTCCCACGTAAAATCTGGTAAAGTATAATAATACGCAGAGTCGAGACCGTAACTTTCAATACATTTATCGCGAAAATTTTCAAATATGTCGGCTAACAGCAACTCGTCCGTTTTTAAATATAGATCGCTGTATTCATTCAAGGTTGACCCGAGAACTGTTGTCATACGTTCACGGCGTGCGCGTAATCGCTTTCGGATACAGTGTCACCGGTTAAGGAAATGTAGAATGATTCGCATGGTGGTAAACGCGTATCCTGCAGCTTGTCAGAGCAATCAATGTATTCGTATGAAAAAATCCCTTTTCGTGTCAGTAACTTCTCAGAAGTCTGCTTCTCAGAAGTCTGCTTCGTTGTAAAATTCGAAGTTCATTTTTATTGAGAAAGGAAGCTAATTTGTCGACTACTGGTACTTAAAAATTTATAAGAATCGATGAATCGTAATTTTATGTTATTTTGCGAATCTGATCTTTCAGTGATATCTTTAACATTTTTTGTAAATGATATATATTTTTCGTTTGTTATTTAATAAATCTATACTGCCTTCATATGCTGTAGCTATTTTTTTGATAATAAAATGTGAGTCATAACCTGATAAATTGTAGAAAACTATGGGAATAAAATATGAGATTTTATAATTTAAATTGCAATTTGAATGCGCGGGACCCCTGTAACGACCGATTAAATGGCAATGATCGCTTACTCGATTATCGTCTAGCGCGAAAGGCTTTTCGCACACGTGACAATGCTGCGTAATGTCTTCCATTTTTCGCTCGACAAAGTTTTCATGGGGACATTACTTGCTAAATTTTTTTTTACGCAATGTGCTAAACTTCTCAATTTTTCGACGAACTATGAAATCCGGATCGCGACGAAATCGATATTTTGATAGTGAATCGTCGTGCGAACAGCACACGTGGTATCCTATGCTAAATACTTGATGATGATGTTGATACGTGCGTGTAGATGCTTCCTGATTGCTATCAGTTTTCTCGAGGATGCATTCTAGATCAGCGTAATAAAACAATAAATGGAACTCGTTCCTTCCTATTATAGTTGTTAAAACTTAACCACTTGTCATCGTCGCTGGGTAGTCGGATAGTGCCGTCGGCAATCTACCACGTGTGACTGCAATCTCTCGTTGGAATGAAAATAATGTAAACAGCTGCAAATATAAATAAATAATGTTAATTTTTTTTTAAAAGAAAAATTCATTTTTATTAATCATATACTTACCGATCGCAAATGTACTTTTGACCATGATATTTATTCAATTGCGAGCTCATGAGCCGAGACAGATTCTTGATCCATACGAAATGGCTTACATTGTCGTCTTACGAATCTTGCAAATATAATAAATTGACATGTTTCTCCTTTTTTTGTCGTCAGCGAGTCGTATCAGGGAGAACGTTTAGCGTTTTCTGTCCCTCGATACTGTATACATTAATGGACACATCGTTGAGAAGTTCTAATTTCGTTACGTCTTTTAATGATATAGGAAATTTTATATTTTGGAAATACAGCATCATCGTATAATGTGGGTAGGAAGATTCATAATCCGCGTTTCTTTCGGCTAGGTACAGAGCGGCGACCACCGATCACGCGAAGCATGCATTGTCCATCGATCGCACATTAATTACCGCTCTCTTTGTCATTATCTCTCGCGGCACTTCGAAGCGACATCTCACGCGCATTGAATTACATTTATTGATGTTTATTGTAAGATTCAGGATTCGCGACAACGCCCACTTACTGTCACGTTCTTGAAACTCCTCGAGAGATGCCAAGATGGATTCGATGATGTGCTGCTCGTACCTCTCATGCAAATTCGATGTTTGAAAGAGTTCATAGACTTCAACGTACTATAATCGGGCACATTTCTAGACTGAATTTATTTTCGTCTGTAACTCCTTTTCAGAGTAGAGCATTACACGCTCATTTTCAAAGTATGCTTCAAAAAAATGCTCCACCCTCATAAAAATTTGTGAAAATACAATTCTATCGACTTTCACTTACATTTACACTTCTACTAACCTTGAAACATATTGCAAAAATATGTTCGATTGTCATGTCCCCTCCCAAAAAAAAGGATAAATGATCGAGGCTCTTTTATTAAGGGAAGGAGACATAGCGTTTATATTATCGATTTCAACAGCAGCCAGATGTTAGCACTCAATTGATTAATTATGAAACTTGGTTGTATTTATTTAAAATAATTAATAAATGTTGTTTCTAGAAAAATTACATTACGCCATATCTTGGTCGAAAAACGGTTGGAGCATATATCGGCGAATACCCTTTGTAACATTTTTCGTTTTACAACCATTTGTTTTTTTGTATTGTTTTTGTTCATCGCAATATTCTCTTTTTTGTGATGTTTTTTTGTTGTCTCGTACGTGACTGCAGTCCCCAAAATCTGAGATGTCTTGCTGCCACTCCACATGACGTCATACACTCACCTCCGAAGGATCCCCGCATTCCCCTTGAAGTTCCCGAGTTAGATCTCTCACAGCATTACTACTATAATTAAATAGTGCAGGTCTGGAAAATAACACAAATTTTTATTATTCATTTTAAAAAAATGTTGCTGAAAATATTTATAATTTTTTTCTTTTTTAAATGTATGAACTTATCACAGAAATATATTTTATTCTTTGTTGCTGTAATTTGCGATCTCACAAGGCGAGACAGATACTTGACCCATGCCCTATATTATTGTTGTATGGATCCTGCACGTACAAGAGATTGACGTGCTTGTTCCTCTTTCAGTCGGTGAGCCATAATGGAAGAATTTCTTTTTGCTTCTCGATGAGATAAACATTGATGGAGATATCGTTGAGATTTTCAAATCTTTTAATTTGACTCAATGTCATTGGAAACTGGATGCCTATGAGATTTAGCACTATAGAATAATACGAATATGAGGACTCTCGCTCTAAATACTTTTTAGCTGGGTGTAGAATGACTATCACCGACCATGCGAAACATACGTTGCCTAAAGATTGCACGTTGATTATCGTTCTCTTCATTTTAAATTTCTCGTGGAAGTTCGATGTGGCATCTCGCGTGTAACGGATTGAACTTGTTCACGTTCACGGTCAAATTCAGGATACGCGATAGCGTCCACCCACTATCACGCTCCTAAAATTCCTCCAGCGATGTCAGGCTCTATGACACGAAACTCATATCACTCTTCTAAATTAAATGAACAGAAGAGTTCATAATTTTTCGTATTAACATTTTTATTCGTGCGTTTATCACCTGATATGAATTCGCCATTAAACGCGGTGTTTATCTTAATATTATCATGTTTCTGTATAACGTCTCGCACATTATTTCTTTCACTAATTTTAGCACTATTTCTATCACATCTTCGAGGAATTGGCGAGGCTCGATGTATCCAGAGTTTATCACGACACCGGTCAGTATACGGCTTTCGAATGCTGTGTGATTTTACGCCATCGGAGTCCCGCGCTATACCCAGCATCCATTTGCGCAAAACGTCCATGCATAGAATCCTTCAAATTTTCAAGCAACACGAGTGATTAACGATTGTTTAATTCCTATCAATAATCGCGAGCATTTAACACGACTGTTTTTCCAGCGATTTGATGAAATTATCGTAACGCTGCCACGCAAGAAATTCTTCTCGCGTATTCAACTGAGCGGCTTGCACTATGAGATCACGCTTCGTTCGATATTAAAATGTACTGTTTTTCACAGTCACTAAAATATAATTTTCACACAGTCACAAGTGTAATTTTTTTAACAGTTGCATTATGTTCGAGAGTGAGACAAAGCGAGAGCGATAGAGAGAGCATTTGAGCGAGAAGGAATTTTGAGCTAAAGTTCGACTTACGCGAATCTTCGATCACAAGTCGAACGCGGCGGCTTTCTTGCGGCGGAGTGTCTCAAAGGCAATTGCACTTATTGCAGAGCGTTAACTTTGACCGAAAAAAGTGAAGAAGAAAGATCACTGTTCGATTCTGCTTTTTATCTATTTTGTAGAACAAAGGTTTCCTTTTTCAATCGCCTATGAGATTCTCGAAAAATTATAAAAGTTGAGGTGACTCCATGATTCGGGCAGCGATTGGCAATTCTCGACTGCGATGGCCAAGCAGTACGCTATTGCCATGCGCGCCCGCCAAATCAGGAATTCTGATTGAGGTGTCAGTATGTTTCGTGTCACGCGAGCGCGCGTGCGCTGTGACCGATCCGAATTTGATTGCCGTTTTAGTAATTGGTTTTTTGTGTACGTATGACATGCGGTTTGATTATATTTTTTGACTTTATCAACTAAGTGATTGTCGAGTTTGTTTTTTGGAAACTTCTAAAAACGTTTGAACTTGTTCTAGAAATTTCCAATCCACATGTCACACGTACACCGAATCTGCGAAAACTGTTTTTTCGGATGCATCTCGAACACATTAAATGTCTTTCACATTGTGCAAATAGGGCAATATATTGCATATTGTGCAATAGATTGCATGGTAATATTTGAGATAACGGATCTCGATATTCCTTACAATACA
The DNA here is from genome assembly GCA_017607545.1 of Acromyrmex charruanus. Lineage (NCBI taxonomy): Eukaryota > Metazoa > Arthropoda > Insecta > Hymenoptera > Formicidae > Acromyrmex > Acromyrmex charruanus. Next base: position 67,045 of record JAANIC010003001.1, on the reverse strand, counting down.
TACCATCAATACGTACGAGTATATATTAACTAATAACATGTTGGCGAACAGCGTGAAAACGTAAAAATAAATCATTCTTATGATGCACGATGAGCAAAACTTGTCACGATCTGAAGAATGGTTTGAAGTATATAAATAATAAAAGTATTATATATGATGCATTCTATTTATTCCATCAAAAGTATTGATTTTAGCCCGCGTTATCGAATGACTTGTTATTTCAGCACTAACAATGTCACTATCACTGTAGCTTTCATAACATGAGTCCGCGATATCATAATCTGATTTTGATTCTGATTCTGATTCTTCTTCATCAATTATAAATTCATCTTATAAATCTTCTAAATCAATTTCTAATTCTTCTTGAGTTTCATGTTCTGCTTCTACTTCTACAGCTTTGTATTCCATCTTGAATAAAACTCGAAGAAAAAAATTTTGGAAAAATTGAAGATTTGCGTATGTATTCCCTCAAACCTTTCAGTTTCATTTCTGACAGCGTGTATACAGATCTCTCCATTTTTATATGCTACTGAGGGAGGGACTTGCATTTTTGTGAACATTCAATTTTTTTTCCATTATCGAATTTTTTACTTTTGTATCCTTTTAGGTGATTCATAGTATGGTCTAATGACTTCTACATCGATAACTAAGATATGTAAATTCCACATTTGTTGACAAAAGACTAGATGGAAATGGGATATTAATGGTACATTATTTTCATGAATAGACATACTTTATTGTTGGCGTCAATCTCCTAGATAAAAAAAGGTTCGGTATCATTAAAGTGCATTTTTAGTACATATGTCATTGTGCATTAATAATAGTTATTAGGTGTTGGAATTAATTCGTAGCGTTTTTTTAATGAAAGAATGTTATTTATTTCACATGAGCATTAAAAAATACATTAATGAAAGTACTTCCCATCACTTTCTACTACTTTTGACCATCTTTCGGGCAGTGAATGAATACCACGTCGGAAGAACTGTTCGTCTTTAGATGAAATCCAGGAATCGAATCATTTTGTACAATCTTCATAAGATGTGAACTTCTGCTCGCACAAGCTATGAGCTAATGATCGAAACAAGTGGTAGTGCAATATCAGGAGAATACGGCGGGTGCGGCCATTAGCACTTCCCATTTAAGTGTTTCCAGGTATGTTTTTACCGGTTTTGCAACGTGTGGGCGAGCATTGTCGTGCAGCAAGATGACTTTATCGTGTCTTTCGAAGTATTCCGGCCGTTTTTGCTTCAATGCACGGCTCAAGCGCATCAGTTGCCGTCGGTAGAGATCTCCAGTAATGGTTTCATGCGGTTTTAGCAGTTCGTAGTATATGACACCCTTCTGATCCCACCAAATACAGAGCAGGAGCTTTGAGCCATGGATATTGGGCTTTGCCACTGATGTTGATGGTTCGCCGGGCTTAACCCATGACTTTCTGCGCTTTGGATTGTCATAATGGATCCACTTTTCGTCACCGGTAACAATCCGATGCAAAAAACCTTTTCTTTTCTGCCGTTGAAGCAGCAGTTCGCACGTGAGAAAACGTCTCTCAATATCCCTTGGTTTCAATTCATATGGGACCCAATGTCCTTCCTTCTGGATCATGCCCAAACTTTTAAGACGTTTTCCTATTGTTGAGAAGTCAACTTCCAATGACGTAGATAATTCTTTAAGTGTTTGACATGAGTTTTCATTGAGCAGTGCCTGCAAATCGTTATCTTCAAATTTTTCGGCTGACCAGGTCGCTCCTTGTCATCCAAGTCGAAATCACCAGCTTTAAAACGTGCAAACCACTTCCTACACGTTTGCTCAGCCAGAGCATGTTCACTATACACATCCACTAAAATACGATGAGCTTCAGCTGCACTTTTGTTCATATTAAAGTAATGAAGCAAAACTCCCCGCAAAAACACTTTATCTGGCACAAATTTTGACATATTCAATGAATTATACAGTGTTGTTATTTATGATTTCAAGAAAGGTTATGTACGGCAAATGACGTCCTATGATAGATGTTTACAATGTATACAGAACTATAGGTAACAACGAAATAGTGTACTGCTTGTGCCATCTCTTGTAAAACGCTACGAATTAATTCCAATACATTAAAAATTAACTTGCATATTTTTTAAGATAAGTAAAATTCTAGACTGGATACATTGCTTAAAACTCATTTTTGAAAAAAGATAATGGGAACAGACAGACTTTATTGGCGATCCTCTTATATTGTATAAAAAAGATATAGTCAAAGTGCATTGTTAGTACATGTATTATTGCATTTATTTTAACATAGGTTTTGACGGCAGTTACATTGAAAAAATTAACTCGCATATTTCCAAAATTAAGTAAAATTCTAGATTGGATACACTGTCTGAAAAAAAGTGGAGAAGGAAACATGTATAAAGAGAACTCTAATACATCATTCTTTTAGCTTCGACTGCAGTTACTGCACTTTAATCGAGAATTGTAAATTTCCTCTATTCTGTGCAAAATGAGTGCAAATAAATAATATTGTTCATCGATGGTGCATTTACTTCGTAGTAGAGAACTTGGATTTCGAAACGTGCTTATTCGCAATGATAAATGGTGTGTCAAACATGGAAAATGGCAGATATGTGAAGATATCAATGCGTGTAATTCAAATTATAATGATCGTCTAAATTCAAATCTTCATACGTGTCATTGTACAATTCATTAGCGATGAAAGCTACACTGAAGCTCTATCACATATAGACATAGGATTGAAGAATACATATTATTTCTGTGTTATAAAATATGATCTTCCTTTTGTTGATATTAATGATATTTATATTGAATTTCTCAATTCACAAATATGAATTGGAAATAACTATTGATGCTAAAATAATAATTTTCAATAATAAATTGGATATTCCGCTAGAAAATGTGAAATGGGAAGCACTTGTTAAAGATACATATGATAATATTACTGATTCAATCGGTTTGCTCACTTCAAACGCTCTGATATCTATGGAATGTGAAACTTTTGAATATTGGTTAAGGGATTCAGTATTTAAAAAAGAGGCATAGCAATATTATTATATCAGTCGCTCAGTGGACACCGATGAAGCACTCATACAACGTAGAGCAGATTCTCATTACAGTCATTACGCTTTCCTCGAAAATGTAAGAAAGTATAAACTATTACGTTCCGATTCAGCAAAAAGAATCATGCAAGTAAGTATTACAATTTTATACTCTTTTAATTTTTTATATATTTTCTCTCTACATTTCGCTTACTTATATCGATCATTCGTCTTTTTTATTACAGCACATTTCCTCTGTATGCCTTATATCTTAAGAAAAAGATACGCATTAACATCTACAGCTTATAAATATCTGGATAGTAAAATAGCCGTGGGATCTATGTCCTATGTGGAAATCGCGATCGACGACACTCAAGGTAACCGCATCGTTCTGTCATAAGCTACCTGGACGGTATTCGTCGGTATGGGTGGATATCGAGCGATTGATGCAGTCGAATACTTCATCATTAATGATTCAAGATTTTGTGATTGAACTTGGCAAAATACATAATGTGCACAATGTAAAATTATCATTATGTGATAAGTGTTTGTATATGAAACCATCGACTATACTTTTTATGCTTGAACTTGAACGATGCGTTGAACACGTGTATTCCGATTTATGTCATTGTACGAATAGTATAAATGATAAATTCAAATATTTCATGACTTATTTAAAAAATTGCATTATGGATAAATTTGATGCAATAAATATTTTGCGCAAGATTTATGATAGAAATTCTAATATCGAATGTGAATTGATAGCATATGCTTCAGATCATATTGTATGCATTATACGAAAAATGAGAATATTAAATAAATAAATATTAAAATTATATTACTCTTTAAAATTATTCAATCTTTTGTCTCTCAATCATTCCTTATTCATATCTCCATACTGAATTACTTGATAAGAAAGCATGTTTGGCCATTTGTATTACTAAACATATTATCAGTTAAATTAAAATTATTGCCAAATCATATTATTAAAAAATCGTAAAAAATAAATATCTATTTGATAAAATTGTGTGCGAAAGAAAAAAATAAAAGAGAGCACAACGGAAGGACGAGAGAGCGCAAATAATAAGTATAGAATTATAACGGATGGAAGAGAGAGAATTGCATCCTACAATAGATAGAAGAGAGAGGACAACAGTAGGTTACAGAGAAGGGACGAAATTCGCTTCCCCTCTAATACCGTGACGCGCTTCCTCTTTCCCAACGTCTGTGAGGCACTTTCCCCTCCCTGAATCCCTGATTCCCTCACACATACACGCACGCACGCACGCACGCACGCACACACACACACACACACACACACTGTATACGTATACGCACTAACATATAGTGAGTTAGAATCCCTATATTTATCGTACTAATTTTCATAAAATTTCCCACCGAAAGTATCTGTACGGATGATGACGTACAAACCTACAGGAGCATTCTGCTGACAACAAACGCTCACTGGCGGGGTTATAGCCCGAGTAATCAAGTAATGAGTAAAAAAGTAAGGATACAAGTATAAGAACATAATTGCGCCATTGGTGTCAGATAAAAAAGTTGGAACGGGAATAAATAGAAGAATGGATTTATCGTATATGATGACGCTAAACGACAACAAGATCGATTATATCCATTGGGACGATCCCAATAAAATTGTGGATTGTCTGCGATTGTTCGAGACCTTACGCCAGGCTGGTCATAATGGTCACGACAACGAGATTCTGTTGATTATCGAGGAAGCCGATTATCTTTGCGAAGCCGATCTGATTATAAATTGACCTTGTTCTACACATATTGTTCAGTCGACATTACAATGCCGATCAACAAGTTTGGACTATCGCTTGGAGGAGGAAGCGAATCACACTATCAGTGGCGTGGATTGTTCAGAAATTACGTGTGCGATAACGCTTTTTTGCATAGTTGCAGCCGACTATTGACACAAAGTCGCGCAGGATTCGACGATTAACGCTACCGGTGGATGATGCTGACGCAGCAAACAAACGATACATGCAGCAGAGTGTTCAAAATTTGAAAAATCGTCTGAACGAAATCGAGAGGAAGTTTGTAACCTTACAAATTAATGTGTAGGTTACGCTAAACGAATTTGAAAAGACGATTCGAGAAGTGCCTCGTGCCGAATAATTATTCACAATGTCCGAGAAATGGCTGCTGGTTGATGAATTGCACGCGAGATGAAATTTATCGCGAAGACACGTCATAGTACACGGATACGATAACTTGTGACAGGTGGATGTGGTCAAGATGCGTTCTTATACGCGATTCAACAGAGGTTACCACTACATTCTCACCGTTATCACATGCTGAGTGTGTCTTTAATGTGTGTGAGTGTGTCTTTAATGCCCGTATTCATATTCAGGCCTTACATATTTAAGGCTTCCTTAAAATCTTCGGATATTCTACGAATTATTTTATTAACTACTGAGCATCTAAAGATAAATTTAATGATTCTATAATTAACCTGTAGTTGGAAATCTTAATTGGTGAAGTTGGTTAATCAGTGTTAGTTGTACAAGTTGGCTATTAGTCAACTTCACCGATAAGACTTAAGACCATGGTTGAAGGTTTAACATGGTGTGGTCAGTTTAGGCAAATCACGCCCCTTTTGCGAGCACCGTTCAGAACTTAGAACTACCAACTGCGAAAAATTAATGATGTTGCCACGACTGATCTCTCTATGCATCTTCGTCAGATCCCGCGATATCCTTTTTTCTCTTTGTTTCGAAACGAAGAGCAACATCAACTATCAAGCAAATGTCAAACTTTATTAAGAGTTTATTAGAGTACGTATTATGAAATTATTCGAAATGGATTCCTATTGGAATTATTCAATTATTTCTTAGATTTCTATTGTATTTTCTTGGAAAAACGATATAATTCCGTAGGTATCCTAAGGTGGATTCCACTGAGCTATACGTTGATATAAGTAATGTCGATACAAATTGTACTTATTTATTTACTTATTTATTTATTTATTTATTCATACCTGGGAAAAAAGTTTTATGTGTAATTGTATATATAGGATTGTATATATATATATATATATCCCGTAAGTTTTTACCAAGGGTTTTTGTGTGAATAGAACGGATTAAACTGAGTCAAAAAGTTCTTTACCATTTTGAAATTTTCGCAATGTTTAACGAGATATTAATTACTAAAAATCGCTGAATATTGGTTTTCAATTTTTTATTCAAATACTATCAACTTACAGGAAAACAGCGAGAGACAAAAATTGTTTATTTTTTTCTCATAAAGTTTTCAGAATTTTTTCAGAATTTTTTAATATTGTATTTTTATTATTAAAAATAAGAAAATGCAGTACTAAGAAGTTGATAAAAAATTCTGAAAAAATTCTTAGAATTCTATGAGAAGAAAATAAATAATTTTTGCCTCTTGCAGTTTTTCTATAAAGTTAATTTTGAGTATTTGAGTAAAAAATTATTGAAGACCAATATTCGACAATTTTTAGTAATTAATATCTTGTTGACTACTACGCAAATTGCACAATAGTTTTCAATCCTGAATGCATTTTTATTTATTTATTGGAATTGCATAGAGCATATTTCTATGCCTTTCAATCTAAAAATAATATTAGCATTTTCTGTGCAATACTACTCAATTCAGAATTATGAAGTACAGTTTTTTAAATTTAGTTAAATTCAAAAATAATATCAGCAATTTCTATACAACGTGAATACTGCTCAATTCAATATTCTGAATATAAAATGCAGTTTTTCAATCTAATTGAATAAAAAAAATTTTTATAAAGATGGACCATAAATGCTATTTAAATTATTCAAAATTATAAGTAGGAGATTTTTCGTTTCAATCCAACTAAGTTTAAAAAAGTTGTAACGTAAAAATTATTGAGTTATGTTCTTTTGTATCTCTTTGATTAGAAGTAAAATAAATGATCGATGTAAACACTCGTAAATCAAGTCAACACTCGTAAATCTAGTCAAGAATACAGCCCGAATATTAGGCTAATCACAGGGCGCGACATCGGCCAAACGAGATTAGATTATCTGACACTTACTCAATGTTGTCTCAACTACATTACTAAATGTAAATTGTTTATACTTTATTATATCTATTAAATGATGATATTTTTATTAATATCTATATAATTTCGTTACTAGTTTAACTGGTTGTAATTGAAGTAGAGAATGAATAACACATTTATTATTAACAATTGAAGAAGTGGTATAGCGGATAACATAGAAGATTCATAATACAGAAGTCCTGTATTATGGTTCGAATCCCATTAAGATGCGTTTTTTAATATCAATTTGAAGTTAATTTCAGGTATAATTATTATAAATATATATAATAATTATTATAAATATCTTAGGAATAAAATTTGTAACCCTTAAATATGAATGTTTTTTTTTGTCGAATATTAAACTAATGCCAGCTCAGATCCAATCTATTTCAATCCATTCAATCCATTTTCATGGATTCAAAGTACGCATTAAAAAAATTTTAATCCATTTTAATCCATTCTCGTTTGCTGAAAATGCTATTGGTACTTGGTCACCAAAGACATGACTCTGAAAGCTTATCTGAAAAAGATCAAAGGTGCTGACGCTGCTTGTTCCTACCTGTATATCTTTATACTGTGCTAAAAGTTGTCTGCACACAATGAATGTGCAATAGGAAACTATCATGTATAGAAAAGAGATGCCAACAGATCACGTGATCAGCCTCTCTGTGATTGGTTCTTAAGTATATAAGAGATGTCACAGCGATCTAACTTTTAATTTTCAAGCAAACGAGAATGGATTGAAATGGATTAAAATGTATTTAGATTTTCAGAAATACGAATTTATGAATGTTAAAATACATCCTTTTCGATCCTGAATATATTTTTATTTATTTATAGGAATTTAAAACAAATGTCAAATTTTTTCAATCTTCAATGCATCTTTAGTTTATTTATAGAAATGGAATGGAGTATATTTCTATGCTTTTCAATCTAAAAATAATATTATATTATTTTATATACATATATGTGCATCGTGAATATTGCTCAATTCAAAATTGTGAATAGGAAATGAAGTTTTTTAATCCAGTTGAATCTAAAAATAATATCAGCCATTTCTGTGCATCATAAATTGAGTTTTTAATCTAATTGAATAAAAAAAGTTTTTTTTTTTAAATGAACCATGAATACTATTCAATTCAAAATTGTGAATAGAAAATCCATTTTATTTAAAAATGCATCATAAAATCTATTGTACTTTATTCAAAATTATGAATAAGAGATTTTTTAATTTAACTGAGTTAAAAAGAAATTCTATCGTAAAATATATCATGAATTTTACTTCATTTAATAGTTAAAAAAAAAAAGAACTACATGAATATGTACAATAAATGTTACATATATAAATTACTTATTTTTAATTAATAAATCAATCGCTTTTATGTATATTTCATATTAATATGTTTCCTTCATTATATAGCTAGCGTATACTTTTTGTTTAAAGTTTTAAAATAATAACTATTGAAGTTCATGTAATTACTACTTTAATTTATTTAAACTCTTACACGTATAAAATTTTTTATATGGAATCCAATTCATTTTTATGGATTTAAAATACGGATTCGGATGGATTGAAAATTTTCAATCAATTTCAATCCAATTTCGTTTGCTGGGCGAACCATGTGCACCACTATTTATTTCAGATTCTTTCATTTCATGCAAAAACGCATTGAATAAGCCTTTCGTTCATTCTGTGTATACACATATATATACACAGTGCGACAAATATGTTCCCGGACACGAACCACTCTCAGCAACCAGTGGCGACATCTGTGCGTCCAAACATGCATTTTAAAGTTGAACATTTTGCTATCATCTGTCAAAGTTTCATTCATTTTGGTTGACATATAACGAAGATATGACAGTTCATGTTAAACAAGATTTTGGTCGAGTTAGAAATTTTAATATGGAACAAAGAGCAGTGATTAAATTTAACGCAAAACTTGGTAAAAGTGCATCAGAAACATTCCGATCGATGCAACAAGTTTAAGCAGTCAATATCTAGGTCGTACAGCTGTTTTTGAGTGGCATAAGCGTTTTTTGGAAGGCAGAGAGACCCTTGAACATGACAAAAAATCAGGACGGCCAATTTTGGTTTGAACACCCGAAATGATCGAAAAAGTACGTGATTTTGCAAACGATCGCAATATATCACTAAAAATGATGGAGGAGGCTTTAAATATCAGTAGAGAAACGATTCGAACCATATTACATGAAGATTTGGGTAAAACGAAGGTTTGTGCGAAGTTTGTTCCACACACATTAAGAAGCGATCAAAAATCAGCGACAATCAATTATTCCAGAGACATCGTTGCAGCCGCAGAAAATAATCCAAACTTCCTAAAATCAATTGTTACGGGTGATGAAACATGGTGCTTTCAATATGATCCAGAAACTAAGCGTCAAAGTGCGGAATGGAAGTCAAAAAATTCACCACAAGCAAAAAAAGTACGAAAAGTTCCATCAAAAATCAAGACAATGCTCATCACATTCTTTGATAGCAAAGGTATTACCCACAAAGAGTTTGTTCCAACTGGCCAAACAATTACTGGTGCATATTATCTCGAAGTTTTAAAGCGATTGATGGGCAGAATTCATCGTATTCGAATATCGTGATCCAGAAGATTGGTCTTTGTTGCATGATAATGCACCGAGTCACACTTCATTGATTGTCCATCAATGTTTGGCTCGAAATCGTGTCTCCGTGTTAAACCATCCACCGTATTCACCTGATTTGGCCTTCTGCGACTTCTCATTATTCCCAAAATTGAAATTGAAATTGAAAGGACGCTTTTTTGATGACATTCCGACCATCCAATCAGCTTCTACACAGGCACTAGAGGCAATTCCGCAAACTGAGCTAGAACATGCATTTGAAAGCATCATTTAACAGATATAATAAAATATAAACATTATTATGAGACAACATTGGGTAAGTGTCGGATAATCTCATCTCGCTTGGCCGATGTTGCGCGCCGTGATTAATCTAATATTCGAGCTGTGTTCGACTTAGTTTGTGAGTGTTCACATCGATCATTCATTTTATTTCTAATCAAAGATAAACAAATGAACATAGCTCAATTATTTTTACGATACAATTTTTTTGAACTTAATTAGATTAAAACGAAAAATGTCCTACTTATAATTTTAAATAATTTAAGTAGCATTTATGATCCATTTTTAAATAAAAATTTTTTTTATTCAATTAAATTGAAAAACTGCATTTCATATTTAGAATATCGAATTGAGCAGTATTCACGTTGCACAGAAATTATTGATATTATTTTTTAATTTAACTGAATTAAAAAAACTGTACTTTCTATTCACAATTCTGAATTGAGTAGTATTCATGATGCACAAAAAATGCTAACATTATTTTTGATTGAAAGGCATAGAGATTTGCTCTATGCAATTCGTATAAATGAATAAAAATGCATTTAGGATTGAAAAGATATAAACATTTGCTTTATGCAATTCCTATAAATGAATAAAAATGCATTCAGGATAGAAAAGGATTTATTTTAACATTCATGAATCCGTATTTCTGAAAATCTGAATCCATTTTAATCCATTTCAATACATTCTCGTTTGCTGAGTATACAAATATATAGTGTTCTGCAGTTTTATAATGCGCATGTGCACAAGTAATACTATGGACTATGGCAGAGAACGAAACGTAACTGTCGTAACGTAAGGTAAGGCAAAAAATGTAACTGTCGTAGTCGTAACTGGTCAGGAATGGTCAGGAAAGTGCGTCGGAGAGACGAGTAATATATATAATGAGTAATATTAATGCACGTATATCTTAATAGTTAATAAGTAAATATATATATATATATATATATATATATATATATATATACACACACTAACACAAAATAAAAATAGATTTATTTTTAAAGGTAAAATAACTTATATCGAATTTATTCTTTAAACAAATTTGCTATAATATATTTTTTATATAAACTTATTCTAGAAGCTACATTAATTATACAAAGTCTGAACCGATTACAGTTAATGAAGACAGTAATGAACCACAAAGTGCTATGCATTAAGCAGTGGAGAAAATAAAAGGGTAAATGAGCAACTTGTTAATAAGTTTATAATAATAACGTTTTATAATAATAAAGAAAATATTCCACTAAAAATGAAAAAATGAAAAATTAACGAAATGAAGGAGTTAGAACAATCATTAGTTCAAATGAATAATAGGATTTCATGCTTATATTGAAAATAAAGCTACGACAGCAGATGATGCTTGGATTTTATAAAAGTACAATTTAACAATGTTCTAGAAAAGGAAAAAATATAAGAAGATAAATGATTATGGATGTCCTTATCGCGCCACTACCAGAAATGTAAAGATTATTTAAGAAGGTTATATGTATGTGCATTATTTTGATATAGTCTTATACGTATGTGCATTATTATTATATATAATGTCTTTTCTTTGTAATAAGTTTGTTTTGTTTTGATGATTTAAAAATTTATGATTATTAGTTCCTTATTTCTAAAAAATCATAGCAAAAATTAGTTTTTTAAATAATTTTTTATACATTGGTTATATGTGCCTTATTCTGTAATATAATGATACCGACATGAAGTTGTTTTGTTTTCTTCTGTAATAAGACTGTTTTATTTTAAAAAATTAGAAACTGACAAATTAATCAAATAGTTCCTAATTTGTAAGAAATTATAATTTGTAAGCAAAAACTATTTTTAATTTTGTATGTATAGATTTATAATCAATGCATTTTTCGTCTTTCAAATGTTTTTTATTGTAATAAAACACCTATTTTACAAACACTATATTCTTTTAATCTGTTCAGACCTGCATACATCGTACAATTTTAAAAGATTATTCGTTGAATATCCATATGATGTGAGATCTAATGTATATAATAATGTGTATGTTGAGAAAACGATCAAAATTTGGAAAAAAGTTAATTTTTTAATACGAATTAATTATTAAAAAGCGCATAAATTAAAAACAAATTTTTAACATGGTTCCCATAAAATCAGATCTGAAGAGATTTTGAAAAATGAGCACTCACATTGAAGAATATTTATTCCATATAAAGATTATGCGATTCACAGGTTTCCTCCGTGTCCAGATCCATTTTTAGAATGCCAACGTTTCGTAAATCTTGCACTTCGTCAGAGCGAGAAACAGCCTGATACTGAGCTGTTTTCCGGGCTGTTCCTTTCATATTACGCTATTTGTTGGAGTGATGGGGGGAAAGAAGAGAATTGTGAATGGGAGGAAGGGGAAATTGGTAGGTCTTCAATAACCAGGAGAATGATTTTCCATATTTTATTCATGTTGTAGTCATTATCTTTATTTAGATTATTAGGGTGTTTTAGTATCTCTATGGCTTCTCTATGCATTCTTGGAAAGTATGATATAATGTAGGTTATTGTGATCATTTTGTCAAACAGTATTTGATGTCCTATTTCGATGTTGTGTCTTGATAATGCTGATTGCGTAGCGTTTTAGCCTGATATCACGTTGATATTCTTTTCGTTGGTGTTCTACTCGTAGGATCTGTACGAGTTTCCGCTCATGCAGAACACAACCAAGTATTTGTGGACTATCAAAACAGTAAATATACTAATCAGATTCTAACTTGGTCTTTTGAGAGGATAGAGAGCGGGGCGCGGCGAAGTCCCCAGTCAGCGGTATCGCTGTTTACATAAATATAGGACCCCGGTTATTACTGTTTACGTAAACATAGGACCTAGGTCGATGGATTACATAAACATGATACGTATGACGACGTTTCGTTATGCGTTCCGTATTTTTCACCTCCGTCGCTCATCGTCCCCAAAAATTGATAATACAGGCTTGAATACACTTATTGCATATACTTACCATCTCTCTTCCCCTTATGTGTCATTTTTTCCGCCGCGTTGTCGCTCCCGTTGTATCTTCTCGCACGCAAAAACATTTTAACATACGTTTTTTTATTTAATGATTTAAATAGAGCTTAATACGGACATGACAGTATCATATCGAGCGCGAAGATGCTGGCTGCGCGCGTAATATGATACGGATACGATAATAAGAAAGGAATAATATCATACATAGTTTAAATATGCGTTTATATTTATATATAACATAGTTTTACAATATATAGTTCGTACAATATTTATAAGTAGTAACTTTAATTTAATTTAATTCAGTTAATTTCAAATCAAATTTTAAACGCCTGCTTCCAATTAACAATAAATGTACATTTACTTTTCATACTGTTTACAATATTATTTAAAGCAAAAACTATTAATTTACACTCTATGTTTGAATTTTTATTATGAATTTTGCGCAAAAAATCAACAGCATAACATTCATCAATGATATAACTTTCACCTGAAAGTATTACAAAATATTTAAATTTTTCATTGACGATATGCATATACTGGCACAGCTCAGAGTATACGTTCTAAACGCAATGTTAGAGTTTGGTGAACCATGCAGAGTACGGTTGACGGCTTCATATACAGACATGTATCGTGCAGTGTTAATTTGACCACATTCACATCACGCATTTTACGATTTCTATCACAAAATTTTGGACCGATAATGATAAAGGTGCGATTGATTGCATGAACCATTCAATATCCGCGTGTCTTTCGATGAAAGCTCGCCATATTAAACGAGGCAACATTACGTTGTTACCTTGGTTGTCGCCAATTGCAATTTCCACAAAAGACACTGTTCCCACGACGATTCCGACATCTAGATATTTGTAAGCTGTAGGAGTCAGTGTAAATCTTCTCCCCAATATAAATGGTATGACGGGGTTTATTACAAGAAAATGTTCTGCATTATATACAAAAAGTAATATATGTATATACAATATATGTGTGTGTGTGTGTGTGTGTGTGTGTGTGTAACAGAGAAAAAAAGGAAAACAGATAGACAAATTATAGAGAAAAGATGAACGACTGATGCAATAACATTGCCCGAGCTCTTTCTAAGTTTTGTCTCCTCTATAACATTTTTTCAGGAATGTATAAGGAATTGTTCAACCAACACAAGGGAGAGACCAAAATTGCAAACGCCGATAGACGACAGCTTTGTTAGTGTAATAAAAGATTTTTTTTTAAGGACATTCGACATGTTAATACATGTTTTCCGATGACATCATAAATGTAATGTTGATACATTACGATGTTAGCAAATAGTATGCATAATGATATAACATTTAAAGATCAAGATGCATTGTGACGTTGTCAAATAATGCACATAATGATACATGCCTCACCCCTCCTATACTCGCCATAATATTTGCATGCGATCTTAAAGATTAAATAAGAAGGTCTGCACACACTTTCCGTAACAGTAATCGTAAAATGTTCCGTAAAAGTTAACCAATCAGAGATGAAAATTTTCGAAAATTGTTGATTGGCTAATTCTTACGATTCCTGTGAGTCCGCTAACATTATTTTAGAAATATAATTTGTTTATATCATATTCCTTTACGTGAAAATTTCACGTAATAGAATATTGATAGATTAAAGCATATGCTTTAAATATTTACAAATTTCAAAACTATGTTTTTTTATTTAGTAAAATTCTAAGTACTTTCTAAAATTCTAAAATTAACTGTTTAAATTCAGCATTGCGATATTATACACTACTCAACAAAAAATAAAAAATACTCTCGAACATGCTCAAAATAGTGCAACATTCAAAATACCATAACTCGATGAAAAATTGTCGTAGATAAAATAATCAAAAAAGCATTTGAAAACTTAAAATCTTTATTTTTAAAATTGATAATTGACATTTTCAATCTGACTGATCCTTTACTATGCGAACGGAAATGGATATCCGTCAAATCCAAAATTTTTACAAAGATGTATGGCGTGAAGTAAAAATCATAAAATTGCAATTTATAGCAATTGAAAAGAGTGAATCTTTATCTTCAATTTGCTTTTTATTGAACGTTGCATGATTTTTTTTTCATCGAATTATTGAACGTTGAAACAAAGATGATCACTTTTGCTTTTATTTTTGTAAATAAAAAACTTAAATAAAAAATTATATGCATTGATATTGACAGCGTATAAGTTCCTGGACATCGGGATTGTCGTGGGATCTACGTCATGTAGAAATGCGATCAGCGACAATCGAGGCAACATACATAATCCTACCTCTACGTGGAAGGCGTTCATCGACAGACGGGCAGATATTGAGCAATTAATGCAGTCAACTGTCCCATTATCATCATCATCACCGATTCAAGATCTGAATGTAGAACTTGTTTAAGTATGTGATGCGAAAAGCGTAAAATTGTAATTGTATGCTTGTATTAAAATGTCGAATGTCCTTAAAAAAAAATCTTTTATTATACTAACAAAGCTATCGTATATCGGCGTTTGCATTTTTGATCTCTCGTTTGTGTTGATTGAACAATTCCATATGTATTCCTAAAGAAATGTGATAAGGAAACGAAACTTTAAAAGAGCTCGGGCAACGTTACTGCAGTCGTTCAGACGGACCGCTACTGTCAGTGATGTAGTCCTAAAAATAAAAGTACCCTGGAGGTGCTTTGAATAAAAGTTTATAAGATTTTTAAAACTCCAATCTGCAACATGTGGAACGAACAAATAAAAAAAAAAGGAAAATGTAATCCTTTCATATAGGATTTGCACCACGGCATCACCGCGCATTAACTTAGACGTTTTATTTTTTTATTTGAAAATTACAGCGAATATCTCAAAATGTTATAAGACTTTTTTATTTCCTTTAACTCCTTCTGCCCTCAAAGTGGCGCGTACATTATTTCTTGTATGTTTGGATTCTTTGGTTAACGACACCATGTTATCATGTCAATTCAGATTTCAGTAAATACTTCTCTTTCTTCTTACCGTCTTATTACATAAACATAAAAAATTAGTTTTTAAATATTGTAATTATAGGAAGAATCTTGTGCGTGCGTGCGTGCGTGCGTGACGTTGCACCACCAGGGGATTAGCCTCCAAAATAAGTACCCTTGCATCGCCATGCCTCGACTACACTACTGGCTACTGCAACGCTTTCCAAACATGTACGATTCCATGAGGATTTATATTTCTATTCAAGATGAAAAGTTTTATAAACAGTAAGTTTTTATTTTATAAAATTTTTTTTGTACCTTTTCTCTATAGCTTGTTTATCTGTTTTCCTTTTTTTCTCTATTATATATGTATATTACTTTCTTCTGCAGAGCATCTTCTTATAACAAATACATCTCGTATATAGGGGAGAAGATTTACACTGACTTCCTACAGCTTATAAATACCTGGATGGTCGTCGTGGGATCAGTGTCTTTTGTGGAAATTGCAATTGGAGACAACCAAGAAAACAACATAATCTTGACTCGTGTAATGTGACGGGCTTTCATCAAAAGATATTGAGCGGTTCGCGTAATCAATCGCACCTTCATCATTATCGGTCCAAGATCTTGTGATAGAAATCGTAAAAATGCGTGATATGAATGTGATCAAATTAACATTGCGCAATACATGTCTGTATATGAAGCGTGCTCTTCATATATTCAAACTCTAATATTGAGTTTAGAACGTGTATTCTAAGGTGTGCTAATATACGTACACAGTGCATTCAAAAAGTTCCGGGACTATTTTTTAAAACAGAGAAAAAACGAGATAATCAAAAGATATTTATTAGTTTTCTACATATAGGCCTTCTCTTTCCACACAAATTTTTGAACGTTCGTAGAGGTGTCGGAAGGCGCGTTTAAACTGCTCAGCTGGTATGGAATTCATAATACGCGTCACATTGCGTTGAATGTCTGGAACATCGTCAAAACGGTCCCCTTTCATAGCGTTCTTTAGCTTGGGAAACAAGAAAAAGTCTGCCGGGGCGAGGTCCGGAGAATAGGGGGGATGGGTGATGACAGTCACCTTCCGTTTGGCTAGAAACTGCTCTACCAAAATCGCGGTGTGCGCGGGCGCATTGTCATGAAGCAAGAACCAGTCTCCGGATTTGTACTGGTTGGGCCGCACGCGCCGTATCCGTGCCTATAATCGTCCAGGACACTTTTGTAAAAGACCGCATCCACTTTTTGCCCTGGAGGCACAAATTCTCTATGGGTGATGCCCTGAGAGTCAAAAAACGTGATCAACATGGTCTTGATTTTCGATTTCACCGCGCGAATTTTGGTCGGCCTCCCCTCGCCGCGACCCCTCCACTCCATCGACTGTCGTTTGGTTGAAGGATCGTACTGAAAACACCATGATTCGTCACCTGTGATAATTTTATCCAAAAAATTTGGGTCCGAATCCGCCATTTCGATGAGAGTTTCCGATGCTGCCACTCGACGAATTTTTTGCTCTGGTGTTAAAAAATGAGGAACGAACTTCGCGCAGATCTTGCTCTTACCCAGTTTTCCGGTTAGAATGGTGTGAACACTTCCCTCGCTGATGTGTAA
Source organism: Acromyrmex charruanus (assembly GCA_017607545.1). NCBI lineage: Eukaryota > Metazoa > Arthropoda > Insecta > Hymenoptera > Formicidae > Acromyrmex > Acromyrmex charruanus. The sequence continues at coordinate 49,502 of JAANIC010003001.1, read as the reverse complement.
CTCGTCGGACAACATTTCAACAGTAGCACGTGGATTGGAGGCCACAGCAACGCGCACTCGCTCGATGTTCGCATCAGTGGTGGAAGTGGAGGGACGCCCCTCTCGCGGATCGTCTGCCAGTGACTCCCGACCGGCTTTGAAACGCGCATACCACTCGAACACTTTACTACGACTAAGACATTCATTTCCATACGCGGTTTGTAACAATTTGAGGGTTTCACTTGGAGTTTTCTTCAATTTAAAACAAAATTTGATGGCGGCTCTCTGCTCCATAATTAAAATTGTGACGCGACAAAAAATCACAGCTTTACTCTATCAGCCAAAACTCGCTACTGAATCGAGATAGCGGTTTGAAATTTTAACAGTAGCTAGCCAGAAGTCGGCGGAAAGTAGTTCGCGCGTTGGAGCAGAGATAGCGCCACTTCCCGATTTTAGCGCGCGGTAGTCCCGGAACTTTTTGAATGCACTGTGTATACTCATATCGTCAATAAAAAATTTAAATATTTTGTAACACTTTTAGGTGAAAATTGTATCATCGATGAATGTTATGCTGTAGATTTTTTGCATAAAATTTATAATAAAAATTCAAACATAGAATGTAAGTTAAGAATTTATGCTTTAAGCAATATTATAAACAGTGTAAAAAGTAAATGTACATTTATTGTTAATCGGAAGCAGGTGCTTAACATTCGATTTGAAATTAACTAAATTAAATTAAATTAAAGTTCCTGTTTATAAATATGGTAAGCCACTTATACTTTGACTACGAGGGGTGTTCAAAAAGTAAGTTTCCCTGCTCCGGGAAAAAAGCAAAACACAATTTTTAGGTTAAAGTAACATATGTATTTATTGTTTGACTTATAAACTATTTTTCTACATAGTCCCCTTGGACTTGAATACATTTTTTATATCTGTTCTGAAGCTTTGACAAACCTAGTTTATAAAAATCCGTGCCCTGTTTTTTAAAGAATAATTTAACAAAGTCTTTCACTTCATCATTTGAATTGAAGTGATGGCCACCCAAACTTTCCTTTAACTTAGGAAAAAGATAAAAGTCACTTGGTGCGAGATCTGGAGAGTAGGGTGGGTGATCAAAAATTTCCCATTTGAATTTTTCCAGTAAGGTTTGTGTTTTTTTTGCTGAATGAGGCCGTGCATTGTCGTGAAAAAGCAACACTTTTCTCGATAATTTTCCAGGACGCTTTCGTTTAATGGCACTTTTAAGTTTATTTAGCACTTCACAGTAACGATCTGCATTTATCGTGGTACCGGATTCAAGAAAATCAATCAATGCACGGCCTCATTCAGCAAAAAAAACACAAACCTTACTGGAAAAATTCAAATGGGAAATTTTTGATCACCCACCCTACTCTCCAGATCTCGCACCAAGTGACTTTTATCTTTTTCCTAAGTTAAAGGAAAGTTTGGGTGGCCATCACTTCAATTCAAATGATGAAGTGAAAGACTTTGTTAAATTATTCTTTAAAAAACAGGGCACGGATTTTTATAAACTAGGTTTGTCAAAGCTTCAGAACAGATATAAAAAATGTATTCAAGTCCAAGGGGACTATGTAGAAAAATAGTTTATAAGTCAAACAATAAATACATATGTTACTTTAACCTAAAAATTGTGTTTTGCTTTTTTCCCGGAGCAGGGAAACTTACTTTTTGAACACCCCTCGTATTTATACATATTTTTTATAATGATTATTGCACGAATTCTTGGAGTTTATTCATATAATTATTTGCTCCTGTGACCACATCTCTCAGCATCAAATGATAAGCCACACATTTTCATTAATATTTATAATTTGTCAATTAACACGGTACCTTTTCACATTTGTTCCAGAAATGAATTGTATAAGATTGCAATGAAATTCGTACACCTCACTGAGAATCTTTCAATTCTTTAGTGGCTGCTATTGATACATGAGTGATGTCTCATATTTTTGAAGAACTGTATTAGCGTTGATGATGACTCTAAAAAAAGTCGAAACGTTTTTAAATACACGCAATCAATTACTGCACTGATTAACAGTATTATTTGCTCCAACAACTGCGTTACACTCTCATTTACCCGATTTTCAGGATTTTTTGTAAAACTATGTTATACATAAAAATAAACGCATATCTGAGTGTATGACATTATTTATTGCTTTCTTATTATTGCAGCGCTATCATATTATGTGCGTCGCTAACATCTTCGCGCTCGATATAGTACTGTCACGCCCGTGTTAAGCTCTATTTTTAAATCATTAAATAAAACGCATGTTAAAATATTTTTGCGTACGAGAAGATATAACAGGAGCAACAATATGATGGAAAAAATGACGACACATAAGGGGAAGAGGGATGGTAAGGATATGCGGTAAGTGTATGCAAGTCTTTTTTACCGATGTATTTTTCGGGAGGGCGGAGGACGGCGGCGGCAAAAAATACGAAACATATAGCGAAATATCATCACACGTATTATGTTTATGTAATCCATAGACCGGGGTCCTATGTTTACGTAAACAGTGATAATCATGGTCCTATATTTATGTAAACAGCAATACCCTGCCCGCGACTACAAATTAATCAATGGAAAACTCTATCTGAACTCGGAATGTTATCCGTACGATGACTTGAATCTGTATTTCGATAAAAACATGTGCGATTCTGTACTTGTACGCGCATTTCTACAAAGGCTATTACGGATACGAGTATCTCGAGCAGAATCTCACCTTTATGACTTTTCTACGTAATGGTCCGTTTGTAATCATCGATTGCTCTCGACAGAATGAATCAGTCAAGAATGCACCGTGGACATGCGATTAGATTTTGAACGTAAGGAGAACGTTCCTATAAATATTACAGCCTATTGTATCATCATACACGATCACGTGGTTCAGTATAATCCGTTGACCAACGTTGTACGCAAAATCACTTAAAAATGTATCCTTTAACACGATATAAAATCTACGATACGTCGCAGTCGACCGCAGTTTTCTTCTTCTCGATGACATGTACGTGGATCTGCAAAGATTCATCGTACAAGAGATTCGTCGTGAAGGAAGTGGAGATGCAGAGAAAAGGAGCCATTCGCATGGTCAAGTGTCCCGTGTCATGGAAACTTTTTCAAAATTCGAAAAATATTGCGCTTCCTGGTTAATTGCTTATCACCATGGATTAGGAGGACGGGATCCCGTACAGCGAGGCCTGATTATAATGGTTGTAATTGGTGCGGAAGAGAATGACGACAATAAGACTCTTGTATACATTAAAGGACGCAAAAAACGCGAATGGCTGACGGATATACTCGATAACTACGACTTGACCATTGAGATCCTGGATGCCGATTACGAAGATATAGATCTTTTACGTAATCTTACGTAGATGTTATTTATACTCTACGATGTGAAAAACGTAATAAAAATTGTGCGTTATAAAATGTATTTAAAATATATAACTGGTGGTTGTAACGCCAAAAAGAAGCTTAAAAATAAAGTATGAAATTTTTTTTTAAATATACATTTTAATTTCTTTCCCCTTCCTTATAATAGATCTGTATATACGTATATATGTACGTATATATTTTTGTATGTACGTATGTACGTATGTATATATACGTATGTGTATACACAGTCCGACAAATATGTTCCCGGACACGAACCACATCTCAGCAACCAGTGGCGACATCTGTGCGTTCAAACATGCATTTTAAAGGTTGAACATTTTGCTATCATCTGTCAAAGTTTCATTCATTTTGGTTGACATATAACGAAGATATGACAGTTCATGTTAAACAAGATTTTGGTCGAGGTAGAAATTTAATATGGAACAAAGAACAGTGATTAAATTTAACGCAAAACTTGATAAAAGTGCATCAGAAACATTCCGATCGATGCAACAAGTTTACGGCAGTCAATGTCTAGGTCGTACAGCTGTTTTTGAATGGCATAAGCGTTTTTTGGAAGGCAGAGAAACCCTTGAACATGACAAAAAGTCAGGACGGCCAATTTTGGTTTGAACACTCGAAATGATCGAAAAAGTACGTGATTTTGTTGCAAACGATCGCAATGCATCACTAAAAATGACGGAGGAGGCTTTAAATATCAGTAGAGAAACGATTCGAACCATATTACATGAAGATTTGGGTAAAACGGAGGTTTGTGCGAAGATTGTTCCACACACATTAAGAAGCGATCAAAAATCAGCGAGAATCAATTATTCCAGAGACATCGTTGCAGCCGCAGAAAATAATCCAAACTTCCTAAAATCAATTGTTACGGATGATGAAACATG
>JAANIC010003001.1:0-25889 GCA_017607545.1 Acromyrmex charruanus | reverse complement strand
GGGCGACAGCACCCTGCTGTGGGCGGCGAGGCACGGTCTCGTCCTTCTTAACAGAGGCCGTGCCAGCACCTTCGTGGGGGCGCGGGGGGAGTCCATCGTCGACTTGACGTGGGCGACCCCCGCGGCGGCCATCAGGATCAAGGGATAGCGCGTGGACGCCGGCTCCCTAGGAGAGATGTCGGATAATCGCGTAATCCGCATGGAGCTGTCCATTCCCGCGGAGGTGTCACTAAGACGCCGCCGACACGAGAAGGAACGTCGATGGGCCCTGCGCAAATTGGACCCCGGCGCCCTCGAGGTGAGCCTCCTTTCCTCCACCTGGCCGGAACCCAACCCGGCCCGCTCGGTGGAGGAGGAGGCCGATTGGCTTGGGGACGCCATGTCGCGCGCGTGCGACGCGTCGATGCCCCGCTGCCGACCTGTGGCGAGGAAGGCAGCCTACTGGTAGTTCGAAGAACTTGCTCAGCTAAGACGGGCCACCGTGGCTGCCAGAAGGAGTTACACTCGCCGCACACGGCGCGGCACCGACGCCGAGGTGGAAGTGGCCGCCGGGGCGCTCCGTGAAGCAAGGAGCGCCCTTAGGGCGGCCATTAGGAGGGCGAAGGCAGACGCTTGACGCGAGCTAGTCTCCTCCTTGGACAGAGATCCGTGGGGGCGGCCCTACAAGATTGTGACGAAGCAGTTTCGTCCGTGGGCCCCCCCTATAACGGAAACCTTGGACGCTCAGTTTCTGGACGACGTGGTGACCGCCCTCTTTCCCACCAGGGAAAAGGATATTCCCGAGAGGGTCGGTCGCCCGTCCGGATGGACGGAGGAGCTGAGCGTCACCGGGGAGGAGATGGTGAAGGCCTTCGCCCGCCTTAAGGGGAGACCGCGGGCACCCGGACCCTCCGGTATACACGGCAGGGTCTGGCTCGTCGCGGCCCCCATAGTGGGCGGCCGTCTGAGGCGGCTCTTCACGAGCTGCCTCAGAGACGGCATATTCCCCAGGTCGTGGAAAACGGCCAGGCTTGTCCTCCTCCGCAAGGAGGGCAAGCCAGCGGAGAGTCCCTCCGCTTATAGGCCGATATGTCTGCTGGACGATGCGGGAAAACTGCTGGAGCGAGTGATCGCTGCCCGCATCGTCCGGCACCTGTCCCGGGATGGTCCCAACCTATCCCGCGGTCAGTACGGCTTCCGGGAGGGCTTGTCGACGATAGACGCCGTCAGGCAAGTTCGGGCCCTCTCGGAGCAGATGACCGCGGAAGGAGAGGTGGCGTTGGCGGTGTCCCTGGACATCGCCAACGCCTTTAACAGCGTCCCGTGGGGCCGGGTGGTGGGGGCGTTAAGAGGACACCACCTCTTGCCCCCCTACCTGGTCGCCATCATAGAGGACTATTTCCGGGACAGGCAGCTGGAGTTCTACGACAAAATGGGACTCCAGCAGCGGAGGGACGTGTCGTGCGGCGTTCCACAGGGGTCCGTGTTGGGCCCCCTACTCTGGAACGTCGCGTACGACTACGTTCTCCGCGCGGCCCTACCTCCCGGCTGCCACGTCGTCTGCTACGCGGACGACACGTTGGTGGTGGCCGGGGGCCCGACCTGGGAGAGAGCCGTCGGTTCAGCAAACGTCGCAGTAGCGTGTGTGGTCGGTTCCATAAAGGAGTTGAGCTTGAGGGTAGCCCCCGCTAAATCGGAAGCTCTTTTCTTCCACGATGGAAAGAGCGGGGCGCCCCCTCGGGCACACATAGTGGTGGACGACGTCCGCGTCCCGGTGGGGCCCACGATCAAATACCTGGGCCTCACCGTGGATGGTCGCTGGGGCTTCGTCGAACACTTCGACGAGATAGCCCCGCGATTGGGCCGCCGAGCGGACGCTCTGCTCGGCCTAATGCCCAACCTTCGCGGTCCGAACGAGTCGGTCAGGCGGGCGTATATGCACGCCGTCCTGTCCGGGGCCCTTTACGGAGCCCCGGTATGGAGTGGGAAGGCTCTGGCCAGCCGCCGCATCAAGGGAAAGTTGCACAGCGTGCAACGGCGGCTGGCCCTTCGTATATGCAGAGCCTACAGGACGGTGTCATATGCGGCTGCCATGGTCCTCGCGGGGATCCCCCCTGCCGAGTATGTGGCCGACGCCCTGGCGGAGACCTTCGCCGGGATGAAGGCCATTCGGCTTCGGGGGGGGGTCGTAACCCCGATGACCGTGGACCGACTAAGGGGGAACGCCCGTCGCCGGGTCTTCGAAGAGTGGCGCGACACTCTCGAAAACGACCCGCCGACAACGGGCGCCCGGACCGTGGAGGCCATCCTCCCCTGCCTCGAACAATGGGTTGGCAGGAGATGGGGCGGACTGTCGTTCCACGCGACACAGGTGCTCACCGGACACGGATGTTTCGGGGAGTATCTGTGTCGCATAGGTAGGGAACCGACTGCGAGTTGTCACCACTGCGACGGGGACCGGCACACGGCGCAGCATACGCTGGAGACCTGCCCGGCTTGGGCGGGCGAGCGCGGTGTCCTGGTCCAGGAGATTGGGGAGGATCTCTCCCTGCCGGCTGTCGTCAAGAAGATGGTCGGCAGGGAGAGCGCTTGGAGGGCCTTCTCCTCCTTCTGCGATCGGGTGATGTCGCAGAAGGAGGAGGCTGAGAGGCAAAGGGAGAGGGCACCGGGAGGCCGTGGCCCTCTCCCGCCGCCGCCGCCGGGCGGCGGAGGTGGCGAGAGGGGAGGAGATGCGAGGGATGGTGGCGTTGGGGGACGACGTGGGCGCCGGCTTCAGCCGGGCCGCTCACGCCCCGGGTCACCGCTCGCGCGCACCCGTCGCCGGGACCGCCCCACGGGGCGAGAACGGCGGCGACCTCCTTCCCCCTTTGCGGAGAGGACGGAAGTGGAGGAGGACGTTGGAGTGGTTCGCGGGGATAGTGGGGTCAGTGAACCCTCCACCTCCGCCGCCACCACCATCAGCGAAGGCCCCGCGTCTCGGACGCGGGGCGCTGTGAAGCAGCGGCGGTTAGCCGACCCTAGGGTCGAACCGCCGCCGGAAACAAGCTGACCCCCCGCGCGCGCGGGGTGCAGTGGCTCATCATCCCCCGGTCGCGACGGATTCGCGCCTGGGCCGGGAGCCCTGCATCACCGCGCGCGTGGAGTGCGCCGCGAGGGCCTCTCAAGGCGCCAAGGAACGAGGGGCGCCAAACTCTGGAGATTGGTGCCCCTTGGGGGGCTGGGGATCCCGGCGGGGGCCGGGGTCTCCGACTCCCGCCACCCAACAACAACCGAGGAGGCAGGCGCAGGGGGTGGTGTCCCCCCTGCGCCCGAACATGGGCAGTCAGTGCCTTTGCACCGCCCGGGGTTGTCGTCTTCCGACGTTCTAAAATCCCCGGGCGGGAATAAGATATCGGCACCAAGCCGATTGGCCAGAGGGACTCCCAGAAGTATGCTGCACGCGTTCCTGGGAGCCCCTCAACTATGTCATGGTAAGGACACCCAGAGGGGTTTTAGTGGGTGCAAGCCCCACATAACCCCGGGCTCTCCCCCGAGACCCGGAGTATGCGTCAGGCATTTCCCCTTCGATATCAAAAAAAAAGGGGGAGGGAGAGAGGGGGGGAGCTAAAAATAAGTTTTGTTGAACTATCAAAATAATTATGTAGAATACTTAAATTACTCTTACAGAAATAAATACTGACCAATAGAGTGATGCCAAATTAAATGCGGGAGTCACGAGAGAGTCAAGCAGAAAGAATGTTTGCAGCCAGCTCCAACGACGAGTGCTCATAGATTTACTTTGTCATTGATTGTCAACATCTCTTTTATCAACTCTCACATGACTCACGTATCGAATCTGACATCACTAACCAATACTAACCAATACTGAAAGGACACACTAAGAGAAAACGAAATAGTTGTGGCAATTATAAATTTGGCAACTTTTACTATTTTTACAAAATAATAGCAATTACAGTAGTACTGAATACTATACGAGGTCTGGCTATTAAATAACTGCTTATGAAAAAGAGTTTTATTTTAAAAATTATTCTACAATCGAATGCTCCCCTTCAATGTACTCCCCTCCCCTCGCCACACACCGTTCCATTCGTTTTTTCCATTGGTCAAAGCAATGCTGGAAGTCTTCTTTTGTAAGAGCATTTAGGAGCTCCGCCGATTTTCGCTTCACCTCTTCCATCGACTCGAATCGGATCAATGTGAAATTTCTCGTTAAATTAAAAAAAACTCCAACTGAGTGCTATAAGTTGTTGAAAGAGGCCTATGGTGAGAATTCTCTATCTCGTGCGCGTGTTTTCGAATGGTATAAACGGTTTTCTGAAGGCCGAGAGAGCACCGAAGATGACCAACGTCCAGGTCGACCATGCTAATCGTTTTTTTCGACATCAACGGCATCGTGATGACTGAATGGGTTCCAGAGGGTCAAACCCCTGTAAACCAAACTTATTATTTGACAGTTTTAGCAACACTGCGAGAGTGAGTTCGTAAGAAACGGTCGGAGTTGTGGAAAAACAAGTCGTGGATCTTGCACCAGAATAACGCACCTGCCCATAACGCGCTGTCTGTGAAGCGTTATTTAGCCGCTAGAGGCACTCCAGTGCTCGAACACGCGCCGTACTAGCCTGATTTAGCACCCTGTGACTTTTTTCTGTTTCCGAAGATCAAGTCTGCCTTAAAAGGAACCCAGTTCGAGTCGATGGAAGAGGTGAAGCGAAAATCGGCGGAGCTCCTAAATGCTCTTACAAAAGAAGACTTCCAGCATTGCTTTGACCAATGGAAAAAACGAATGGAACGGTGTGTGGCGAGGGGAGGGGAGTACATTGAAGGGGAGCATTCGATTGTAGAATAATTTTTAAAATAAAACTCTTTTTCATAAGCAGTCTCGTTATTTAATAGCCAGACCTCGTAAAAAAATACATTCACAGTAACAATATTGTAGGTACTATTAATTGTGAAATAGTGACTCAACTATATTAAGTAGTTATTTGGACTTCATGCAAATAGACAATTATATTTTTCTAGTTTAGACAAAAACTTTTTTTTTAATAAAACACATCGTAGTAATTTATTATTAATAAGATAATTATTAATAAGATAACTCTCTCTCTCTCTTTAAGGAATACATTCAAAACCTCTTCTCTAAAGTTGATCAGTACGAGCAATACGCGGCATTGTCACCAAAGGGACGTAGCGAAGTTCAATTTTTCTTAAGAAGAAAACAACTCAACTTACAATAAAAAGCACACCATTGGATTCGAACTTGAAAGACAAAAATAAATGAAAATTGCATACAAAAATTTGTAACTATGTATTATAAAGTTATAATAAGAATAATAAGTAAATAAAATAAACTAAGAAAATAAAGTGTTACGTCTTGACGACTCCACGATTCTTTTCTTTCGAGAAGAAAATCCATTTTCTCTCAAATGCAAATAACGGGGTCAGTAGCATTGCGGATCGAATATTAATTTTTGGAAAATAATTATTAGTGTTAGATTGAAAGCACGTACAGTAACCCTATGACTCACATATAAGCCCGATCATTCTGACTCATATATAAAACTAAAACACTCTAATCATTTCTATTCTTTCGAAATAATTGGGAAACTTTTGGAAAAAGAGATTAATCACCCATCCAAAGTCCAAGTATCGAATTGCATCACATCCCAATATATGTATATATATATATATATATATGACCCTTCAGAAAAGCGCAATCAATCAGTCATTCAATACACCACCAGTTCTGTTGTAATTCCGAAATCATAGTGCGTGAAGTTCTCCCGATCTGCCGTAATAAACATCTTTCTTAAGCCGATCTCCCTCAACCTTCAAGATCAACTTCATCGGGGGCCAACACTACCAGCCCGTCTTCCAATCCGATCACCTGAGAGATTCATTACCGTTGCCTTTCCATTCAACTTCACAGATAGTGAATAATTAATTTCCTAATACATCGGAAACATTTTTAGTACAAAACGAATCATCACAGAAATTTCTGTTTTTCTACTCCCATCCATTTCCTGTCTCTCTCATAAAACCATTCTTTTCCATTTCATATTTATTCGAATCGATTAATTATATTACTGGAGTTTCGAGCAAGCTATACTCATTTCTTTTGATTACATGAAGCGGTAAAACGCTTCTCGTAATTTTCTCTCTATTGCGATCACTAAAAGCGATAAAGCTCTTTGAATAGTTACTTCTTTACCACTTCACCTTTATTTGGAGCGGTAGAACGCTTCAGGTAATTCATTCTTATTCTTTCTATTACATGAAGCGGTAAAACGTTTCTCGTGATTACTTGAAGCGATAAAGCGCTTCGAGCAATTACATTTCCTTATTCTTCCTATTACATGAAGCAGTAAAACTCTTCTCATGTTTAGTTGAAGCGGTAAAGCACCTCGAGCGATTACATTTCCTTATTCTTCCTATTACATGAAGCGGTGAAACGCTTCTCGTGATTACTTGAGGCGATAAAGCGCTTCGAGCGATTACATTTCTTTATTATTCTTGATACTTGAAGCAGTAAAATGCTTCGAGTGATTCATACTCATTCCAATTCCATGAACCGATAAAATTCTCTCTCTCTCTCTCTCTCTCTCTCTTCTTCTTGTTCTTCTTTTCCTTTCGAATTACTTAGAGCAATAAACGCTTTGAGTAATTCACTCATTTCTCGATTTCTATCGAAGCAATAAGGCGCATCGAGTGATTCAAATTTTCTTATTTATTTATTTTTGTTTTTTTCTCCTCTTCCCTTTTTCTCACTTATTCCTTCTAATGCAAATACTCTTCATCAATTTCGATATTATAACTCCTTAAATTAAAAAGAGAAATTTCTAACATAGATAAAACGCAATCGCCATCGGGCGGATCGAAGGAAGCGAGTTAAGATCGAGGCACTTAAAAAAAAAGGGATCCCGATAATCGTGAAAATTCAATCAGGAACTTTTATCTCCAAAGAGGCCTGTGGTGAGCTGAAGAAGGCCCACGAAAAGCCAATTATTCGGGAGAATCTTTCACTCTCAGCGATCCCTGTGATGGATTTGATCGAGGACGATTCTCCATCTCTTCCAACCATAGATTTTAAATTTCCTTTCCCTTCTTATTTTCCTACCCTAACAAACTCTCCACAGCCCGCAATTCTTTCTCTCTCTTTCTCCCCCATCTCTTCTGAAGACAACAGATCCTTCGACGAGATCTTTCAATCACTTGAAACCCTCGTCGAATCGGCAAGGTTCTCCCTTTGATCACATCACCTTACCTCACACATACACATATATCATCAGAAAAATCTAGATATTAGCTTAGTTTTTAATACGTATTATTATTGTAACGTGCACATATATATATATATACATTAGGGCGGTTCACAAAATTCAAAATATTTTTTTTCAGCCGCCCTCTTGAAATCACTTGTTCCTTATGGTTAAAAATAGTCACTGAATTTTTTTCAGATTTTTTAAAAAATATGCAGAGGTCGTGCAAGTCGCATTTGTGATGAAAATTAATGTTTTTCAGTTGTATATTTTCTTCTACAATGAATTTAAACTTTTTACAAGTTTCAACAATGTAAAATTATCTCAGGAAATTATTATTATTTTAAAATTGTTTCCAAATATAATAAAGCTTTTATGTGTCTGTTATATAGGTTGAAAGTGTAATTTATTGTACATCTTTAGATTCAATGAACTGATAAGTGCACACAAAATTTTTTTTTTAATGCATGACTTTTTTTACATATTTCTTTGATACTTAGCAAGTATATGTTTGATTGCTTACTCGGAGAAAATATTATTTACTATGTACATAAAATATTGAAAAATAAAAAACCGAAAAATTTGATATTGTTTGTGGATTTGTATTAAGACTATTAAAAGGGTAATTAAATATACTCAAAATTACTTCAATATTGTGTAACGTTTATATTATATGTACAATAATACATAATTTATACATTATTTTCTAACGCAATTCTCAAACACAACAGATATTTTTATGGGAATATGGAGACACGGTAATGTCTCAGCGCTAAGATAAGCGCAGCGACACTGCCCGTGGCTACTTTACACGAACCTTTAGTTTTCGTCATCGATCTTTGATGATTTGTAAATAAACACAGAGAGAAGTTGTTTGCTCTCAGTCTACGAGTTTTACAATGTATTTAGTGTATCCTCAGACTTGAACAAGAAACCATTGCACTTTGTCAGTTGTGTGTGAAAAATAATTCAAAAATTTATTTATCGGCTCATAAGTGTATAAAAATATGAACAAAAATGAATAAAAATATTCAAAATTTTTGGCTACTTGGAAAACCTTTAGAAAAGATAGAAAGTTTTTCTTTGCCTGTAACAGGGGACGTAAAGTAGCCACGGGCAGTGTCGCTGAGCTTGTCTTAGCGCTGAGACACTACCGTGTCTCCAGATATTCCCATAAAAAATCTGTTGTGTTTGAGAATTGCGTTACAAAATAATGTATAAATTATGTATTACATATAATATAAACGTTACACAATATTGAAGTGATTTTGAGTGTATTTAATTACCTTCTTAATAGTCTTAATACAAATCCACAAACAATATCAAATTTTTCAGTTTTTTATTTTTTAATATTTTATGTACATAATAAATAATATTTTCTCCGAGTAAGCAATCAAACATGTACTTGCTAAGTATCAAAGAAATATGTAAAAAAAGTCATTAAAAAAAAATTTTTTTGTGCACTTATCAGTTCATTGAATCTGAAGATGTATAATAAATTACACTTTCAACCTATATAACAGACACACAAAAGCTTTATTATATATGGAAACAATTTTAAAATAATAATAATTTCCTGAAACATGATTTTATATTGTTGAAACTTGTTTAAATTCGTTTTAGAAGAAAATATACAACTGAAAAACATTAATTTTTATCACAAATGCGACTTGCGCGACCTCTGCATATTTTTTACAAAATCTGAAAAAAATTTAGTGACTATTTTTAATCATAAGGAACAAGTGATTTCAAGAGGGTGGCTAAAAAAAAATATTTTGAATTTTGTGAACAGCTCTAATATGTATATATATGTATATACATACATATATATAAATGTCTACAAATAAACGTATCCAATTATCTTTGTAAAACAATAAGACAGTGATTTATTGCGCCGCCCTTCCAATTCGTTGTGTCTCGGTAAAAATAGTACAGATTCAATCTCTGGTCGAAATGATTAAGTTCCTTGACCTAAAAGAGGAACGACGGATGCACAATCTCAGGTTGGATAATAACGTCGCGTATCGACGTTGATCCACATCTGAGACATCATAATCAAGTGCGTTCGATTTGTGACACCAGCCTCAGAGCGATAATCAAGAGCGGTGTCAATTGCGTCTTTCCTTGGCTCTCTCCTAACTCCTTCTTCCCATCGAAATAAAAGAATCTTGGGGTCTGGACATAACAAAAGTAATATTAATCATTTATAATATGGTTATAACATTGCTATATTTTCTTTGTTCACTTAATTTAATATTCTTATTAGAATTTTATTTTATATATATATATACATATATATATATATAATGTATTATNAACTATAAATTTGTACTTAAATAGCGCCTGAACTCTATATACAGGGTGATTCAAAATTCCCGCATCCGGAGTACAAGACGTGATGCTTTATGTTAAAACAAATAACTTTTTCCTTTAACAAAATTGCGTCCGACAAGTAGTTTTTGCAGTAGAGCAGGTTGAAGTTAACGAATAAGCGTTCTTGTCTACATGGCGCTCAGGCTGGCGCGCGTTTCTCATACATATGAATAACAATACGTTTTGCGAGCGTTCTAATTCTAAATATCGCACAATTGCGTATGATAAATATTATTAAACTTAAAGAATAGCTTACTAATTAAGCGAATGCATAACTCTCAAATGCTGACAAACTGATCTATTTTGAAACAGTGATTAAAAATAAAGTAAAATATTCGAGATAATATTCGATACATTAAGCGTTAATTCTTTTTTTATCTTTTACGATAAAAAAATTAAAATTATTAATTTTTATGTTAGTTTTAATAATATATTTTAATTAATAATACGTTTATTAATACATGGTGTGTGCGACGGCATCAGAGACAATTTTTTGAATCATTCATTACGTAAGTAACGAAAACAATTATTATTATTATTATTATTATTTATCATTTAAGACTATATTATAAGATGTCATAAACTAATTTATAATAAAGCCATATTTGAATCTTCAAATGTTATTGTTGAATAATAACCAAGGTACACGCGAGTAAGAAGCACGCGTCGGCCCTGAGCGCTGTATATAAGTTTATTCGTTAACTTCAACCTGCTTTACTGCAAAAACTACTTATTAAAGGAAAAAGTTATTTGTTTTAACATAAAGTATCACGTCTTGTATTCCGGATGCGGGAATTTTGAATCACCCTGTATATAGAGTTCAGGCGCTATTTAAGTACAAATTTATAGTTACTGATGTGACTTTTTTCTTTAAATGTAATTATTTATTTTGAATATTGCAAGCACCGTTGTTCAGTACTTTTAATACTCCAAATGAATAATTAATACTGTCTTTCAGTAATAAATTGACTAGTATTAAATTGCTTAATATTTATAAATTTTTGTAAGAATGATTTCAAAATACAGATACAGATCTGAAAATAAATTTTGTTGGATTATCAAATAATTATATAGGACATTCATATTGCTTTTACTGAAATCTAATACTGGCCAATACTGAAAGACGTAATTAATTATTTATTTCAATATTTTAATTATTATTTATACTGTAATTAATTATTTATTTTAAGTACTGAAAATTTTGTTGTTTGGTACTTTTAGTAATCTGAATGAATAATTAATTTCTGTCTTTTAGGAATAAATTGATCAGTATTAAATTAACCAATATATATAATAGATTTTTATAAGAGTAATTGTTGGAATGTCAACATTTTTTGCAGAATTGCTTGTTATGTTTAAATTTCCCCACATAATTATTTTGACGCTCGAAATTATTTTAAGATCTATATTTACTTAAATTTAAGTACTTAAACAAAGTTCTTTCGGTTTGTTCGCAAGATCGCGCGGAGTGGTTTACCAATTTTTAGTTACACAGATAATGTACTTTTGCAAACTGCTTCATATCGATATCCGACTGCTGTTTAAGTTGCATCTACCGAAAATATCGACCAGCCGAATTATTTTCCTCTCTGTTATTGAGAAACACACGCGCGTCTAACTAGTGAATTATCCCCAAGAGAAGGGAGAAGGGGGAACGCTCTTATACGGGCCATCGAAGGAACATGCGATTCTGCAGCATGATGAGCTAGCTTCGCTGTCGGATACAGGCATTAGATGGATTGGATTGACATTACGTACGCCTCCAAATTCTGTTATATCCCTCGAGAAATCAGTACAATACTGCCAGTAGCACTGTCCGAGAACCTTCGGACATACGTGTGTGAATGGAATGAGTTCGAAGCATATCTATGTATGCGTCGTCGGACAGATATTGCGCAATCATTCGTCCGAGTCTGTCTTCCTATCGATCTTACGACAATTTATAAGGTGTGCTGAACGCAAGGAATATTCATTTTTGAGTGCGATTAGCACTAACTGTGATTTCACTCGTAAATGCACGAGCTTTGTCATTAAAGTTGTCACCGATTTGGGAAATAAGTACGGAATTCGAGGAAATTTAAAAGTGAATAAAATCCTGAGAAATTTAGATATTCGCGATGAATAAGAATGTGATAAAAGGTTTATACTTATAATTCAAAGATTTATTAATGTTTTATTATCAGTGTTTTGTTAAATAGCCAGATAATACAAGATAATGAAATTTAATTTTTAGATTCATTTAATAAATTGATCATATATCTCAGATCGAATTGGCTAAGACATCGTCCCGGGAAGGTTCTAGACTTGATTCCTGGCTGAGGTAATATTTTTTGCATTAAATTTTTTACAGCAAGTTTAAGTTGCTAACAACATCAAATCAACAATCAATTCAATTTATGAAAGTTTTTTTTTTTAGCTGAAAGTGTTATAAGTTTGAAAGAAATTGACATACTGTCATATATTAAAAATACACACACACACACGCGCGCGCGCGCGCGCGCACGCACGCACGCACAACATAAATGTATTACATTTAAACACACATATAAATATTATTCTAACATTTAGTTTTGATCGCAGTTGGCGCTTCTTTTATTTAGTTATATTTATTAATCAATTTAATTTTAGAACTTATGGAGCGAGCGAACTGTGCTGAATAATGATTCACGCAAGTAAGACAGAGAGGGGAATATTTGATTATAGTGTCTGTCACTATCACAAGAGAATTAACGAATAGGGGTTAACTTTGTTATTAAAGTAAATATTTGTTTATACTTTTCGTTAATTTACCTGTAAAATGATACGTCCCGATTTAATTTCGTCTTTCGCTTTACACGTGGGAATCAAACAAAAGATTGGCATTTTATAGGATTTTATGTCTATACGTCGCGTAATTCGCTACTATCATCAGCTGTCACCGAGTAGAGATGGGGCCTGACGAGTTAATTAAGGGAGAGAGAGAGATCATTACCAAATATCTTCTTTTTTGTCTTACTTATCTGTTCGCCAGTTCACTATGTAAAATATAGGTGATGCTCGCTCCATTAGCATATGCTGTAAGTTTTAGAGCAATAATTAACCGGCATGCACTTTTCATTCAATGTCAAATTCATAATTTCAAATTATAAATTTAAGTTATTTTTAATTATGTATTTTTAGATCGTGACTGCTCAATTCGTCGTTAATTTAATTATACCAATAGAATTAAACAATTTAATTTAAGAAAAAGTATTAGATGTAGTAAAAAGAAATCCATTATTTTTCCAATAGATGGATTTCTTTTTACTGTACCTAATATTAAATTTTATTCAAAGGGCCTAGTCGAATAAGCATATAAAAAATGTCCCCAAACCAAATCCAATTTTGAGTACGTCACATTGTTAAGCTCGATAAAAGATTATTTTACATTAAGTTTCAACCTGCTAAAATTATCCATGTAGTAGTAATGGTGAAAAACGTTAATTTCAATTTTTCAATTTTATTTTTCTACCGTGTGAATTTAAAAAATCTGAAAAAATTTGACATATTTTTTAGCATGATATTACATAAAAAAAATTTTTGACAAAAAATATGAATTTAAAAAAATGAAAGAAGTTTTAATGAATGTTTTTTATTGAAAATACTTGAGAACTATCTTCAAAAAATTATGGTAAATTAATCACTCCATGATAAATAAAATATATTGTACTCAGATTTTTTTAAAGGTGTGGAGCGTATTGTTTCAAAAAGTAAAAATTAGTTTTTTAATATTTTTTATTTGTATTTTCCCGCCAGAAATGTATTTAATATAATATTATTATATTTTCACATACATTATTTTGAAATATTTTTAATACAATATGGCGCTTGTAGTCAGAAGTAATCGATTTTTAAAATAAAATTGTAATATAAAAAAATATATGCACTTAATTTTTTTAATATTTAATTATTATAGTAATGTCATTTGCGTCAAATAATTTTTTTGTATCTCAGTTAACATGTTTGAGATTTCTTACAGTAATTAAGTTTTTTTTTTTTTTGAGAAAGAGAAGGAGGGAAGAAGGAAAGGAAGATGGTAGGGAGGAATGGAGGAAGAGTAGGGAAAGAGGGAGGGAGAGAAAGATGGAGGGAGAGGAAGTGAGAAAGGAAGGAGAGAGGGAGAGAGGGAGAGTGAGGAGGAGGAGGAGGAGGGAGAGAGTAAGGAATAGTAATTTACATTCTTTTCAAAGTGCGACAAGTCTATGTAAAAAAATTTACACTGCAAGAAATCTCGAACAAAACTAAGATACAAAAAATTATTTGACGCAAACAACATTACTGTAATAATTATATATCAAAAAAATTAAGTGTATATTTTTTCCTTATATTATTATTTCATTTTAAAAATCGATTACTTCTGACTANAATAATCAAATATAAAAAATAAAATATGTATTTTTTTCTTATACAAAAATTTTATTTAAAAAATCGGTTACCTCTGACTGCACATGTCCTATTGTATAAAATATTTCAAAATAATGTATGTATAATTATAATTAGGTATGTATAAATATAATAATATTATATAATACATATAAAAAATACATATAAAATACATATAAAAAATATTAAAAAACTGATTTTTATTTTTTGCAACAATGCTCCATCTTTAAAAAATCTGAGTGCGACATATTTCATGCATCATGGAATGATTAATTTACCATAATTTTTTGAAGACTATACTCAAATATTTTCAATAAAAGACATTCATTAAAAATCTTCATTTTTTTTAAATCAAATTTTTTGTCAAAAATAAAAAATTTTTTTAGATGTAATATTATGCTAAAAAATGTGTCTAATTTTTTCAGATTTTTTTTATTTACACGGTAAGAAAAAAGAAATAAAAAATTGAAATTGACGTTTTTCACCATTACTACTACATGAATAAGTTTAGCAGGTTAAAATTTGATGTAAAATAATCTTTTATCGAGCTTAACAATATGACATACTCAAAATTGGATTTGGTTTGGGGCATTTTTCATATGTTTATTTAGTTAGGTCCTTTATTTAAAACAATGTCTATATTTACACTGCTCGATCTACGCCGAAGTTATAACATCGAAGTTATGAAATTAGTCAATTATAGCTTTTTCTTTGAAGAATGGAATGATTGTGGTCAGTCAATTTCATAATATCAATTATAACTTCAGCGTAAGTCGAACCGTGTAAACGTAGTCAATGTATTAAGTTTGATTCAAGTTCATCATTTACTAAGTATTTACATTAATGGACGCTGTATACATTGACCATAAAAATAGATTGATTAATATTTAATATAAAAAAAAGTTAAAAATAACAAAATGTTATTTTTTTCACTCAAGGAATTGAATTACCATTGCTTCTTTGATAGCTAACAGCAAGTCCGTCCCAAGCAGATGTGTAAGTTGTACAAGTGTACTTTAACATGGGTGAGGAAAGGCGCCAAAGAGGGCGCCAAATTAAATTTTCAAAATTAATTTACCCGTACTAACACTATTTGCCTGATAAAAATAAAAATTGGAACATATGTCGAAGTAAAGGAGAATAACAGAAGCGTAAACGAAAATTCTAAAAAGTATCCGGAAATACAGTAGTGTAAACTATTTTCTAGAAGTGTAGTACTTTCGTACCTCAGTGTAAAACATATGCAACATCTACGGCGCTATCACCAGAGGGATCCGTGGCGACATCTGGATTCAGCGGGTAGAAGTAGAATCAGAAAACTGACATGCTTGTCATGCGTGATAGCGGGAAAGATATATACGCCCGGCGCGAGCAGGGACGTCTTTCCTAAGTCGGAAAGCTTCGAGTCGTTATTCTGTTGGAATAAATTTTTGTTAATCGAGATTAATTCGGAGTTAGGCCTAATACTGGATTCGAGGTAAAATTTGTACTTGAATTATTTCGGAGTAATTTAGTAACAAGTTAAAAGAGAAAAGACTACGAGAGTCAGAAGTTTGACCTATAAAATTGGTTGATAAGTAAGAAAAATTATCTTAATAAGTTAATTATGAAATTTAATAACATGCCGCCTAACAACAACAAATGTTTCGATCACGATCGGATCATTATCAATGTTTACAAAATATATCTAAACGATAAAAAAATATAACATAAAATCGATCGAAGATTGAACATGTACTTCGCATTGAATAACTATATATAATAATTGTTAGTATCAATAAATTAAGAAGGATCTTCGTCTTGTTAGTTAAACGGAGCAGTAACATACATAAAATACATACATTAGAATTCGTCAGAAAAGTAAAAACTTACACTATGGACGGTCGATGGTAAATAAAAATATACTTTGCAATGTCAAGACATCAAATTATTAGTATCAATAATTAAAGAATCTTCGTCTTGTTAGTAAAATTGTATAGCAAAAGAACGTCGGTGTATGATTATATATTGGTGTCCAGAACAAAATATAACGCATTACAGCTATAAATATAATAATGTAAGATTATAAGAATGACAAAAAATATAATCTGATGAGACAATACAATATTGATATAAGTGAAAGTAAAAAATGTACAATGTAAATTTATCTATTCAATTAAATTAATTAAATACTTTTCAAAATTAAAAAAGAAAAATATCTTTCATAATTGTAGTAGAGAGTTCAATGCAAAAAAAAATTAATATGGATAAAATGCAATAGATAATGCGATGAGAGAAAGATCGATGTCTCTTATCTTCAACGTTGTTTGACAAAATAAATTTAAAATGACTTTCAGAGAGGAAAAATAAAGTTAATATTAGAAAATAGTGAAGTGAGATTAAAGAGGGGGATAGGTAGAAGGAACATAGGAGGGGGAATGTATAGAGAGGAAAGAAAGATAATTATGAGGGAGAAAGATTGTATGATTTATGAGTAGGATTCTGGCAATGATTCAGTATCATTTTGTTTATTTAAACCTTGTCTCCGTCTTTTAATGTGATTAATTTTAGATATCAATCTTTTTTATTATAGGAAGACTCAGTGTCTAAAATCTTCATATCATTCCATCTGAAATTATGATTAAAATTAACGCGATGATCGGATATAACACATGGAGAACCTGTCTTTTTGTTAATATCCGAAATGTGTTCATGCAGTCTAGTACTTAGTTTTCTCTTAGTTTGGCCAACATAGCTGGCGTCACAATCATCATATGAGATCTTATATACAATATTTTAATTCGAAAGCAATTTCAACTTATCCTTACCTCTCTTAATAAAATTTTTTAAGGTATTAGTGATGGTGAATATTATTATAGTTTACAATGAAACATGTTAGAGATAGGTAGAAAACTTTCTGAAATGGAATGTACATAAGGAATTGTAAAATATTTTTCTTTAATTTGTAAATTATGTGTAGTATTTTTATTAAATATATAAAATTTTAAAGAAAGATCTTTCTCACACTTAAAAATAATTCTAGAATAATCTAAATTTTTGACACACATATAAATAGCGGACACATATGAAGATATGGACAAATAATAATATACAATGTTACGACGAATTTCCATCTGCGTCAGGAAAGTGATTAAGATTCATCATTTTGTCTGTAAAACAGATAACGAATTGTTAATCCTTATCAAATTGACTAGAAGATATTAACGATAATATAATTTTTTAAATTAAAATCTAGAAATTCTTGTTCTACATAATTTGCAATATGATATTGTAATTGGCGCTGCAACCACGTTTTACGATGTATGGTATTCTTACAAGAGGAAAGAATGCGTTTATATATATTTATATTTTTGATCGCTGAATTTAATGTTAGATTTATGTAATTTCTGTGGATAAAATTTTATGAATATTTGTAATTTTACTGAAGATGGCCAGATTGTGGCCGAAACATCTGAAGTGAAGTGAGATATCTGAATTATTTATTAATGTAATTATATATTAAATATCACAAAGAATATCTTGTGCTGTGGTTTTATGCTCTTCTTTTAGTTAAGTTTTGAAATTTTAATCTTTGTTCTATTATGGAAAAAATAAAAGAGAGAGGATAACCATTTTTAAGAAAAGTGTGAATTGCATCGATCGAAATTTTTTTGTTGAAAACGAGGGTGTGACAGATAATAGAATATTTTGTCTAAAAAACTAATAATTGTACCTCTTTTGTGACAGAGAGGGTGATTCGAATAGAAATTGAGGAACCTGCTAGTTGCTTTGTGATATGTATCAAAAATGATTCTCTGATTGTTAATGATAATTATTGTATCAAGAAAATATATTCTGTCGTTAACATCAACCTCCATAGTAAACTGTAATCTTGTGTGTAAAGAATTGAAAATGTTCAGTGTACTATTGATCGTATCCGAAATGCAAGAAGGATGTCATCAATATATCGGAAATAAAACAGTGGTGGTATTTATAATTTTGTGATCGCCTTCAAGATTGCATTACAATGTCTGCAATTATGGACGATAACGGTGAACCCATTGGAGTGCCAAATACTTGCCAAAAACTTGTTTATAAATTTTTTGATTGATCGAAAAAAGGTTGAATTTAGTATAAAATTGACTAAAATAATAAATTTTTTTTAGAAATGTTTGTCTTCATAGAAATATGATCCCATCTTTTACTAATGCTATTGATTGCTAAATATTTGTAAAAAGAGATTCAACATCAAAAGAAGCCAAACATAGTTAGATTCTATTGTTTGCCATTTAATATGTCAAACAAATGAAAGCTATCTTTAATGTGGTTTAGAGCATTTGATATGCTATTTTTGATAATGTATAAGTAAAGTGAGAGATAGTAAAGTGGACTGTGTATTTAACGAAAATACAATCACTCTCAATAGGTTACCAGCGTTATGAATTTTTATTAATCCATAAGCCCTAGGAATATTGCCATCCATTGTGAGCAGTCTTTGATATGTGGAATATTTTCAATAATTTCTTACATTTCCATCTTTTGAATGATACACGCAAATCTTAAATCAATTTATTCGGATCTTTTTGAATTCTAGTCTAAGTCTCTACATCAGAAAGAATCTCCTCTATTTTGGACTATTTCTTCTCTATTTATAGATGTTCTTGTCGAGAGCAAGGTAACGTTACTTTTGTCAGTATTTGTAGTATATCAGGATGGTCATTAATGAATTTTTTTGTTAGGCATAACCATTCAGAAATTTTTTTCTCTATAGAATTTGGAGAAGGAAAATTGTAATTTAGTAATGTGCTCTGGAATATTGAGCTTAGCGCGTTGGATTGATCGCGTGAAAATAGCGGTTTTCCGTCGCAATTTATGTTCTAGATAGTTCTGGAACACAGAAATTGTAACAATCGTTTAACTGTAACGTTTTGAATAAAGGGAATGAATTCTAGTGAAATTATATACAAGTTTTCTTATATCTACATCCTCTATAATCCAAATCCTTTGGTCCAAAAATTTATTTCTGATAATACCAGTAATTATATTACATTCTCTCAAAAGTGGAGATAAATCCAGTTATTAGATTACATCTCTCAGGATTATATACTGTACCAGTGCAAGATCGGTAATTTTGAACGCAAGTTTTTCTACAGGCAAGATGGTACGTGAGCATTTAGAAAATATACCTAGGCGCAATTAAAGCGAGAAGCAAATAAATATTTAATAGAACCAATACCTAATGAAAAGAAGGCGATAATTGAAGCTATTATTAGGAAAAGTACGGTGCGTTAGGAAACGTACTGGTCGAAAAAGATGGAGACCAAGCTTTGTCCTTGGCCGCACAGACAGTGAGAAGGCAGAATATAGCAGATATTGTGGGTAGTTTAGTTGCCAAATCTACAATAGTAAGCTCATTAGTAGCATTTACATCGATCATGCAATGGCAGCATGAAGAAATGATAAAGGAACTGAGACGTATGAGTCAGATGCTGGAGCATCAAAAATATTTCACCTTCAAGTGGGAGTCACAATGGGCAGGTGCTAGTCCTAGAGCAATGAATCTTGGTACGGCTGAATTGGGAGCACGAATGTGGTAAACGGTCGTGAAGCCGCAAGTTCTTCAAGTAAGTTCGTTGCCGCCGGCGAACGCTGTCATTGTTTGCAACAAATACCAGAATTTGGAGCAACAATGAGAAAAACGTTCTGATATGGATCCAAAGAGTAGTCCAGATCTACAGAGCAAATGACAATGTCACACTTTTGGCAGCATCTATTAAGCTGGTCAAATCGGCGAAGAAATATGATACGAGATGCAATCTGGAATTATGTTAGAGTGATGGATTGAGCTACGTGCAGTATTATGGCGTATGTTTGAGAGAAAAGTACCTTTTTATGTGCAAATGTAGAAGATAGAGGCAAGAAAATGGAACGGTTCTAAGGATCTTTCCAGCGATTGAGCAGTTGGCTCTGATAAATGGCTTCGAATTCCCAGAAGCAGATGTAATAAATCTTCTGATTGGTGGAATTTACTTAGCTTCGCTGAGAGTTACGGCGTTGACATTATCCATGAGCATGGTGGAGCAGGTCTTGGAGCAGATCCGGCGTGTCACGGAGGCGGCTAAGAAATTGATAAATGAGCTCCGTTAGATTGGAAGAACAGAGTTAAAGATGTGCTGTGTCGACAGTGTAGAAAAAAGGACACTATACGAAAGACTGTAAGGAGGATCTTACGAGAAAACCAGAGCAATCGACGATCACCTGTTTTGGCTGTAAGATGGTGGAACATCTTAGGCTGGATTGTTCGTTGTTGAAAAAGAAGGATGCAGCCGGGAGAGTGCAGCCACAAGCAGCAATTCCAGTGATAGCATACGGCTGAGACAAAGGAATCCGAAATAGAGGAATCCGAGGTGGAGAAATCTGAGACGGTGGCAGTGATCGCGAAAAGTAAGAGTATAAAGTAGGGATGTTCCAATATCGATATTTTAAAATATTGTATCATTACCTCTTTTATACCCCGATATTCGATATTTGCATCAAAACTTTTAATACCCCAAGTACGCCAGGTGACCGAGGACGCAATCAATCGGGGATAAAGACACCCCGAGGCGGAGCCGATGGCGGAGCATGTCAGGACCTTCCGAGCCAGCCCGAATAACCCAGGGCTTGCAGACATTGAAGTCCATCTTAAATTTTATTGTGCGTCCTAAAATGCAAGGATTTGCGAGAACCTATACATGGTCCGTTTTTTATTGCTACACTCTGAATCGGTGCAATAAGTTTAAGTGAAACAAATGTATATTTACTTCTCGCACCGTTCTACCCCAGATATATGTGGCTAATGCTGAATCTATCTTATATCTGTCTATGAGCCTGCGTGTATCATAGAATTATAATACAACTGGAACTGCCGTGCTAATGCATTAGTTAAAAGAATGTGAGAAATGTGGACGAGATAGCATGACGTTTGGCGGGTATGTCTTTCTCTTTTTAATACTATCTAGACATGCGCATAACGTAACGTTACATTCATGCTCAAAAGTTAAAGTCATTTCCTTTTTAGTCTTATATTGTTGACATAACACTTATATCAATATATTACAATTATTGTCTTCACCTCAATTATCATTAGTTTTTAAATTATTCCTCCTACATTCACCATAAGCACCACACTCCATTATATAAATAAATACTAGATAAAAGATTTTTCCGTAGCAGACAGTCATACTAATAAAATAATGATAACTTTCGAGAATGTGATATACGTCTTGACACAATGGTTTCTAAGTGAAGATTGTGAATCTTCGTTTATAATTTGAATTATAATTTCACGCATTAAAGACAAGGTATGAAGTTAAAAGAAAATATTTAATCGTTATTGAAAAATATAAAATACGTAAAGTCTAACTTTCTTCTGTATCTGTAAATTTAAACCATTCTATTGTTGTCTGATGTGCAACATCTCCAATATTAATTGCTTATCCAAAATTTTTTCAGAGTCCAATACCTCGTTCCATCGTGAGAAACATGGTATACCGCATAAATTGCAATGATTGTAACGCGTCATATGTGGGTCAAACGGGTAAGAAACTACAATACAAACAAGAATATCAGAACACTATACTCATATAAGAAGAAATACATCATCAGTTATAACAGAACACAATACAATCGTGAATTCCGATGGAATGAGGTGGAAATATTGGACACTGAAAACATTTTTATTAAGCGATTAATATCGAAAATGTTGCACATCAGACAACAACAGAATGGTTTAAATTTACAGACAGACACAGAAAAGTTAGACTCTACGTATTTTACATTTTTCAATAACGATTAAAATTTTTTTTTAACTTTATATCTTGACTTTAATGCGTAACATTATAGTTCAATTTATAAATAAAGATTCACAGTCTTCTCTTAGAAACCGTTGTGTCAAGACGTATATTGCATGGATATTCTCGAATATTATCATTATTTTATTTTGTATGACTGTCTGCTACGGAAAATTTTTTTTGTTATCTAAGTATTTATTTATGTAATGGAGTGCGGCGCTTATGAATGTAGGAGGAATAATTTAAAAACTAATCATAATTGACAATATATTCTGTGTGTTTCTTCAATTTATATTCGGTTGATTCCACAATCTGCCAACTGTTGGCACCTACACATGAAGAAATTGATTGCGGAATAAAAACTTGTATTATAGATAATTTTTGAAGAAAATGACTTGAAGAAATTGATTGCGGAATAAAAAATTGCTATTATGGATAATTATTTCTGAAGATGACTCAAAGAGGAGTCATTGCGCTCGTGGAAATCAAATCAAGGTTTATATAATAAACTAAATAAATATAAGATAATCGCACTAATAACTGCGTTGACTCCCACAACCGTTATTATTTGTTTATTTTTGTAAAACTTAAAAGAGGGAACATCACTGTGAACGTCCAAAACATAGGTTTCTAACTTTAGGAATTTTTTATAGTTTTATAATAAAATAAATAAAAATTTAGTTTGAAAACCTTTAATGTACATATTTAAAGGTACAAAAAACAATTTTTATTTTATTTTATTTTCTTTAAGATAATCAATAGGAAATTTAACAAAAAGAAGAGCATAAAACCACAGAGATATTCTTTGTGATATTTAATATATAATTACGTTAATTAATAATTTAGACGTTTCAACCACAATCTGGCCATCTTCAGTAAAATTACAAATATCCATAAAATACAGAATTTACATAAATCTAACATTAAATTCAGCGGTCAAAAATATAAATATACATCAACGTATTCTTTCGTCTTGTAAGAGATACATCGTAAAACTAGAGAGCCTATAATCAGAGTGGCGCCATACGAGAGATGATGTCATGTTTTAGCGAAATTCTGCGAGAGAGAAAGAGATATACGGTCTCAGTCTATCCAATAGACTGTCAATTTTAGGGTTAGGTGCAACAGCATTGAACGACATAGATACGTAAAAGTACATTGATAAAAATAAAGTTATCGAAATTATTTTAAAAATATGGTTGGATGTACAATACCGTTTTGTAACAATTCATTAAAAAAAGGATATGTTATGAAAATAATTCCGAAAGACACAGAACGCCGAATGAATTGGTTAAAGAGTATAAATGACAAATATAAAAATTGGACGCCGTCAAAAAATTTATCTGTATGTGAGGTAAAGTAATTTATTCTTTATAAATAATGTATTTAAAATATTAAAATAAAAATGTAACATAAAATATACACAGATTAATTATAATATCTGAAGACACGGTAGTGTCTTGGCACTAAGTATATGTATAGTCACATTGGTTACGAATTTAATTCTTGCTCTTTTTGTCGTAATCTTTTCAATTATATATTATTGCATTGTGAGTCTAAATCAAATAATATGATAATTACGATATTTAATATATAATATTTTATGAAATGGTATATACATATATAATATTTTTCTGAATATTTGATTTCTTTTATATTACAGATGCATTTTGCTCCTAAAATGTGAACAAAAAATGGATAATAAACTAGCGCATTTAATAGCGCAAATAATGTGCAATAAATAACGTTTTGTATAAAGTAATGTGCAATATTACAAAATGTATTGTACAATATTGCAAAAATAAATGAATATTGTACAATAGTACAAAATAAATGAAATTTTATAATAAATAATATATGTAAAAGTTTTATTATTTTATATACAATATTATATATATTATTATTTTATATACAATATTTATTTATTATCATTTTTTAATTTGTCACAATTTTTGAGCATTTTTTAGCATGAATTCAAAATTTAGAAAATAATGCGTTTAAAAAACTGAAGGGAATGGCTAAAACATGGCAATCACAAGTGATACCCGTATGGCGTCACTCTAATTGTAGGCTCTCTAAAAGTAACGTATTTAACATAATTATATTATATTTAACATTTATTTAACATAAACGGTCTTGTTTTCAATTTTATAATTTTGATTTGTTTGGAAAGCCATTATATAGAAATTGAATATTAGTTCTGCAATTTCGGTTGTCATACAACGGCGGCGCCACTAACAAAGCCACTAGTATCAGGAGTACCTCTGAACTTGGCAGGACCTTCTGAACCAGCTCGAATAACCCAGGGGCAAGTGACATGACGTTAGAGTCCATATTAAATTTATATTGCGCGCCCTAAGGCGCAAGGATTCGCTGCCTGCAAAGACCTGTACGATATGCGGGGCCGCGTGATTGATAGAGGATGCAATCGGCGCGTGACATAGCCTCGATTAGAGGGGGGCCGAATGGCCTGCGTAAATCCGCGGGAAGCTTCCGGCCGGCATTCGTACTATGGCTTAGCCGGTTGTTTGTGAGAGGACACACGACCCCTTAGAGTTGCCGTGAACGGAGCCAAGGCTGTCGTTGAGAGAATATCAGAGAGTACAGGGATCATTGGGTGAACGTTGTCATACATGAAAAGCTGCCGATCTCTGGGTTCGTCGGGAGGATCGCACAGGAAAAGGCGAGAGGCCGATCTAATGATGATACACTGTAGTAAGCCAAATTACGAACCACGTGCCATTCGCCCAACCTAGAGACTCTATAGTGTAACACAGATTCGCAAAGTATTAACGTGATCGATATGTTTCTCTGATTGGCTGGAATAATTCGTAGTAGCTGCCATATTGAATTTACTATCTATATACTCAACATCGACTGCTGTGGAATGAGGTTAGTAAACTCATCCTTTAATGTTTTGTGAATATTTATCTATTATTTCATGCTTTGTATTGTTGCATACTTATGTACAGAATTTACATCCATCATCACTATGCCAAAGAATTGCGCCGTGTATCGCTATAGTAATAGCAGTGTTATTCCACAGCAATCTCTCTTATTCTCTCTCTCGTTATATCGTTGAGTGGAAAGAGACAAAGATTGGCCGTCTTCGACGGTTCTCAACTCTAATTTTTGTCGACTATACTACTTAGATACGATCGAGCAGTCCATGCTCTATGCTTTGAGTCGACAGGAGTCGATGTTGAATATATTGAAGTAAGTTAGTAAATTCGATATGGCAACTACTACGAATTACTTCAGTCAATCAGAGAAATATATCGATCATGTGACACTTTGCGAATCTATGTTACACTATAGGGTCTCTAGCCCAAACTTTTTCTGAGAGAGAGATACTAGCTACCGTTTAGCGCTCGCTCCCCCCTCCCTTTGCCACAGTCGAGTCAATTTATATAATTTTATGTATTAGTCTGTCGGAACTTTGTTGATTGCGATGATAGAATTAATATACAAGCCGCGCTAAAGATTCGTTCGGATTCGTGGCAAAATTATCCAACCTTGTAACATATTTCTTATTAGAGTACGAGCTCTTGTTACGAGCTCTTGTATGCCAGCAATAGACTGTATTTCACGTTTAGCTGTTATACTGTATTCGCTCTGTTGATGTGATTATTGGAATCAAGGATTAGCGAGATTTAATACGATTGTCTAATCTGCATCAATCTACGTTACCTCTTTCTTTTTTCAAATTTATTTAATCTAATTTTTGGGATTATTCCTTTAAAAGCAATGAAGCTTTGGATTAAATATCACAAGAATATCATTAGGAACAAAATTCGAATAAAATTTGTTAAAACTTGTATAAGGAACAATGTCATTCTATAACATCTAAAATTTTTAATGGATGATAAACTAAAATTCTCATATTTCTGTTCCATACACAGAATTAACTATTTTAGGAATCAATATATTCTAAGAATTTAAAAAATAAAGCTTAATGATGCTCTTATAGATCTAATGATAACTCGTATAAACAAATTTTGAAACTCAAGAGAAATCATCATGTTCGAGATACAGCCAACATGTACAGTTTTTTACATGTTTATCGTTC